>CANJKZ010000977.1:1535000-1587500 GCA_947471745.1 Closterium sp. Naga37s-1
ACTCACTCCGCCCACCACACTCGCTTTCGCACTCCCTCTCTCACACTGAGTCACAAGCAGCAGCATCTCCTCCTTCATCCCCTTCTCGGGCTACTGCAGCTTCCCAGAACCTTCCTCTGAGCCCTAAAGCCCTTCTCGACTCTGCCTTTGCCTCGCTGGCAGCGGCGCGGGCAACAGCCGCCGCCAAGTCAGCATGCCAGCTGGACAAGAAGGTGCTCGCTGACGTGGCAGAGGCCCTGGTGGGCGCCAGCTGGCGCTGCGGTGGCGCTGACATGGCGCTGCCGGTGCTGAGGTGGCTGGGCCTGCCTACGGAGGGCGTGGGGGAGCTGCTGAGGGGAGAGATGGGGTGGGGGGGAGGAGGTGCGGAGAGGGTGGTGGAGGGAAGCGTAGAGGGGGTGCAGAAACGAGGAGGGGTGCCGAGAGCTGCTGCAGATTCAGATGTGGCACTAGGAGCGAAAGCAGCAGCAGCAACAGCAGCAGCAGCAGCAGCAGTGGCAGCAGCAGAAACAGCAGCAGCAGCAGTGGCAGAAACAGAGGCAGCACGAGGGAAACCGGAGCAAAGGGTGAGTGGCAGCAAGCACTCATTGGAGCCAGCTAGAGGGCCGTCCCTGCTGCCGCTTCAGCCGCCAGAGAAGCGACTCAAGCTGCTAGAAGGGGAGTGCGTGCAGCCGCAGCAGCAGCAGGAACAGCAGCAGCAGCAGCTGCAGCAGCAGCAGCAGCAGGAACAGCAGCAGGCGTCTCAAAAAGCTGGTTGGCTGTGGGAGCTTCAGAATGCGATGGGGTATCGATTCCAAAATGAGGGGATACTGAGGGAGGCAATACGGGAGGAGGAGTTGACGTGGGAGAGGCGGTTTGTGTTCCTGGGGGAAGCTGTGCTGGACTTTCTTGTCATGCACCACTTGGTGCGAGCAACATCTGGAGCACCACATGGTTCTCCTGCCACGTCATCGCATGCCACGTCATCGCATACCACGTCAGCGCATGCCACGTCAGCGCACGCCGACACGTCATCGCTCGCCGCCCAGCTGTCCCCGCACCAGCTGACAGACCTGCGCAAGGCGGTGATTTTCTCGGAAAGGTTCTGCCAGCTGGCGGCGCCCCGTGGGCTGCTGCGATTGGTGCGCAGGATACAGCGGGCGGCAAAGGCTGCTGCTGATAGGGCTGACTCGGCGCATGTGGCTGCTGGGGACATGGACATGGGCATGGGCAATGAGCAGAAGGATTATGATGATGATCTACAAAAGCCATCCGCCAAGGTAACCTTTTGACTTTTGAGGCGCCTCAAAAGCCGGTGCAGCTGACTCGGCGCATGTGGGTGCTGGGGACATGGACATGGGGAATGAGCAAGACGATGATGATGGGCAGAAGCCGTTCCCCAAGGTAACGACTTTTGAGGCGCCTCAAATGTGGGTGCTGGGGACATGGGCATGGGCAATGAGGAGCAGGATGATGATGATGATCTACAGAAGCCATTCCCCAAGGTAATGCTGTTACAGCCGGCAGAATGCGAGAAAGGTGAGGACGTGGGGAGAGGACGTGGGGAGAGGACGTGGGGAGAGGACGTGGGGAGAGGACGTGGGGAGAGGACGTGGGGAGAGGACGTGGGGAGAGGACGTGGGGAGAGGACGTGGGGAGAGGACGTGGGGAGAGGACGTGGGGAGAGGACGTGGGGAGAGGACGTGGGAGAGGACGTGGGGAGAGGACGTGGGGAGAGGACGTGGGGAGAGGACGTGGGGAGAGGACGTGGGGAGAGGACGTGGGGAGAGGACGTGGGGAGAGGACGTGGGGAGAGGACGTGGGGAGAGGACGTGGGGAGAGGACGTGGGGAGAGGACGTGGGGAGAGGACGTGGGGAGAGGACGTGGGGAGAGGACGTGGGAGAGGACGTGGGGAGAGGACGTGGGGAGAGGACGTGGGGAGAAAAGTGAGGACGTGGGACGAGGACGTGGGGAGAGGACGTGGGGAGAGGACGTGGGGAGAGGACGTGGGGAGAGGACGTGGGGAGAGGACGTGGGGAGAGGACGTGGGGAGAGGACGTGGGGAGAGGACGTGGGGAGAGGACGTGGGGAGAGGACGTGGGGAGAGGACGTGGGGAGAGGACGTGGGGAGAGGACGTGGGGAGAGGACGTGGGGAGAGGACGTGGGGAGAGGACGTGGGGAGAAAAGTGAGGACGTGGGCGATTTGCAGGATTATGATGATGCGCAGAAGCCATTCCCCAAGGAAACGTTTTGTAACCATGTAACCATATCAGCAGGTAACAACCCGTACGACGATGTAACCATGTAACCCTACAGACGGTCTGTACCACACTGTCTGTACCACTTCCCTTCTATGCATTCCTCTTGCATACCCCATAGCCCACACGCATTCCTCTTGCATACCCCATAGCCCACACACATTCCTCTTGCTTCAACATTCTACAACACTGTTCACATTTCCCCTCCTCTCTCCCCTCCTCTCCCCCCTCCTCTCTCCCCTCCTCTCTCCCCTCCTCTCTCCCCTCCTCTCTCTTCTCCTCTCTCCGCTCCTCTTCTTTCTCCTCTCTCCTCCTCTCTCCCCTCCTCTCTCCCCGCCTTTCTCTCCTCCTTTCTCCCCTCCTCTCCCCCCTCCTTCCTCCCCTCCATTCCCCATCAGGACGTCCCTGTTCTAATCAAGGCCCTCACAGCAGCAGTCCTCACTCCCTCGCTCCGTATATATCTTTCTTCATCCATACTCTTATCTCTCCGCTTTCCTCTCTCCCATCTCCGTTCCTTCCCTCCGTTCCCCATCAGGACGTCTCTGATCTAATCAAGGCCCTCACCGCAGCAGTTTTCCTCGATTTCACTCCTCCAAACACCGCTCCCACCGCACTCAACCCCCGCTCACCTCCCCCTCTCCATCCCTCATGCCCTCTCGCCCGGACGTGGCAAGTGGTTTCTTCATGGCTATCCCCCATCCCTCTGCTGCATCCCCTCTCCCTCCATCCTCCCTCCGCCCTGCTCCTCTTTTGCTGTGCCCTCTCCCTCCCCGCCCCCATTTACCTGCCCAAGGCTCAGGGGAGTGGGGGAGGAGGGGAGCAGTGGGGGGTGCAGTGGGGGGAGGGGTGGGGGAAGGAGTTGGGAAGAGAGTGGGGGAAAGGGGTGAAAACGGAGGGAGAAGGAAAAGGGGCGTGGAAGGATGAGGGGGGTGGGGAAAGAAACGGGGGTGTGGTGTGTGGAAGGGATGTGGAAGGTGAGGGAGGGGAGGGCGGGGAGGACAGAGTGGATGCTGGGCTGCGTGAAAAGGGCGTGGGGGAAAGAGGGCGTGGGGGATTGGCTGCGTGGGGGAAAGAGGGCGTGGATGATTGGCTGCGTGAAAAGGGCGTGGGGGAAAGAGGAGGGGAGGGGGAGGAGGGGGTGGTGGTGGAAGTGGAGGTGAGAGGAGTGGTGATGGGGGAGGGGTGGGGGATGGATGATGTTGCAGCAACGGTGGAGGCAGCTGCTAGCGTGCTGAGAAGAACCAAGGTCAGTGTGATGTGATTCACAGATGTGAGTATGAGAACGTGATGGGGGGGGAGAGGGGGGGTGCTGGGGGAGGGATGGGGGGTGGATGACGTGGCATTAATGATGGAGGCAGCTTCTGGCGTGCCAAGGAGGGCCAAGGTGAGTGTGATGAACATATGTGACTGTAACGAACATATGTGACTGTAAGGAACATATGTACTGTAACGAACATACGTGTGAACATATGTGACTGTAATAGTGTACCTGTCATGAGGTAAGTCGTCCTGTTTCCTCGCCTCTTCTCCTCGCCTCCCCCTCAGACTGTGCAGGGCTTTTGGCAGCTGTACCAGGAGGGGGAGGGATTGTTGCCCTCAGCTTACCATCTTCCCTCTCCCTCCTCCTCGCCTCCCCCTCAGACTGTGCAGGGCTTTCGGCAGCTGTACCAGGAGGGGGAGGGAATGCTCGTGCTTAGGGGAATGAGGGCTGCATGGGAGACGCAGGAAGAGAAGGCCGGGGCGGGGGAAGAGGAGGGAGGAAAGGAGGGGGGAGTGGGGAAGGAGGCAGGAGGAGGAGAAGGTGTAGCAGGGATGGAGGAAGTTCGGCCTGAAGGTAGCTTGAAAAGTGGAGAGAATAATGATAGTAATGGTGGGCAGAAAAAGGCAGGAGGAAAGAAGAGGAAGCGTGGGAAGTCTGGAAAGGGGGTGGCAGGCTACTATATTTTGGAGTGGATCCGCCCAAGGTGGGGCTTTTGAGGCGTCTCAGAAGTCTTCAAGGAGCAAGGTAGTTTGGATCAGATCCGCCCAAAGTGGGACCACTGTTGGGTGCGCCTCTGCTGCGCCTGCAGCGGCTTTTGAGGCGCCTCAGAAGCTATCTCCAACTTCAAGGAACAAGTTAGTTTGGATCAGATCCGCCCAAGGTGGGACTACTGTTAGCTGCGAATCTGCTGTGCCTGCAGCGGCTTTTGAGGCGCCTCAAAAGTTATGTCCAACTTCAAGGAGCAAGGCTGCTGTAGTTTGGAGTGGATCCGCCCAAGGTGGGATCTTTGAGACGTCTCAAAAGTCTTCGAGGAAGAGGTCTATTCTAATTTGGCATGGATCTGCACCAGGTGGGACAAATGTTGGGTGCGCCTCGGCTGCGCTTGCAGCGGCTGCTCCTGCCGCTCCTCCTGCTGCTGCTGCTCCTGCTGCTCCTGCTGCTGCTGCTGCTGCTGCTGCTCCTGCTGCTGCTCCTGCTGCTGGTCCTGCTCCTGCTGCTCCTGCTCCTGCTCCTGCTGCTCCTGCTGCTGCTCCTGCTGCTGCTCCTGCTGCTGCTCCTGCTCCTGCTGCTGCTCCTGCTGCTGCTCCTGCTCCTGCTCCTGCTCCTGCTCCTGCTCCTGCTCCTGCTCCTGCTCCTGCTCCTGCTCCTGCTCCTGCTCCTGCTCCTGCTCCTGCTCCTGCTCCTGCTCCTGCTCCTGCTCCTGCTCCTGCTGCTGCTCCTGCTCCTGCTCCTGCTCCTGCTCCTGCTCCTGCTCCTGCTCCTGCTCCTGCTCCTGCTCCTGCTCCTGCTCCTGCTCCTGCTCCTGCTCCTGCTCCTGCTCCTGCTCCTGCTCCTGCTCCTGCTCCTGCTCCTGCTCCTGCTCCTGCTCCTGCTCCTGCTCCTGCTGCTGCTGCTGCTCCTGCTCCTGCTCCTGCTCCTGCTCCTGCTCCTGCTCCTGCTCCTGCTCCTGCTCCTGCTCCTGCTCCTGCTCCTGCTCCTGCTCCTGCTCCTGCTCCTGCTCCTGCTGCTGCTGCTCCTGCTCCTGCTCCTGCTCCTGCTCCTGCTCCTGCTCCTGCTCCTGCTCCTGCTCCTGCTCCTGCTCCTGCTCCTGCTCCTGCTCCTGCTCCTGCTCCTGCTCCTGCTCCTGCTCCTGCTCCTGCTCCTGCTGCTGCTGCTGCTGCTGCTGTTGCTTCTGCTGCTGCTGCTGCTGCTGCTGCTGCTGTTGCTTCTTCTGTTGCTGCTGGGGATGTGCCAATGGATGGTGGATCCACTGATGGTGGTGTATTCAACGGTGGTGATTCAAGCGTTGGTGGCTCTACCGGTGCTGCTTGTGGTGGTAATGGTGGGGGTGCGAGACCTGCTGGTGGTGACAGCTCTCAACCTGGTGGTTGGAACACTGGCGCTCCCAGGTATGTATATCTTGTGTCATTAAATGCATCGGTTAATCCACCAAGGAGTGAAATTAAAGAAGCTGTTTCTACTACCCTATTGCTAATATTTGTTTTCTTTTATTTTCAGGATAGTAGGTTACAGCTATTGCATGGATTGTGTGGTGAAAGCAGCTGATGGATCGACGGTGGTGCGGGTTGAAGGTAGATCAATGCCCTCGAAAAGGGCGGCAAAACAATGGACAGCAGCAGCAGTGTTACGAGCCTTAGCCTCTAGAGAGTGGCCTGCCAGTGCCAAGTTGCTTCTGTAAGTTTCAGTTCATGCTGGTATTCTTAGGGTTTAGGAATGGAAATGGGATTATCTTGTATCATGAGATCTATTACCAGTGGCAGACAAAACCTGCATGCACAATCTTAGTGTATAATGGTGAATGCTGAACTGGTATAATTCTCCGTGCAAACACATAAATAAATCTATAATGCAGTCTAAAAAAACATATACGGTACGGTATATAATATGCATATTCGACAAGAACGGAATATCGGTAGGGTAGCTCGAGCCAGCAACGACCAAAAGATGATATTGTACTGTACAATGAAAGCCACAATCAGTAAGATAAGAAGCGAAAATTCAGACAGGGAGGACCCTGATCATGCAGACTGCTACACGGCATCACCACAAATGCCCATGCCCTAAACCCCAAACCCTAATCCCATGCCTTTCTCCCTCTCAGCTCAGAGCCCTGCCCTGATCATGCATTTTGGATTAAACCTGGATTAAGCTCCGCGTGTGCAAGCTGCGGCTAGGCACTACCACAAATGCAGGACGTGCCTTTCTGCCTCCTCTTCTCCCTTGACCTTTGTCAAATGTTACTGCCCCGCTTCGGTTACTGGTAGCGTTGGACCCGCTCGGAAGTTCAGCTGTTGCAAAACGGCTGCGAGTCTGGTTGGGGCTCGAGATTTTCACAGGATGATTGGACGAAGGAAGTTTACAGGAAGGCGTGGAAGGACGATTCATTGTGATGGCTCGAGCAGTGAGTGGGGAAGAGAGTGGGGAAGGACGGGAAGAGAGTGAAAGTGCAGCAGCAGCTACAGCAGCACCAGCAGCCGTTGCAGCAGGAGGAGCAACAAAACGAGCAGCAGCAGCAGCAGCAGCAGCAGGGATGTCAGCAGCAGCAGCAATGTCAGCAGCAACAGGACCATCATCAGGAAGCATGTCAGGATAGGTGCCTGCATGCCACGATGCCCTTCGTGAAATGGGCTGGTAACCGCCTCCTCCCGGTGATCTAAGTCCCCCAGGTGACTTGTGAAAATTCTCAAAAGCACCGGCAGCGGCAGATGGGCTATCTGGGTGAAGGTTCCAGGACACCCGCTTTCCGGGTCGTGGAGAAACCCCGGTGGTGCTGGCAGATTTGAGGATGGAGGGGCGCGCAGGTGATTCCACGCTGGAGGGGAATTTAGGAGAAGAGGCGGTGGTGCTGGCAGATTTTTGCATGGAGGGGCGAGCAGTGGTGGATAGGGATGCGGTGGAGGAGTGAGCGGGAGTGAGAGGAGGGGGGACGGGTCTTGGAGGAACTGCGGAGGTGCTGGCTGATTTAAAAAGGGAGCAGCGAGGAGAGGGGGAGACTAACTTTGGAGAAGAGGCGGTGGGGGTAGCACCGGCTGATTTCAGACTGGAGCGGCGAGCAGAAGGGGCGGGGGAGGAGCGAGAGGGAGTGTGAGCAGGGGATTGGGACGAGGGAGTGATTGGAAGGGGATTGGATGGGGGAGTGAGAGAAGGGGATCGAGATGAGGGAGTGAGAGGAGGGGGTCGAGACGAGGGAGTGAGAGGAAGGGATAGAGGAGGGAGGTGTGACTTTATGGTCAACCCGGAAGGAGGATGACCAGGCTTGAGAAGAGAGGAATGAGCTGGGGGTGTAAAAGGCCGTGCCACACTCCTTGCTACACTTCTTGCTACAGTTTCTGCCACAGCATGGCGGTTGGCAGCAACAGCAGCAGCTGTAGCCGTGACCCCTGTAACAACTTGTGACTTTACAGATTCCGCCGCCTCATGAGACGTCTCAAAAGTAGTGACAACTTGTGACTTTACAGCTTCCGCCGCTGCTGCAGCCGCTGCTGCTGCAACCTTAGCGGCAGAGACCGCAAGCCGACCAGCAGCCTCTGGGCTGTGATGCCTGTCCTTGTGGTGCTTCACCATAGAAACGAAGTCACGAATGTGAAGCCAATCCTTGTGCTTCGACATCGAAGCAGCGTCGTAACTGTCTCTGTGACTGTCTGTGTGACTGCCTTCGTGACTGTCTGTGTGACTGTCTTTGTGACTGTCTCTGTGGCTGTTGAGCCAGTCCTTCAAGTCATGACTGTGATTTCCGTCCTTGTGGTGCTTCATCATTGAAACAAGGTCGTGAATGTGAAGCCAGACTTTACTCGAAGAATCAGAGCTGCGATGACCGTCGCTGTGCTTCATCATCGAAGCAAAGTCGTGACTTTGCCGCCCGTCCTTGTGCTTCATCATAGAAGCGAAGTCGTGAGTATGCAGCCAGTCTTTAAAGTCGTGGGTGTGAAGCCAATCCTTGTTCTTAATCATCGAAGCAAAGTCGTGCTTTTGCTTGCTCTCCTCTCTCCTTGCGCCACCGCCTTTCACTCCTCCCCCGTCCCGTGCACCTCCTCCTTTTTCTCCTCCTCCTCCCCTTCCTCCATTCCCTCCCACCCCACGAGGAGACACCAACCCCGGAAGCCCATAGCTCTCGGGAGGAGCAATTAACCTCCAGACGTCCGTGGCGCTGAGATTCGGATCAGATCTGCTTTGGGGGATTCGATACACCGCCCGGCTGGAGCACGCAGCCTTGGACGATAACGAATCTGATTCAGACGAGGCTGAATATGAGGAATCCGGCAGAGCATAGGCAGAACGGGATGCAGGTACAGGGGGGCTGCGGACAAGCCTATCCTGCAGCTCCTGCTGCTGCGGCTGTTTCTCGGGTAGGTGCGAGCTGCCCAGGCGTTTGAGAACGGGGCGGCGCAGAGTGGGGCAGAGGATCCGCCACGTGCTGTGCGCGTACAGCACCGTTTGCTCCGCTTCCCTCGCTTGCTCCGCTGCTTTCTCCGCCTCCTCTGCTTCCCTGGCTTGCCTGGCTGCTTGTTCCGCTTGATCCTCCGCTTCCTCTGATTTTCTTCCAGACTTGCCCCATTCCTCCTCGGGTTCCTCCGCTCCCAACGTCACGCGTCCGATCAACGAATCTCGACCGCCGATTCGTGAGGTTCGTATGAGGGCTCCTCCTCCGCTTCCGCCGCTTCCGCCGCCCCACGCTCCCCTCTCCAGGCTCTTTGTTCTCAAGCCTTGGAGTCCGAAAGGTCTTCCCCGCGCCTCTTTTTCCGCTGCTTCTGCAAATGAAAGAGAGGAGGAGGCGCCGAGGCAGGGATTGGGGGAGCGACCTGCGGGGACGAGGAACCGCAGGGAGAGGAAAACGGGGAGGGCGAGGAGAGGGAGGGAGGAAGAAAGGAGCGACAGATTGGCTGGGAGGAGCTGGGAGCGAGTTTGGAGCAAGACAACGAAGCAACGGATGGTGGAATGCAGGAGCGAATGTTTAACAGGCGGGGGAGGTGTGAGAGAGGGGAGGGTAGTCTGAGGGGAGTAGGAAGGAGAGCAGCAGGATCGGGGAGCGAAGAGAGAGGGTGAAAGGGGATGGCTTGGAGACGGGATTGTCGAATGAACCAGATTGGCATATTACCTGGTGCCACGATTTCGCCGAAGAATTCCGATTTGTTCGCACACTCGCGAACGCGATCCAATAAATCGCTCAGGGAATGCTTCAGCTGCCCGCTCGTCACCAGCTCGTCGTCCGCGGCGATGGTGACAATCCTCCACGAAATCGGCATGCTGTTTCGCTCCGCCCCCAGCAGTCGCAGGGGCATCGCCAGAAGAGGAAAAACGTCGTACACGTCGCCAGGTTCGCGCGCCTGCGACCCAATCTCCAGCGCCTCAAGAGGTACGTTGTCGCACGCCGTTAAGAGCGAATCTGTGAGTTCATTATCACCATCGTTCGCATCCCCGCAGGAGAACATCGACATGGATCGCGACGCGAGCACGCACGTCTGCGGCAGGATCCCCAGATTCCACGGCGACGCCTCCAGTAGGAGCGACGACGACGATGGCGACGGCGATGGCGACGATGGCGACAACGTCTCCGACTCGCAGTCGGTCTGCACTTTAATACGACTGCCGTCTAGGCCCAACACGACCTTCCGCTTCTCCCGCAGGAAAAGGGGGTCGTCGCGGCGACGAAGCTTTCGGCTCCCGGGCCCGCAATCGGCAGACGGGGACTTGGCGGAACGGCAGACGAAGGAGAAGGTGCAGGCGGGGAAGGGGGGGCCGGGGTGGCGCGGGGAGGAGAATTCATTGGCGGGAGACGGAGGCGGAATGAGGAGGATGTCGTGCCAGATGGAGGACATGTGGCCGGCGCTGATTAGCGGGAGAATGCTTGTGGACGACGATCCGACGGTCCGCAGCGGCGCCATGATGACGTAGTAGATACCAGTAGTTATGATAGTGAGGCAGCAGTGGCAGCAGGAAGCCAGCAGTGAGGCAGCAGTCAAGTGAACTACTCGTGTGATGCGAGAATGACGATGCGGAAATGGTGCGAGTTGATGAATAAGTAATCAGATGCAGCTGTGCGAGATTAGGATGAATAACGAGGCCTCGAGCTCGGCCTCTCATTCTCGGAGGCCTCTGAGAACGAGATATAATAGCAGCGTCGTATTGGTTGACCGGATTCATCCCAAGTCGGCGGCAAAAACGCCGCGAGCATTAATGGCGGCCCTTCCAACATTTGCATGCAGTCGGAGAAACGACGACGTCGGCTGTCCAATCCGACGTCGAATCTTATCGTTATGAGTCTTCTGGCCGCCGTTGGTCCCGCAAAGTAACGCACGCTCGTGGCAGCCCGAGGAGGAGCCATGTGGAAAATAAGCTAACGGAAACTCTCCGTTGCAGTCGGCTTCCTGACCGGTATTGACTGTAATTGCAGGCGGCAGATGCGTAGAGTACGATCGAGGCAGAGTGTAATTGTAAGTAACCTAAGCTACAGCATAAGTGAGTTGTCGAGGCCTGGTCCAGAAGATTATTGTGTGAATGCAGGTTTTGTCTGCGGATGATGCATCACACACTCGCTGCGTCAGATCTGACGAATGCGTGTCGCTTTCAAGTCGAGCTGGGGGAGTGTTGGGCCCAGTTTGGCAGGCAAAAAAAACGGGCGAGGGGCATGGGCTACAGTGAACCGACCACCCTGGAACCTTCTTTGATAAGCGCGTTAAAGGCTATCAAGGCTCGATATAAGCGGACTATGCCGAACCTGACAATAATGGAATGCCAACCAAACACCCCTTTTGTTGCAGGCGTTTTCAACCGCTGGAATCTACACCCAAACGAGTTTCTCTGGCAAAGTGCCCATTTTCTGATCCCCCGCACCATGCGGCCTCGAGGCCACGCACTATGCGGGGTATCAGTGATTCGGGGCAATCAAAAGTGACTGGTCAAATATGCCAGCCAATCACATGGTGGCGCGAACCATCATGGAAACTGCTTACCATCTTCCCCTAAACTCTAAATTTCGATAGATGCCATCACTCTACACCCAAATAATGCCAACCAAACACTCCACCCCGTTTTTTCCGAATGTGCACTGCAGCTACAATCCGATTTCGATGCTGTTTCTCGAAATGCCCAGGCGGCATTTTTTGGGGGCCCGTTAGAAATGCCCATTGTGGCCATAATGGCCATGATGCCTGCCAAACAGGGCCTTGGATGGGTGTGGTTGGCACCTTTTGCGGTTTAGGTTCAGTACATACGGTTGAGTACGATGTTGTGAAATCTGGAGCGGTTATTTCGCTTCACCATCTGAAGTACTACCTGGCCTGAACATTCATACAGTACAGTAACTATCATTGGCGCTGTTCTTTTGGCAAAAAATGGCCTTCCTGGATTCTTCCATCCGCACCAGTGGTGCGTCGGTTCAGGTTGGGCATTGTCCGAAGCTGGGCGCATCAAGAAAACCGAGAAAACCTGCAGAACAGCACTTTTGTGACACTGTACCAGAACCGCCCGTTTGTTCCAAGCCATTTCCTCTCCAGGCAAATGGTCCGCACCACTGGTGCGACCTCTCGAGGTGAAATCACCTCCGCACCACTGGTGCGACCTCTCGAGGTGAAATCACCTCCGCACCACTGGTGCGGGGCAGAAACCAGCAGCCCATTTTTTTGCTCGTGGTAGGCTTGAACGCCCAACACTTGACCGTGAGCAAATTTCAAGAAAATCTTCTCACGTTCTTGCTGCTCGATACTCTTTCATATGTGACTGATCAACAAAATCCGTATCGTTACCTTTACCAAGATGAGTTACCCTCGGTTCTCATTTCGCCAGACCGTGTTCAAAAGGGCAGATCCGAGTTTGGCTGAGCTGTTCAAACTAGAAGTTTACCTCGGTTAAAACTGAACCTTCATGTGTTGCCAAGTCAACCAAAAAGGCACCTGAAGTTATTGCGAAGTTTACCAATCCACCAACGGTGCAGCGACGAGAACTCCAGCAGAACAGCGCCATTGTGAGTGGGTTTGTGCAGGTTTGGGTTTCTGAGTGGGTGCAAGAGGTAGGTTGATTTGGGGCAGCCGTTCTAAACATAACAGCAACACCTAACCAACAAACGAAGCGGAGGCCGAACCAGCTGCTCGCCCACCTGGTCACTTGTTTGCTGCAACAAGCCCGGAAATGGCTAGGAGCACACGGTTTTCCGAACCTATAGCAGCCATAATGATCCCAAACCAATCAGCTCATTGAGGCTTTGTTCTGCAGGCGCATCAGCCCGGATGGCTACAGGTTATCGAGGTTCGCGATAAGTGCATGGCTGCCGAAGCAAAAGAATCTCGAATGCCTGCAGAACAGCCTTTTTGGCCCTCGAAATTTGAAATGTGATCGCTATCCAAGAAGGTTCCTTTCCTAGCAATCTGACGCATCACCGATGCGCGCATCATGCAACCTCTCGAGGTCGCATGATGCGCGCATAAGCTGGTGCGGAGCACCCTCATTGGTCAATCTGTTTTTTCCTAAACCCTCATTGGTTGGCACCCTTAAAAAATTTGCGCTATAACTTCCTAGAAACCTGTAACATTCTGCCAGTCGAAATTGAATGTTAGGAAATTGAATGTCTCAATTCCGAACCTCAATGTCATTCAATGTCTCAATGTCCGCATCAGGCCGAGCCTCTGGCGCATCAGGCTGAAGCGCCTGCAGAACAAGGCCTGAGAAGAATATGATTTTTGTTGGCACAGCGCAGCAGAACCACACATTCCCTATCTAGTTCTTGGGTGGGTCGCGTGATTGGTCCCTAGGACCACTTTCGACAAAGCTCCGTGCCAAGCACAACACAAAAGTTTTGAACCCTTGAATGAAACCTGGAGGTTTGTGCTGCTGCGCCTCGAATGCACACACGGCATCCCTTGAGTTGTGGCCCAGTTCGGCAGGCGCATCAGCCCGGATGGCTACAGTGAAGTGACCACCCTGGAACCTTCTTTGATAACCTGTTGACAGGCTATCAAGGCTCGAGATAAGCGCACGGCTGCCGAAGCTCAATGTCAGCGGATGGCTGCCGAACAGCATCTTTGGCCCACGAGATTTTACATGTCGCCGCGTTCCTGGAAAATATTTCTTCTAGCAATTTCGCGCATCACTGATGCGCGCATGGTGCGCCCTCTCGATGGTGCATCATGCGCGCATCACTGGTGCTCGCCCGCAAAATTTCTGGTGCGAAGGTGTATTGAACGCGCTGGCGGGCTTCCGCGAAACCCATAGCATTTTGCATTTCAAATGTCCAATCCCAAGCCTCAATCTCTCAATGTCCGCATCATCCATCCGCCGTAGCCCATCCGGGCTGATGCGCCTGCCGAACAAAGCCTGTGTGGTGCACTGCCCGACAGTTTTGGCAACGAGAGTATTGCTCAATCCCGCGGAATCGCGCTTCGTTTTGATATCGCCATGTGGCATGCCTTTGATCGCGGGAACCGCGATCTGTTTTATTGTTCCCACAACTTTCAAGAAAAAATATAGTTAAGTTTAGTGGGTCACATGTACTCCGCTGCTCGTGGGCAAAAATAAACCCCTATAGGAAAGGCTTGTGTTAGGGGTGCATCAACCCTAAACACCTTGCCTCTAGGTGTTTAGGGTTGATGCCTCCCTAACGCATGCCAGGCCCGAATGGGTTTTATTTTTGCCCGCGGGCAGCGCAGTACATGTGACCCACTAAACTTAACTAACTAAAATTTGAAATGTGTGGTAACAATAAAACAGATCGTGGTTCCCGCGATCATAGGCAGGCCACGTGGCGATAATAAAACGAAGAGCGATTCCGCGGGGTTGAGCAAATTTCTCTTTGGCAACGCGAGCTCCAACGGTGCGTATGAAATAGGGGTCGCATCGCATCGCATCGCATGTACACTTACGGATGCATGTTCACTTATAGATGTTACAGGGTGGCTGTTGTATTTGACTTCATACGGTATCATGGTGTTTTTGGAAGGATCACTCAGTGGTGGTTGGGCATCGTATGTTCCTAGCAATTTAAGAATGTCGCGTCCAGTTATCGTCATAGATAGTCTGCAATTTCTCTGCAACCATGTAATTTCTGCAAGTGGAGATCATGTTGCTTGTGGTGCTCTATGTAACATCGAGCTTTCTTATTTAGTGATACAATACAGTCTACGCTGGGGAGAGAGTAGGGGTTTCGAATGGTGAGCCATGGCTCAAGTTCCGCTTGTGCAAGCTGTGGGTAGGTTTTTTTATTGACATAAAAAGCAATATACGCTGGGGAGGCAGTAGGGGATCCAAATGGTGAGCCGTGGCTTAGGTTCCGCCTGTGCAAGCTACGGCTAGGCACCACCACGAATGAAGGCCGTACCTTCCTTCCCCCCCTTCTCCCTTGTGCATCCCCACCTGCTTCCCCACCTGCTTCCCCGCCTGCTTCTGCTGTTGCTTCCCTACTTGCTTCCCCACATGCTTTCCCAGTTGCTTCCTCACCTGCTTCCCCACCTGCTTTCCCAGTTGCTTCCCCACCTGCTTTCCCAGTTGCTTCCCCACCAGTGGAAAAACCGAAGCCTCCCAAAATTTATGTTGTTGCGAATCCCCCAAACTCCGAGAACGACGCATGCCGCCTGTGCCTTTGGTCGGCACTCGGGCTCTTTACAGGAATCTTGGAAGCAGGAAATGACTATTGAGTCGACGCATTCCGCCTGTGCCTGTGGTCAGCACTAAGGCTCTTCACAGGAAGCTTGGAAGCAGGAAGATTCGAGGAAGGCCTGGAAGCAGCTCTCATTGTCATGGCTCGAGTTGGGAGCTGGCAGGAACGGGGAGACATTTGGGGCGACTCAAAAGTCACCTCGTGCAAGGGCGACCTGGACGCAGCTCTCATGGTCATGGCTCGGGAAGTGAGTTGGAAAGAATGGGAGGACAAGGAGAGTGCAGCAGCAGTTTCAGCTGCACCTGCCGCTGTTGCAGCGACACCGAAAGTAGTTGCAGCAGCAGCAGCACCTGCTGGGGCCGTTGTTCCCTGACTAGCCACATCAGCGTCACCAGCGATCTTATCAAATATATTAACCAGCGACTCATTCACCCCCGGCGTTGCACTGGCAGTGGCAGGCAACGGGTCGGAATCAAGGCGCCAAGAAACCCGCTTGCGGGGGGGCGTGGTGGTGGATGCAGCTGGTTTGGTACTGCAGTGGTGAGCAGAAGGGGATAAGGCACCGGTGGGAGAATGAGAGGGAGTGAGAGAAGTGGATCGTGGTGCGCTTGGCCTGCTGCCAAATGCATTCCCTTCACTTCTGGTGCCACCTGCTGCAGTCCCTGCACCCCTAGCAGCTGCAGCAGCAGCCCCCACCAGAGCAGGGGTCTCAGGGCTGTGCAGCCAGTCGCAGTTCTTCTTCATCACAGAAGCAAAGTCCACGCTCTGGCTGTGCCTGTGCTTGATTGCCGTTTTCCTAGCAACACTGGCTTTCACTCCTCCTCCGCCTCCTCCTCCTTCTGCTCCTGCCACATCAGAAGGAACTCCCCTCACAACCCCCGGAGGAGGGGAGGCAGCTGGATTATCGCTCAGTGCACTCGAGCCGGGAGTTGAAGAGAGTGTGGAGTGAGAGGGAGAGAGATGAGGGGATTGAGATGAGGGAGTGAGAGGAGGGGATCGAGGTGGAGGGATTGATGTAGGAGATCGCGGCGGGCGAGTGAAAGAGGGAGATTTAGGTGGGGGGGTTGATGAAGGGGATAGAGGTGGGGTAGTGAGAGAAGGAGATCGAGGAGGGAGTGTGAGAGAAGGAGGACGAGATGAGGGGGTGAGAGGCTGGGATCGGTTGAGTGATGAGACGGGAGGAGATGATTCATCTGCGCTTCCTTTTCCTCATCCTTTTCCTCCCACTGATCCTCTGCTCCCTCCTTCAACCTTGGCAGACTCAGGGCTGTGCAGCCAGTCGCTGTTCTTCTGCATCATCGTAGCGAAGTCTACGCTCTGGGGCCGCTCGTGAGTCAGCACGTGGGTGTGTGGATTGAGCCTTCTGGCGAGACTACGGTTTGTGTCGACGGGGACACGTACGCGCCTCTCGCCACCTTTACCGCTGAGCCGGGCTCTGGTCTCTACACACTTCACACTGGCCCCCGAGGGCAGCAGCAGTAGCAGCAGCAGCTACTGCCCCCAACCCCTGTCACTGTCCCCCGTCAGGTTCCCGCGTCTCACCAGGTTGCCGCGTCTCCCCAGGTAGCTGTGTCTGGTCAGGTTCCAGTGTCTGGTCCAGTTGCTGCGTCGTGCTCCTGCCGGTCGCTTGCCCACCCCACTGTTTTGTCGCACCACCGGATGGGGCACCCGTCCATTTCTCGCCTGCACGCTATGTCTAGTCAGCGTCTTGTCTTAGGCCTCCCGCGTGTCTTCCCGTCGCTGCCGCCTTCGCTTGCGCCACCCTGCGGTCCCTGCGTCGAGGGTCGGCTGCGCGCCACCTGTGTGGGCAACGTGGGTGCCGGAGATAGCACTGTGTGGGCAACGTGGGTGCCGGAGATATCACTGTGTGGGCAACGTGGGTGCCGGAGATAGCACTGTGTGGGCAACGTGGGTGCCGGAGATAGCACTGTGTGGGCAACGTGGGTGCCGGAGATAGCACTGTGTGGGCAACGTGGGTGCCGGAGATATCACTGTGTGGGCAACGTGGGTGCCGGAGATAGCACTGTGTGGGCAACGTGGGTGCCGGAGATATCACTGTGTGGGCAACGTGGGTGCCGGAGATAGCACTGTGTGGGCAACGTGGGTGCCGGAGATATCACTGTGTGGGCAACGTGGGTGCCGGAGATAGCACTGTGTGGGCAACGTGGGTGCCGGAGATATCACTGTGTGGGCAACGTGGGTGCCGGAGATAGCACTGTGTGGGCAACATGGGTGCCGGAGATAGCACTGTGTGGGCAACGTGGGTGCCGGAGATAGCACTGTGTGGGCAACGTGGGTGCCGGAGATATCACTGTGTGGGCAACATGGGTGCCGGAGATAGCACTGTGTGGGCAACGTGGGTGCCGGAGATATCACTGTGTGGGCAACGTGGGTGCCGGAGATAGCACTGTGTGGGCAACGTGGGTGCCGGAGATAGCACTGTGTGGGCAACGTGGGTGCCGGAGATATCACTGTGTGGGCAACGTGGGTGCCGGAGATAGCACTGTGTGGGCAACGTGGGTGCCGGAGATATCACTGTGTGGGCAACGTGGGTGCCGGAGATAGCACTGTGTGGGCAACGTGGGTGCCGGAGATATCACTGTGTGGGCAACGTGGGTGCCGGAGATAGCACTGTGTGGGCAACGTGGGTGCCGGAGATATCACTGTGTGGGCAATGTGGGTGCCGGAGATAGCACTGTGTGGGCAACGTGGGTGCCGGAGATAGCACTGTGTGGGCAACGTGGGTGCCGGAGATAGCACTGTGTGGGCAACGTGGGTGCCGGAGATATCACTGTGTGGGCAACGTGGGTGCCGGAGATAGCACTGTGTGGGCAACGTGGGTGCCGGAGATATCACTGTGTGGGCAACGTGGGTGCCGGAGATAGCACTGTGTGGGCAACGTGGGTGCCGGAGATATCACTGTGTGGGCAACGTGGGTGCCGGAGATAGCACTGTGTGGGCAACGTGGGTGCCGGAGATATCACTGTGTGGGCAACGTGGGTGCCGGAGATAGCACTGTGGTCAACGGTTTCCTTGCAACACTGGCTTTCACTCCGCCTCCTCCTCCTCCGCCGCCTCCTCCTCCTGCTCCTGCCACACCAGAGGAGTTAACCGTACCGTTCCAAGTGACCCCCCTCACAACCGCTGGAGGGGAAGACTTAGCTGACCTTTGAGTCGACTCATAAGAGGAGGCAGCTGGATGGTCGTACAGGGCACTCGAGCTCGACGTGTAAGTGAAAGTGAAGGAGTTCGGGGGAGGGAGAGGAGGGGATCGAGATGCGGGAGTGAGAGGAGGGGATCGGGCGAATGATGAGACAGGACGAGCTAAATCCTCTCTTCCTCCCCTTCCTCCTCCTCTTCCTCCACTCCCCGCTTCCACACTTGTCGCATTCGAAAGAGGCTTCCAGGAAACACCCGAAGAGATTGCGCTCATGCTTCTGCGACTGGTTACAGCCCCTGCCACTGTCCCTGCAACAGTCCCCGCCACAGTCCCCACCACACTCCCTGCTACAGCCCCTGCTACAGCAGTCAGGCTAGCAACAACTTGCTGCTTTGCCGCTCCCGCCACCGCTGCTGCCCCCCTAGCAGCAGCGGCAGCCACCACCTGAGCAGGGGACTCAGGGCTATGAAGCCAGTCTTTGCTCTTCATCACAGACGCAAAGTCTATGCTGTGGCTGTGCCTGAGCCTGCTACCCTCTTTCCTTGCAGCACCACTTTTCACCCCTCCTGCTACTCCTCCTCCTGCTCTTCCTCCTTCTCCTCCTCCTGCTCCTCCTCCCCCTGCCAGCCGGCCAGGAGAGACCATCCCCGGAAGCCCATAGCTCTCGGGAGGAGCAATCAGCCGCCACGCGCCTGCGGAGCAATCACCTGCAAATTCTGTAGCGGATCTTGTATGGCGGATTTGATACGATTGCCGGCCGCTGGATCTCGCTGCATTCTCAAACGACGAGAATGAGGAAGAGGCAGATGGGGAAAGTTGAGCGGGGTGGAAAATCGAGCGGCGGTTGGAGCTTGAGGAAGGGGAAGCGGAGGAGGAGAACGGAGGGAACGGCTTTTGAGGCGCCTCGAACATTGAGCAGCGGTTGGTAGAGCCTCGAGGGGACGGGGATTTGGAGGAGGGAAAGGGAGAGGCGGAAGGAGAGGTAGAAGAGGTGGGAGATGTAGAGAAGGACCAAGAGGAAATCGGCACATGAGCATCGGCTGATGAGCATGAAGGCACCGGGCCGCGCGATAGCTTATCGTGCCACCGCTGCTGCTGCTGCCGCTCAGGCTGCTGCTGTTGCTGTTTCTCAGACTGGTGTGCTCCCTTCTTCCCGAGGGTTAGACCCATGTGCTTGAGAACCGGCCGGCGCAGAGTGGGGCAGAGAATTCACCACGTGCTGTGAGCATGCAGCACCGTTTGCTCTGCTTCCCTCGCTTGCTCCGCTGCTTTCTCCTCCTCTTCCGCCTCTCTGGTCTCATCCCACTCCTCCTCGTCGTCGTCGTCCTCAGAATCCTCTTCCTCTTCAGGATTCTGTACTCCACGCTTCCCGCGTCGGATCGTCGAGGTTTTGTCTTCGGCTCGAGAAATTCTGCCCCATGATTCTCCCCCCTCGTGGATTGGCTTGGAGTTTTGAAGTGTGGAGAGCTTTCCGCGAGCCTCTTTTTCCAGTGGTGCTTGCGCGGGCGAGGGAGACGGGGAGGTGTCGAAGCAGGGATTGAGGGAGCGACCTGCGGGGACGAGGGAAAGCGGGGAGAGAGCGCGGGAGTACGGGACGTGGGGATTACGGGGCAGGAAAGGGCCTTGGATTTTTTTTCATTAGCAATTAACGATATATTCACTTACTATTAGGAAAAGAAGAAGTAAAGGTGGGGTGGAGGGACGGAGGGCGGGCGGGAGGGCGGGAGGGAGGGAGGGAGGGAGGGAGGGAGGGAGGGAGGGAGGGAGGGAGGGAGGGAGGGAGGGAGGGAGGGAGGGAGGGAGGGAGGGAGGGAGGGAGGGAAGGAAGGAGGCAAGCAAGGAAGGACGCAAGGAAGCAAGGAGGAACAAAAGATTTGACATCAACGATGGGGAGGTGAGAGCAAGGAGTGAGGGAAGTAAAAGGATGTGAAGATGATTGATGGGGGAAAAGGAAGTGGAGGAAATGGTAGTAACAATTAACAGCTTCGCAAACTTTGTAATATGATTTCTTTCAATGTTCGCATACATGGTCCGACAATCTCTCCAAAAGAATCCGACTTTTTTCGCCCAATCCTGCAGGCGACCCAACAATTTTCGCAGCTTGAAATGTTTCAGCTGCCCGCTCGACACCAATTCCTCGTCCGCCGCGATGGTTACAATCCTCCACGAAATCGGCATGCTGCTTCGCTCCGCCCCCAGCAGTCGCAAGGGCATCGCCAGCAGCGGGAAAACTTCGTAAACGTCGCCAGGCTTGCGCGCCTGCGACCCAATCTCCAGCGCTTCCAGAGGTACATTGTCGCACGCTGTTAAGAGCGAATCGCGGAGCTCCTTAACTGGCGATTCGGGGTCCTCGTTCAAACCATTCGCCGCGGCATCCCAGCGGGAGAACATCGACATGGATCGCGACGCAAGCACGCACGTCTGCGGCAGGATTCCCAAATTCCACGGTGCCAGAGACGTTAACGGCGGCTCGGCCGACGCCGTCTTCGACTCCGAGTCGCAACGGCCAGCCGGCTGCACTTTAGTAGAAAGACTGCCGTCTAGGGTCAACACGACGACCTTCCGCTTCTCCCGGAGCGACTCGAGAAGGGGGACTTCATTATCCCCGCGCCGCCGCCGCCTTTCGCTCCCCCGATCCGCGGGATCGGATTTCGAGGCGCGGCAGACGAAGGAGAAGGTGCAGGCGGGGAAGGGGGGACCGGGGTGGTGCGGGGAGGGGGAGGAGAATTCGTTGGCGGGAGAAGGCGGAGGCGGAATGAGGAGGATGTCGTGCCAGATGGAGGACAAGTGGCCGGCGATGATTAGCGGGAGAAGGCTGGTGGACGATCCGACGGTCCGAGTCGGCGCCGCCGCCGCAGCTTGCGTCATTTTTGGTTCAGTCTGATAACGGTGTCTGAGTAAATATGAGAAGTAGTAATATTGAGATGATATGGTCACTGATCGGCGTGCGGCACGATAAGAGCGAGACCTCGCCCCTTTGAATGGGCGATGTACGGCGGATAATCAGCGAAGCAAGCGACCAAGTGCGAGGAGGAGGACTCTGTCAAGAGGAGAAACGTTGGTTTTCGAAGTCGACGACTCGCCGAAACCTCGATCCCATAATGAATAAGGCGACGAGGGTCGTCTCGTCTCGTCGTCGCGTCTCCTCTGGAACCTGCACTCCGAATGATGAGTCCACGCCTCGGTCTAACTTGACGTCGAATCTTATTCCGTAACTGTCGCCAGCCCGGCAGCGCTTCCGCGAAAAGCAAGGCACGCTCGTCCCTCCCAGCCTGAGGAGCCATGTGGCAATCCGCCATCCACTAAAATATCGTTGGGCTTCCTGTTGGAAACAAGTAATTTGAACGCTTCTGTTGTGTGTCAAAACACTAAGTCGTAAACGAGGCGAAGCACAGCGAAGCATCGGCGAGTCAACATTTGGAGGTTGAGAAGTGAAGAAACCGCTGGAGGTTACGCGAAAGTCAAAGGTCAGCGACCTTTGACCTGACAAGTACAGCACGACAGCAAGGACAAACAACTGACTCGTTATCGAGCAGTTGCCCGAGTCGTCTCTGTATCGAACCGCAACAGCAAACAGTAAAACAGTTATTAGTTACATCTTTTCATATTCCTTGTATTCTTATAAAAGCCTTGTATCTCTCTGATTAATTAATCTACTTTGCCCTCACATACCAGCGCAAGGTGGTTCACAGGCTTATCATTAAACGCTTCCGCTATTACATTGTTCCTACTCAGAGTTTAGTCCTGCAAAGATCCTAAGGGCTTTTCTCAGCCCAACACTTCCTCAATGGTCGGCAACTCTTAGAACCCAGTGGGTGAGGCAAAAGTCGCGTCGCGTGACTGTGTGCCAGAAGGTGTGACTGTCCTTTTTTTTTTTTTTTTTTTTTTTCGGTGCGAATCCAGGAACTATCGAGCTCTACTAATAATATATGACTCATTCGAAATGAACTAAGGACACTCTAGGAAATGTAGGTTTCGACCCGTGTTGCCCGCCCGAACCATATTATAAACGGGCAACCGAAACCAAATTCCAGCCAAGGTGCCACCTAACCAGTTCAGGCTGGGTGCTCCCTGCTACTGCTCAGCTCACACTAATGTTTGAACTGTACCGAACCTAAGATTCACGAATCTCAATAGAGCCTAAGTGGTCCTAAGCACTGACCAATCGTGAGCCTCCTGTCACGTTTTGAAGGACCTGCGCGTACGCAGCTCACGGCAACTTTTGTCCTTCATGGCTTTATTCTCTAGATTAGGAGCTCCCGTTCAAAAGTAGTCCTAAGGGAGGACCAATCGCCAGCCTCCTACGTAGGAGCTAGTTTTTGTACTGTACAGTGCCATGCACATGACTGAGGTCGCTTGCTGTCAGACAAAGCTGCACTAAACACGTACTGTACACGTGACATCGTTACACTCACACCAAGTGTACTGTTACACTGTCATCATCGTTTTGCACTTCATCTCTACATTTTATACTCTGGAGTTTTAAGCAGCTAAACCCCTACGAGATTTAACGATCTTACCTAGCAGTACCCGTCTCCTCTAGTCTGCCTAAAACTCCCCCTGGGGACTCATCTGCAATCTCAGCCAGGGTCTTCTTGTCGAAAATAAAACACGCAACACAGGGTCCAAAGGATGGACGAAACTTCCGGGAAGGCTTGGAAGAAGGTCGGGCAGCGCCAACAGATCCCACTGCTGTGTGACTGGCACCACCAGCAGCAGGAACAGAATTGGCAGCATTCACAGGATCTTCAGCAGCAGCAGGTGCAGCAGCAGCAGGCTCAAAAACAGCAGGTGCAACAGCTGGCACGACAGCAGCAGGTGCAGCAGCCGCAATCCCACACTTTTGTTCTGCAACCCCTTCACCAGCAGGAGCTATATCAGCAGAAACGGTATCAGTAGGAGCAGTATGTGCAGGAGCAGTATCAGGAGATCCATACTTGTGCCCTGCTGCCCCTTCTATCTCAGGTGCAGCAGGTGTGGCAGCCTCAGCGTTCCCACACACCGCCGGCCCATAAGCAGCAGGTGCAGCAGTGGGAGCCAAAGCAGTAGTTGCAGCCGTAGGATCAAATGCAGCAAGTGCAGCAGGTGTGGCGGCGGCCTCACCGTTCCCACACACCGCCGGCCCATAAGCAGCAGGTGCAGCAGTGGGAGCACATGCAGCAGGTGAAGCAGTAGGAGCAGATGTTGTAAGTGAAGCAGTAGGAGAAAAGGTTGCAGGCGCATCGACAGGAGCCAAGGTTGTAGGCGCATCAGCAGGAACAGACGCAGCAGGCACAGCTGTGCTTGCTTCATCTCCCCTGCTTTTTGCCGCAGGACTAGGTGCATTCCTCTTTCGTACTGCGACCACTGCCCCCTCCCTCGCTCCTGCTGCTCCTTCCCCCGCTCCTGCTTCTCCTTCTGCTCCTGCTTCTGCTTCTGCTCCTTTTGCTGCTTTTGCTCCGTTTGCTACTTTTGCTACTTTTCCTCCTTTTGCTACTTTTGCTCCTTTTGCTGCTTTCGCTCCATTTGCTACTTTAGCTCCTTTTGCTGCTTTTGCTCCTTCCCCCGCTCCAATTTCTGCTGCTTTTTCTCCTGCTGCTACCATTTCTCCTGCTGCTGCTTCTGCTCCCGCTGCTGCTTTTGTTCCTCCTGTTGCTTCTGCTCCTCCTGCTGCTTTTTCTCTTGATGCTGCTTTTACCTTTCCCGCTGCTGCTTTTGCTTTTCCTGCTGCTGCTTTTGCTCCCACTGCTCCTTTTGCTCCTCCAGCTGATTTTGCTCGTCTTGCTGCTTTTTCTCCAGCTGCTGCTTTTGCTCCTGCTCCTACCATTGCCTCTCCTACTCCTGCCTCTGTTTCTGCTCCTGCCCCAGCTGACTTGTGAGTCAAATCACAAGAGGAGGCAACTAAATGGTCATACAGGGCACTAGAGCTAGAGGTGGAAGAGAGGGTGGAGTGAGAAGCAAGGAGAAGAGGGGAGTGCAGAGATGGAGTATGAGGAGGTGAGATGGAAGAGGGGGAGAGAGGAGGCGAGGCTGCAGGCGCGGAAACAGGAGGGCTGACTGTCATCTTATCAAGAGGGTCTCTTTTACGGTGCTTTGTGCTTATAGTGAAGGATTCGTCCCTGTGGCTGCTCACTTCTCCCTCCTCCTCACCTCCTTCCCTCCTGTC
This sequence comes from Closterium sp. Naga37s-1, assembly GCA_947471745.1. Lineage (NCBI taxonomy): Eukaryota > Viridiplantae > Streptophyta > Zygnematophyceae > Desmidiales > Closteriaceae > Closterium > Closterium sp. Naga37s-1. The sequence goes on from CANJKZ010000977.1 coordinate 1,559,108, forward strand.
TTTCTCTCCGCTTCCACCCACTTCGCCCTTCTTGCTCCCTCCGTTTCCTCTGCCCTTTCCGCTCCTGCTTTCTTCCGATTCAGAAACAACCGACCATCCACTTTCCTCATTCCCGCTACTCCTTCCGCTCCCTTTGCTCTTCTTGCTCCCTCCGCTTCCTCTGCCCTTTCCACTCATTCTGCTTTCTTCAGATTCAGAAACAACCGACCCTCCAGTTTCCTCATTCCCGCTACTCCTTCCGCTTCCTTTGCTCTTCTTGCTCCCTCCAATCTTTCTGCCCTTTCCGCTCATTCTGCTGTCTTCCGACTCTGAAACAACCAGCCCTCCAATTTCTCCGCTCCCTCTGCCCTTCTTGATGCCTCCCCTTCCTCTGCCCTTTCCACTCATTCTGCTTTCTTCCGACTCAGAAACTACCAACCCTCCAATTTCTCCATTCCCTTTGCCCTTCTTGCTCCCTCCGACCCCTCTACCCTTTCCGCTCGTTCTGCTTTCTTCAGACTCAGAAACAACCAGCCCTCCAATTTCTCCACTCCCTCCCTTCCTTCCGCTCCCTCTGACCTTCTTGCTCCCTTTGATCCCTCTGCCTTTTCCGCTCGTTCTGCTTTCTTCAGACTCAGAAACAACCAGCCTTCCACTTTCTCCGATCCTTTTTTTGGCTTTCCCGCTCTTAGACTTAGCAAAACGTTGCTTCAAGCTTTCCTCCTGTTGCCTCAGATTTTCCTCGCGTTGCCTCAGGCTTTCCTCAAGTTGTCTCAATCTTTCCTCGCGCTGCCTCAGAATTTCTTCATGTTGCCTCGGACTTTCCGCGTGTTGCCCTGAAAATTCCTCGTGCACCCTTGGCCCCCCTCTTCCCACTCTCCCACTCACACTCCTCACCTCAATACCAGGTGCCTCAGAATATGCCTCTGCACCGCTCTGCACTCCCCCACTTTTGCTCTCCACTTCGCTTTCACAAAACTCAACTGTCGCTGCACCCTCACGCCGCTGAGACGCCTCCAGATCTGAACGTGCCCCTGAGCCTTCTCGTCGCACTCTCACACTTGTAGACCCCTCCACACCGCTCTGCACTCCCGTACTCCTGCTCCCCAACTCGCTTTCAGGCGAGTCATTACTCGCTGCACCCTCACTCCGCTGAGACGCCTCCCAATCTGAATGCGCCCCTGAGCCTCCTCGCCCCACTCTCACACTGCTACACTCCTCTGCACCGTTCTGCACTCCCGCACTCGTGCTCTCCAACCCGCATAAACGCGAGTCATTTCTCAAAGCACCCCCACTCCGCTGAGACGTATCCAGACTAGAATGCGCCCCTGAGCCTCCTCTCCACACTCGCACACTCGTAGACTCCGCTGCACCGCTCTGCACTCCTGCATTCTCGCTCTCCACCTCGCTTAAAGGCGAGTCACTGATCGCTGCACCCTCAATCCGCTGAGACGCATCCAAATTAGAATGCGCCCCAGAGCCTTCTCGTCGCATTCTCACACTCGTAGACTCCTCCGCACCGTTCTGAACCCCCCCACTCTTGCACTCCACCTCTCTTTCTGACGAGTCACTGCTCGCTCCACCCTCACTCTGCTGAGACGCCTCCAGATCGGAATGCGCGCCTGATCCTCCTATCCGTAATCTCACACTGCTAGACTCCTCCACACCACTTTGAACCGCTCCAAAACTCGCCTCTGCTCCAAAAGCTGCCTCTGCACCAGAACTCGCCTCCGCACCAGGGCTCGCGTCTGCGCCTGAACTTGCCTCTGTTTCTCGCATCCCTTGAACTCTCCCACCCTCCGATCCGTCTTCATCCGCCATTTCTAACGGCTCTACTGCCGCACTCCCACCCTCCGAACCATTCTCAAACCCCCTCTAAAACGACTCCAGCACCGCACTCCCACCCTCCGAACCGTTTTCACCCGCCATGCCAATCATTTCGAACACCAAACGTCCCCCCTCCGACCCATCGTCACCCACCCTTTCAAACGACTCCGACGCTACGCTTCCACCCTCCGAACCATGCCGACCCATCCCGAGCCTCTCTTCCGAACCATGCCGACTCATCCCGAGCCTCTCTTCCGAACCATGCCGACCCATCCCGAGCCTCTCTTCCGAACCATGCCGACCCATCCCAAGCCTCTCTTCCGAACCATGCCGACCCATTCCGAACCTCTCCTCCACAGCATGCCGAGCCACTACGAAGCTAGCCCCGGCGCCTCGTTGCACTCTTGCACTCACGGATTTAACCGTGCTCTGAGCTGCCTCGATTCGAGCCTCTGCACCCTTGCGCACCCTTGCACTCATCGCCTTCCCCCCCGCGCCTATATTCCGCACTCTGCGAGACACAACCCCCACCGCGTCCCTGGGTAGACTCGCCACCGTACCTGCTACCGAACCTGCAGCTCCGGCTACCGTACCTGCTACCGTACCTGCAGCCCCAGCTACCGTACCCGCTACCGTACCTGCAGCTCCAGCTACTGTACCTGCTACCGTGCCTGCAGCCCCAGCTACCTTACCAGCAGCCCCGGTTACCGAACCTCCCACCACGCCAGCAGCGCCAGTCACTCTCCCCACCACCACTCCTGCTGCCCCTGCTACATTCCCAGCCACGTGCTCTGCTGTCCCCGCTACAGCCCCAGCTACCTTACCAGCAGCCCCGGTCACCGAACCTCCCACCACACCTGCAGCGCCAGTCACTCTCCCCACCACCACCCCTGCCGCCCCTGCTACGTTCCCAGCCACGTGCTCTGCCGTCCCCGCTACAGTCCCTGCCACTGTCCCCGCCACCGTCCCCGCTACAGTCCCCGCTACAGCTCCCGCTACAGCAATGCGTTTCGCAGCAACGCCTGCTACCTTGTCAGCCACGCCCTTAGCCCCCTCCACAGCATCCCGGGCAGCAATAAGAATCCCCTGACCAGCAGACGGACTGCGCAACCACTCATGCTTCTCATACCCCTCATACCCCTCATATCCCACCGATCTCTCCCCCATGGAAACTCGAAGCCCACTTCTTCTACCAGTCCCATGCAGCGACCCCCCTGCGTGTGAACCAGTTAAATACTCCTTGTACCCAGCGAGACCAGGGCTGTTCAACCAGTCGTGCTGCTCGCTCTCCCCCACAGAAGCCAAGTCTGTGAGATCCGTGCAGCTGTGCCTCTGTCTCTGCCTGACCACGCTGCTCCCCTCGCCCCACCCTTCTCCACTTTCCCCTCCTCGTTCCCCTCGTCGCCCTCCCCTTCCTCCACTCCCCCCTAGTACGTCTCCGCCTTTAGGGGTGATGAGCCCCGGAAGGCCATAGCTTTCCGGAGGAGCGATTAATCTCCAAGCGGCGCTGCTGGTGGTGGTTCCGAGGTCCCCCGCGGATGGGGAGGGATGGATTCGCTTGAATAGTTGGTTCTTCTGGCCCTCCTTAAAAGACTCCGTATAAGACTCTTTATGAGACTCCTTATGAGGCCACTTGTGTGACTCGTTATGAGGCACTTCGAAAGTGACCCTATGAGATTGCTTGTGGAACCATTTATGGGAATGGGACTCGTGATGAGAATGAGGGGACTCCGCATGAGGGTCCCTGTGGGAATGATGCTTGTGAAACCACCTGTGGGACTCGTGCGGAGAATGCGGGGAATCGGCATGAGACTCATTATGAGAATGCTTGTGGAACCATTTGTGCGGCTCGTGATGAGAATTGGGAGACTCTCGGCGAGAGTCCTTGTGAGAATGATGCTTGTGAAACCATTTATGGGACTCGTGATGAGGAGAACCCGCACGAGACTCCTTGTGTAACCTATTACGTGACTCGTTAAAAGAACTCTCACGAGAGTCCTTTTGAGGCTCATTTTGGGACTCTGTATGAGACTCTTTCGCTAACTCAGTATGCGACTCGTTATGAGACTCGTCACGCGACTCGTTATAAGACTCGTTATAAGACTCGTCACGAGACTCGCTATGAGCCTCCCGCGTGTGACCCTGCTCTCGCGAGGACTCGTCAGTACCAGCAACAACAGCGGCAGCAGCAGCGAGAGACGCTGACGACGGCCGTGAGAGTGAGAAAGCGTGCGAGCGAGCGTGCTCCCGCCGGGACTCGCCAGCAGTACCAGCAGCAGCAGCGGCAGCGGCACCAGCAGCAGTAGCAGCAGCGAGAGATGCTGAAGACGGCCGTGAGAGTGAGTGAGTGCGCTCCCGCGGGGACTCGCCAGCAGCAGCAGCAGCGAAAGACACTGACAATGGCCGTGGGTGCGCGAGCGTGAGCGCGTGCGGTTGAGCGTGAGCGTGCTTGCGAGGCCAGTCGTGAGCAGACTTAAACGCAGCCGAGAACGCAGCAGAAGCAGCAACAGGCGCGCCCTTGCTGCTGCAGCTGCTGCTGCTCATACCTCCTCCCTCGTGCCCCTTGGGTGACTTCCGCTCCTGCTTCTCCTCCTCCTGTCCCTCCTCCTGCCCATGCCCATGCTCATGCCCATGCTTATGCTTATGCCCATCATGCCCTGGCCCATGCTTGTGCCAATGCTTGTGCCCATGCCCATCCCCATGCTTATGCCAATGCAAATGCCCATGCCCATGCCCCTTCTCCCCATGCCCCTTCTCCCCCTGCGCTGCCGCATCTCCTCCCCCGCCCCCCCCCAGCTCCCGGACAGCCGCTTCTGCCGCCTCCGCGCGCTCTCGCCCATGGCTCTCCGGTACATGCGCAATGCGCCGCAGCACGGGCCGGCGCAGCGAGTGGCAGAGAATTCGCCACGTGCGGTGCGCGTAGCGAATCGTTCGTTCCGCTTCCGCAGCTGCTTCCGCCGCCGCCTCTGCCGCCGCCTGCGCCGCTGCTTCCGCCGCTTCCGCCGCCGCTTTCACCGCTTCCGCCGCCGCTTGCGCCGCTCTCTGCGCGGCGGGATCAATCCGTCCCTTGGCTTTTCGATTCTTCCACGTGCTCTTAGCTTCCCAAATGCATTCCTCCGCTTCGGGTTGCTGCTCCGCCTGCTTCTCCCCGTCCTCCGCGGAACCCGCTCTGGAATCCCCGCGCTCCCCCGGAACCGCTGCGCCGCCCGCGGGACGCCTTTCGACGAATGAGAAAGAGGGGAGGAGTTTGGCGCATTTGTTGACCGCTCGGCCTGTACACCAGATGTAACAAAAAAGAAGGCGAAAGAATATTTATACCCCAAAAATAAGTGAAACCTAAGGTACACGCATAAAAAAAAAACAAAGAAATTGAAAAAAAGAGGCGAGGTATGGTGGTGTTGTTGAGATGGTATGGTGGGTTGTCCGGAGGAGGTTGTACCTGCTCCTGCGATTTCACTGTAAAACTCTGTTTTTTCTGCCCAATCTCGCACTTCGTCCAATCGGCTGCGGATAAAAGTTTTTAGCTTCCCTCTTGTCACGAGCTCGTCGTCCGCTGCGATGGTTACAATCCTCCACGAAATCGGCATGCTGTTTCGCTCCGCCCCCATCAGTCGCAAGGGCATCGCCAGCAGCGGCAAAACATCGTACACGTCGCCAGGTTCGCGCGCGTGCGACCCAATCTCGAGCGCTTCAAGCGGCGAGTTGTCGCACGCCGTTACAAGCGAATCCTTGAAATCCTTCACAGAATCTCCACCGCCCAAATCATCATCACCGTTATCCCCGATAAGAGCATTTCTGCGTTCTCTTTCTCTAGCTTCAGCTGGATCTTCGTCAACACCCCAGTGGAAGAACATCGACATGGATCGCGGCGCGAGAACGCACGTCTGCGGCAAGATGCCCATATTCCACGGCGCCGCCAGCAGCAGCGACTCGGCCGACTCGGGCGACTCGGCCGATTTGGACTTCGAAGAAGACGACGACGGGACAGCTTGCACTTTAAGACTTCCGTCCAGCGCCAATACTTTCCGCTTTTCGCGGAACGTCTTTCGCAGAATTTCGTCCTTCCGCCCCCTCCCGCCGCCGCCGCCGTCGCCGGGGGCGGCGGAGGGCGACTCGGCGGAACGGGAAGCGGCGGAGCGGCAGACGAACGTGAAGGTGGAGGTCGAGAGCGCCGCCGCCGCCGCCGCCGCCGCCGGCGGCGGAGGATCATGATGATGAAGATGGTTGTCATCATGATGGCGACGATGCTGCTGATGGCGCCGCGCGGAGATCCCGGAGGGGGAATGGGTTCTCTTACTAGGCGCAACGGGGGCAGGCGGAATGAGAACGATGTCGTGCCAGATGGAGGACACGTGGCCGGCGGTGATTAGCGGAAGAATGCTGGTACTTGATGAAGGCTTCGCGGCGCCATGCGGCGATGCCGACCTGCCTAAAGCTCGCACCATCGCCGTGAGAACGACTCGTTCTATCGGACCGATAGGATAGAAGCTTCAGACGAACGCGCTACTGCATCATGTCGAGGGGGAGCGAGGGAAGAGCGATCTTGCGACTGCGCCGCCTACGTTTGCGCGCGACGCCGCGACGCGACGCCGCTGTAGAAGCCACGGTGGAGGACTCGTCTTGCTGCTATCGACGGTTCTTGCTGCTATCGACGGTTCTTGCTGTCAGGACGGTGCTGCTATGGATAGACTCTTGCTGCTTACGAAACTACGAAAAAACAGAGGTTCCGCCATGTTCCGATTAAACTGTAAACGACGAAGCATCCCAGGCTCTTTTGGGAAAGGCTCGGAACAGGGAGGGGGTCGACGAAGCTTTGCGATCCGATCTACACTGTAATCCGACCCGAGTCGTGCTCTGGAAAAAATAGTCGGCGTCCAGTTGTGACGCTTGTAAACCACCACGAAGAAAAAAAGGAATACATTTCGTCGTGAGCCACGAGAATGGGTCGATAGAAACGAAACAGCCATCATCCTCTTCTGGAGCTCCCTCCACCACAACATGCCGTTATAGTCATGCGTTACCCGCAGGGTAAGGGCATCCGATTGAGAATAAATGCTCATCCGATCGAGCATCCCATTCCACCCATCCATGTTCTCAGGACCATTTCTTTGTTGTTTGTGGGATGCATTCCCTGCGGGAGGATGAATGGATGGATCGAGTCGGGGTTTCGGAACCGAAACTTGAAGAGTGATGAGATGAACCAGTGCGGTGCACCTGTTGGCGAACTGTAGCTGGACCATCAAAACAAAAAAACCATGGCGTCCGTCCGTCGTTCGTGCTAGCTAAACTCGTGGCTTCAAGGCCTCGAGGCACCTATGTACAGAGGGTCGTCATCTACGAAATTCGCTGAAAGAGAGAAGGGGCGGGGATGCACTGTGAACCCGAAACAATCATCGGAAATCGGTCGTCGGAGCCGATTTACCTGGGTCGTCAGAGGGGGTCGTCGGAGCCGGGCGTGACGAGGCGGGCAACTGACGCGCGTGCGGGCCCGCCAGCCTGGCCCAGGGCTGGGCCGAGCGCACGACCGCCGCCCCGCAGCCCCGCTCCGAAAGTGAACAGCGCCCCACGTTACCGGGTGGGGTCGGCGAGCTGGCGACACCTCGCGCGTGGGAAAGTTACCCTCGCGCGAAGGCAGCCCACACGTGCCACCTGCCCGCGATGTCCTAGTAACCCATCGCGGCCTGCCCGATGGGCAGGCGAGGGCCATGCGAAAAATCGGGGGGCCCCTCGGGACGCTCGACAATTTCGCGACCCGTTGCGGTCACGCCACGTGTTCGCCCGTCGCTTCGCAGCGCGCGCATGCGAAATTTCGGACGATGCGAAATTAAAACATCTCGCATCTACCATCGCGATCCGCTACGAAATCGACATGTGTCGGCCCTAGCGACGCTCCGCGCGCATGCGAGTTGTGCGTCCCCTCGCCGACCTGGGCCAATGGACGCGAGGTCGACGCTCTGCCAGGGCGGAGACGGACCACCTGTGCCACTAGCGCATGCGCCCTCCGAGCCCTGCCGAGCCAGGCCCCCACACCCTTGGGCGATGCTGAACGGCCCCACCCCCTTTTCATTGTGGAAGGTGGCTTCGCTCCTCATTTTCTCCTTTTCTCCTTTTCTCATTTTCCCAGACAGCTCTGCGCCTCCCCCTAGATCCGTGCTATCGTACCTTAGCCGTCCTAGTATTTCCTTTAGTCGATATGGAGCCGATCCCCGACGCCGAGAAGTCGGCGCCGACTTCGGCTGACTTTCCCCTTAGACACCGAATGGGTCGCGGTCTCAGCTTCACCCTCGAGTGGGACGACTTCGCCGCCCTTCGCGACCAGAAGAAAGAGTTCACCGACAGATGCTTGGGATTCGCCATAAGGTGGGACTCGATTAGTCGCCATAAGGTGGGACTCGATTAGGGGCGGATATCGGCGCCGACTACCTGTAGATGGGCGCATAAAGTATATGTCGGCGCCGTCGGGGGCCGATTGTCGCAGACTGTCGCGACCCCGTCCATGGACGTCGGTCGGCATAGCAAGCGTCGACCTGGTAGCGTTAGCGTTTGCTAACCCGCCATGTGATCATCCCTCATGCCCACTCGTGCGCTCAGGTACGCTTGGTTTCGCATTGGACTGAACGACCAGAAGCTGTGGGTAATCGGAGTCGGCCCGCTTCGATCGGCCTTGAAGGCCGCCGACCATTCTTGCTTTGCTACGGTTTTCGACGCCGACATCGCCGCCATCCCGTTAAGCACGACGTGAGCTGTTTCCCCGTTGTCCAGTTATCGTTTTGTTTAGTCGGTCGCATCATCGCCTAATGCTGTGGTCGACGCCGTCGTGTATTGCATGTGCAGCGGCGGTCCGCTTCCAGGGTCACACTGCAGCGTCATAGCCATCCTCTACCCAGGAGATCTGCTGCAGGCTGAGGGACAGGTCTGCAGGACCTCGATCCGGCACATCGACCCGCATACCGGGAAACTGAAGCACCGCGACGAGGCCGTCCGCGTGCTGAAGTAAGTTGTGAATAGTCGTCGATTTCCCGCTTGTTAGTCGCCGACCATGGGCATCACATGCTGACCGCCTCCCTTTACCACGATGCTCCAGGCTATTCCGCACGGCTGTCCTGGCCGAGCTGGGGCGTCCCGGTAGGAAGTGGGACGGGGCACCGCCATCACAAGCAGTGGTGGAGGACAGGCTTGCCGACTGCGACCACCCTATCCGCGACGTGAGTTGCACGTTGCACGTTTATCCATCCAGGAGGGTGCACGTTTCTGTATGCTCCGCTCACAATGTTCCGCGCTTGCCGGTGTTGTATGCAGAAAGTGCCAGACACAGTGTCGGACGAGAAGGTCGGCACCGGCATGCTTGCCGCGACGTCGTTCGGGTGGGTGGCCAAGCAGGTTGACCTGCTGACGGGCGAGAAGGGTCGTGGTGCGGTGAGCATCGAGAACATGAAGACAAAGGGGCTGCGGTCGTTGCGAGACAGCATGGTGGAGTACATCTGCAAGCGCATCGCCGAAAATCGCTCTGCGGCGCCGACATCACAACCCGCCGACAGTGTGATTGATGACGACGGCGCGGAAAGACAGACGGCGCCCCAAGCAGCAGTTGCCGCCCAGCATCAGGGGAACGCGGAAGGAGGAAACGGTGGAGGTGGAGGCAACGCGACGACAGGTGCAGGAAGGAAGGAAGAGGAGTCGGAGACGGATTCGGAGTCGGAGTCGGAGTCTGAGGAGGAGGCGGAGGAGGAGGACGAGGCGGTGAAGCGGAAGGACGTGAAGGAGGACGGGGATGAGGAGGAGGAAGGGAAGGATGAGGAGGGGGAAGGGAAGGATGGGGAGGGGGAAGGGAAGGATGAGGAGGGGGAAGGGAAGGATGGGGAGGGGGAAGGGAAGGATGAGGAGGGGGAAGGGAAGGATGGGGAGGGGGAAGGGAAGGATGAGGAGGGGGTGGAGGAAGTGGTGGAGTACGAGCTGGAGTACGAAGAGGTGGGAGCTGCGGTAGAGGCGGTGGGGTCGGCGGATGGGGGGGAGGAGAAGGATGAGGTCGGCGTGGAGGCAATGACAGAAAAGGGCCAGGAGGAGGCGGCATGCGAAGGTGGGAAGGTGTCGGTCGACGCCGGCGAAGGGGCGAACACCACGGGCGTGCAGGAGACGGGGGAAGCTTCTGAACGGCAGGGTACTGAGCTGGACGACGTCGAGCAGGTGCGACGGGAGAACTGGCTGTTGAGGGCGGAGAATGCTCGGCTGGCGACGTTGCTCGGTGCGGAACAGGCTCGGCTGGACAGTTTTTTTGTAGGGATACGTGGACTCGTCGACCACGTGAAAGTGTTGGCCGAGCAGGTCGACGACACCGAGAAGTATGCGGCGGAACAGCTGCGAAACGCGACTGCGGCCATGTCGAAGACCATCACGGGCGACATCACCGGCAGCTTCGACGAAGCGTGGAAGGCGATGAAGACCTTCGGGGAACAGGCGTCGGCGTGGTTGGAGGACTTCGACAACCCGGAGGGTCGTGTGGCATATGCACGCGCGACAGCGGTCAACGCCTTGGCCGATCACGTGACTGGGGAGGTGGGCGAAGCGAAGCGGGGTTTGGAGCAGTACATCACGACGCAACTATCCGCCGCGCAGGTCAACATCGCCACCGCTGTGACCGCCAGGCTCGCCGTGCCGCCGCCGCCACCGCCTCATCCCACGCCGCCCGCCCTCTCGGAAGAGCTATTGAAGTCGTTCAAGGCCGACATCATGAAGGCGGTGACGGAGGCCACCCAGCAATCTTTCGTTGCTTCCGGGATGAAGAGTTTGGCCGAGATGGTCGGCACTGTGGCGCCTGGTCGACGTGGGTCGTCGCCGTCGGCCAATGACGCCGATCACGCGCAACGGAAGACGGCCGACAAGCAGGGCCTGAAGAGGACGGGAGACGGAGACGACAAGGAGAGCGCGAAGGGCGACGCGAAGCGGAGCAAGGGGTCGGACGGGAGCCGCGGCTCGAAGCCTGCGGCACGGAGCGTGGTCGACCAGCTGAAGGAAAAGGCGGGGTGGAGGGTGATAAGGACGTCGAACAGCAAGGGAGGCGGAAGCGGGGGGGCAGAGGGTGGCCCTGCCGACGGGGTTGCCGCAAACGTCGCCGCTCAGCCAGGCCCGCCTTTGGTCGCCGAGCAGACCCATCCTCAGGCGAGCGGTGGGAAAGTCGTGACCGACAAGGAGGTCCCAACCGCTCAGGCGGCGAAAGATGGCGGCGCCGGAACCACCAAGGGACCGTCCGTCGCTGTGGCGGCCAAGGGCAACGCGAAGGCTGCTTCTGCTACGGTCGCCGGCACCACCAAGTGCCCTCCCCGTAACCCCCCTGCGGCTACCAGCGCGCATGCCGGCCAGTCAGGAGGTGCGACCAAAGATGGGGAGGCCCGTGCGGCCCCTCCAGCTCCAGGAGCCCCGGCTGCCGGCAAGGGCGGCGCGAAGGCTGCTTCGGCTAAGGGCGCTTCTCCGGCATCAGCTAAGGGGCCCCCCGGTGCTGACGCGCTCAGGGAGATGCTCCGCCGCATGGAGGCACATAGCAGGGACGTGCAGCAGCATCCCGTGGTCGACGCCGGCCCTGCCGGAACAGCACGTCGCTCCGTCACTCCACAGGTTGCCGGCACATCGTCCGGGGCCCCACCTGCAGCGCATTCGGTCGCCGCCCAACCGCCAGCGGACCCCAAGTCAGCGTTTCTGCGCGCCCATTTAGCCGGCCGCAAAGCGGCTGCTCCACCGGTGACTCAGCAGGAACCCGGCAAAAGCGCGACGACGACGTCGGTAAACGCGACCGCACCCTCACCAGGTGCAGCTGTGGTCGATGCGGCGGCGGAGAGGGGAGTGAGTGCAGCGCTAGCCACCGGCGGCCGCGCCGACAAACTCGCTGCCGTCTTGGCCCATTTTGATGCTGCAAGACGCCCTGAGCACGCCCCTGCTCTGGCCATCATGGACACGGCGCATGTGGAGCCGTCGGCCCACGGTGGGGGATCGGCGGAGCCGACGGCTGCAGCGGGTGCTGTCGCCGAGAGAATGGGGAAAGTCGACACCGGGAAAGGGAGGGCGGTCTCTCAGAGGAGCACGCGGGCGATGTCGGCGGGGAAGGAGATGTCGGAAGAGAAAGGGAAGAAGGCGGAAGAGAGTCAGGACAAGAAGGGCGGCAAGGGTAAGCCGGCGAAGAAGAAGGAGAAGGCGGAGGAGGAGGACGAGGAGGGCGGCGAGGGAGATAAAGAGCATGGACGCAGGGGTCATGGCATCCGCCATGACAAGACCGGCGACCGGCAAGGGTGGGTGGGCGAGATTAAGGTAAACGGACGGAATCGATACATCGGCAAGTCGAGGGAGAAGATGGAGCTGGCCTACGAGCACGCGATTGCGTACGTCGTCTACGACGGCTACGTGAGCAAGGTGCTCATGAAGGAGCTCACCGTCTTGAAGCCGGGGGAGTTGGAGAAATGGAAGGAGGTGTGGGAGGAGGTCAAGTTCTTACCGACTGGGTTGTGGACGGTGATGTGGGCCAGAGGCTTGTGCCATCCGAGAGCAAGGTAAGACAGATACCGACGCGCCGAGTTCTGTCGACCATGTCGGTGTCATTACGCTGATGTCGGTGTCGTTTTAATGTGTTTGCGCGGCAGGTTCGACGACATACTCGGCAGGTACCGTGGGTACGCGAGGTCGGGTGATGCGCTTCATGGGGTGCTCTGGCCGGCGATCTGGTTCCCCATCATCGAAAACACGGAGGAAGGCAAGGAGGAGACGGAGGCTCTCATGTCGGCGATGGTAAATCGCGTGTCGATGTGCGCGGCGTATGGGAAAGTCGCGGCGAGCGCGGCGTTTGGGAAGGTCGACGCGAGCGTAGAAGGGAATGCGGGAGAGAAGACGGAGATGGAAGGCGCGGAGGGGAAGGCGGACGAGAAGACGGAGATGGGGGCCCAGGCCTTAGCGGCATCTGCATGCGCCCTCTGGTGCTTCGTGGAGACGGGGGCGTCGTTGCTCGGTGCTGTGGGCGAAGGGAAGGCGGCGGCGATGGTGGCAGGTGCGGGGGAGGAGAGGGCCGAGGCATTCAAGAAGGTGATGCACGCGGTGATCGACTTAGCACGCAGTAGGGAGGCTCCCGCGGGGGAGGTTGCACATAACGTCGCGCCAACGCTGCAGCGCCAGGCAGTGGTCAGGGCCTTCGAGGAGGGAGTGGAGGAAGTCGAGGCCGACATGATCGCCAGAGCGACGGTCGAGACCTTGGCGTTCTGGGGAATGTGCCCCTTCGCCGGGCCCAAGCTCAAAGAGTACGGCATCGATGTGCCGTGTGACGCGAAGATGGAGTATGATATGGATCACAGGGGGAGGAAGGGGGAGAAGGTCAAGCAGGGCAAGGGCAGCAAGAAGAAGAAGGGCAAGGAGGGCAAGGGCAGTACGGATGCGTAGTTGGCGGGCTGTGGTGTGCGGGATGCTATGGTATGGTCGGCGCCGATGTCGTAGTAAATCTAATGACTTTTTGATCGTAGGGCACGAATCTTCTTTGTTTCTGTTTGCGTCACTTTGTGATGACCCTAAACCCTACTGTCCACATTGAAACTTGCTAGCCGTCTTTGAACGATGAGCCTTGTCGGCGCATGCAGCGACATAAAAAAGAACATGCTACTCGGCGAGGTTGCGCCGATACACAGGTAGACACATGCTACTCGGCGACGAGCTCTGACTAGGTACATGTCGACAGCCTAGCAACATGCAATCCTGCGAGACGTCGACATCGAGCGACCTGTTTTGATTAGTAATGAGCGACCGACTATATTTAACACGGCGTGATCAAGTAGGTTCGCAAGGGCCTTGCAGTGGGTTGTTACAAACTACCAGAACAGCATTTGAAAGTCTGCCACACCGTAAACCCTAAACCCTAAACCCTAAACAGCATCGAACTACGCACACGCATATCCTACAAGCGCGCTCATGCCGACTTCTTGCGCTTGGTCGGAGGACGGTGCACCGGAGCGGTCGGTTTGGCCGGTGCTGTCGACTTGGCCGGTGCCGTCGGCTTCGCCAGGTCGGCCTTGGTCTTCGGCATCTGCTCCTCCCACATGTCTGGAAACAGGGTTTCAACCCAATCACTCTGCTTCAGGTTGAGCGCCACAAGCGCACAGGCGAGGCGTAGCTTCGAGACCACCTTGGGGCCCAGCCCCTTTACTCCCATGCCAGGCTCTTTGGACAACATCGGTGCCGTTCCCGGTTTGAGCACCGTGAGGGCATCGGCGAAGGTCCCGATGCCCGATGCCGCGATCCTGTGCAGTGTGTCGACCACGGCCTCGGTGTCGGCGTCGCCGTCGCTCGCACGTAGCTGGCGCACCGCATCCATGACCTTCAGCATGCGGCGCACCCTCTTGTTGAGTGCACCCTGCGTCGCGCCGGCGAGGAGGGTGTGGCGGTCGATGAACCCCGGCTCGGCGATCCTGTCGCAAAGCCGACGGGTGTCATTAGCGGTGGCGGAGTTCCAGAGGCGCCAGGCGTCCCTCACGGTCTTGGCCTCCCGCCACGGTTGTACCACGTTGAGCTCGTAACTAGCCTCCTCGTCCGTCTGTGGGGGTGGCGGGGGTTTGTCGTCCCCTCCGTCGGCGCCGGCTCCCATGTTGGCCGAATCCGCCGAGCCACCCTCGCTGGGAGCTTGCGCGGTAGCACACGGCGGGGCCTCCGGCACTCTCCGTGCTTCTGACACACGGAGTGCCTCGGTGAGACGGGTTATCTCGGCGGTGAGAGACGCGATGGTGTCGTCGCGCTTCTCGAGCTCCTCCAGGAAGTCAATCTTCTCGTTCGCGGCGCGCTCCATCTCCTTCGTCAGCTTCGCCTTGAGGGATATGTTGTAGTACTCGGTGTCCATGCGGACAGAGATTTCCTGCAGCGGTAGCACACAGACGTTAGCTGCGTGGTGGTATGGAATGCCCAACATCCAGCTCGTCGTCGACTTAACTCTGCCTGAATTTGGGTCGGGTCCCGACGCTTGTTGATCGTCTCGGTGTCGATCGCCTCGACCCGTTTCGCCCAGTGCTGGAAGAGGGGGATCCGGCAGAGCAGGGATCCTTGGACGTACGGGTGCCATGGTGTGCGGACCAGCTTCACCGCTAGGTCCTCGGCGACGATGCGGCGCAGCATCTGGAGTGTGCGCCAGAAGTGCACCGCGGCTTTGTCGGCGTCGGACCCCTTGGCAGCCTTCCCTTCCGCCTGCAATTCGACACGTGTATTAAGAGTTCAGACAATGTCGGCAACACAACTCGCAAACAAGGAAACGAGGGCGTCGACTAACATACCGTCTTCAGCATGTCGTCGACGCCGGGAAAGATGTGCTCGGCGAGGAGCTTCAAGAGCTTATCGGAGGGCTCCACCCTGCTCCGGCCCAAGAAGTAGTCCTGCTTGCAACCAGAGTAACCGGCCTTTTTCATCACCACCCCCACCGGAATGGCGGTGATGTACGCTCGCGTCATCTTGTCGAGCGCCCAGTGACCCAGCTCCGCGATCTCGGCGCGCGGCGTGCCGTCGATGGCCAGTTCCTGGGCCCCACCGGCTCGAGCGGCGTGCACGTTCCTCTTGCAGAACACCCGGTTTTTGTCCCACAACTGCCGCGTCCAGCGTTGGTGGCTTGCCGCAGAGAGCTCCCCTTGGTCGGTGTCGTTTTTCGCGAAGAAGAGGTGCTTCTTGTACCAGCTCGCGCGTGTGCTGGTGTCCACCGGCGGAATGAGGCGGACGCCGTGAAACTGGCCGATCTGGTCGAGGATGAAGTGCAACCACAGGCCCGTCTCGCCGACGGCGCACAACTCCGCTTCGAGGTGCCGCGCAGCGTAGCTCTGCTGCAAACGCGCATCCTTGGACGTCTTCGAGTTCCGCGCAGCGATGACCATGACGACCGGCTGGTTCTCCGGGTTCACCGACGAGGTGCTCGCCAGTCGGTACAAGAAAATGTCGGGGAGCGTGATCTCGCGGATGCTTGCACCGCGCAGAAGAGAGTGGTGGGAGAGTAGCGTGAGCACCTTCAACAGCAGAAACCGCCACAGCGTCTGCGACGGGCCCGTACCCCGCGGGTTCCACGCCTTGGCCGCCCACGTCGGCAGCACCCTGAACATGATCTGGCGGAACTGTTCGGCTGTGTAGGTATCGCCGATGGTTCCGCGACGCCGATCGGTGCAGTTCCTACCGACAATGCCGAGGGTGAGGGGTAATTAGTGCGGCGTCGACATAGTACATGACAACAAGAGAGTGGCCGACAGAGGTTAAACATAAACTCACATGATGTCCCGCTCGTTCTTGGTGCGGATCATGAACCGCACCTCCGACCTGACCACCGATATCTCACGCATGATGCTCAGCTCCGTCTCCCGGTATAGCGTCGCCTCCACTCTCGCCGCCATTTGGCATGCTTTTATGCGCCCGAGGAGCGTGTGCACCGTTGTAGATTGCACAGGCTGTGTTCGTGTGGCGTTGTCGCCCTCCTTGTTGGACTCGGCATCGAGCTTCAACTCCCGAACCATGTACTTCACGTATGCGCGAAGCCGGGACTTGGTGACCCTTGGGCCGTGCAGCCACACGTACGCCCGGGGGACATCGGCCTCTTGGTCCCAGTTTCTCTTCTTGTTGTCCCGGATGTAGTGCCCTATCTCGTCGACGTGCTTAAGCCTGTACTCCTGCGGCAGCTTGTTGCGAATTTGCCTCAACATCTTCGCCGCCCACCTCTTGTAGTGATAGATCCACGAGGTGTACTGCCTCAGCGTGCTGTTCCTCTCCACGGTTTGCAGGTGGCGTAGGGCGTCCAAGACGATCACGTCGATGGACGCGTACACCATGTCTTCCTCGACGAAGTCTGCCGCCTTCCACTGTTCGCGCGGCACCGACAAGTTCTCCTGGTCGGCATCCTCGTCCTGTTCGAGCAGATCATCTATGTATTCAAGTTCCCGCCTGAGTCGTTCTTCCAAGGTGCGCTGACAAGTGCTACGCGGCGGACGCTCGTCGTTTTCGTCATCGCTTTCCTCCTCCTCCTCCTCCCCCCCATCCTCCTCCTCATCGACCTCAACCTGGTTTCCAGAGCCGGCCGGTGCCGACGAGGTTCCTGGCCGTCCATTCCGCGTCGGATTCTGTTCTTTTATCTTGTTAAACTCCCCGATCGGCGGTGGGGGAATGTCCTTCGTGAACTCCCCTTCTGGAATCTGCGTCAGCTTGTCAAGATCGTAGAGTAACGAGAGCGTCTCTTCCTCGGTAGATGTCGGACTGTGGTCGGTGGATGGTCTAGCGTCGGTCATGTCGACGTCGGCCATGTGGCAGCACGTATGTTGCTCTACCGTCGTCCGTGTGCGATGCGGAGGTCGGTAAACCAGAGACGGTACTGATTCACGGGTCGGAATTCTCGGTCGAGTGCGTCTAACTCGGCTTCGACCTCGAGCCGTTCCAGCTGCGCTTTAATGTCGGCGTCTACGGAGTCGGCGGGGGGTGGAATGGGTTGCGGCAGATGGGCTCTAGGGCGACCTCTGGCCATGCGTCGCCGACTTGCACAGATGTTTAGCTAAAACAGCAGACGTCGACGTCGAGGACTAATGACCAAGTCGGCAACCGGGTAACCTACATGCGCGATGACAGACTGGCAGCTGGAAATTCTAAGTGCACGAGAGAGGAGGAACAAACGCAGGAACGGACATGGGAATGAGCAGGCCCGCACGGTCACGGATGGGTATGGTCCTGAGCGACACCGATGCTGCCGCGCTTCACGCACACCCCTATGCTCCTGCCGCCGTGCATGTGTTCTCGCAAAGGCGGCGCACTGCCAGAAGTGCCACGTGCCAAGCATGGCTAATGTGACGCCGCGCTGCACCGAAGGGGCGTAAGCCTGGCCCTTTCCACGGTGGAATGGGCGTGTGTTACGTGGCTTGGGGCCGACATTGGCCCCTCAGTTCCGAAATTACAGCATGCCGACTCGAATCTCCCCGGGTCCCGGATTTACCCTAAGGCCACCGTGGCAGCCATACCGTGGGCGCCGAAAGATCGGCGCCGACTTACAATCGGCGCGCTTGGTTGTATCTTTAGGTTCATTGAACCTAGACTGTGTTGAGATTGTGCCGCGTGGCAAGCTTGTGAGCCTTTGCATGAGTTGGTCGACACCGACATCGCGTGCAACTCGCGATGCCACAGAACAGTTACACCCTGGACGGTCCGATTTGTGCCGCGTGGATCGCGCTCTGACATTTTCAATGGTGGGAACGACTTCCCGCGCAGGGATAATCACCGCTGGAGCGACGCGTGGCGACGACGTGGGCGTCGTGGCTGCCTAATACACGGTGGGGACGGTCTGGCTCCCCCCTATTGGTCCGCGTGGCGGCAGTCGCGGCGCGACGTGGCGAGCTTTCCTATTTTGTCCGCTGAGATTTACTTCTCAGGAATCTCCCAGCGGAAACCTATGTCGTCGGATGGTCGACAATCCCGAGGGCTCCCGAGGCCCCTGGGACGCCATTTGGGCCCAGTTTGGAGCTAGGAGGTCGTCGCGAGCTCGTCAATCCCGAGGGGGGCCGTTGTCCCTTCTGAACCGCGAAATTGGGCGGGGGTTTCTGTCGGCTGAGGTATATCATCCCATAAGCGTCAGCGATAGTACAGTATTCATTGACCACGGCCCAGAGCAAACAAAAAGTGCCTCCCGAAATATTAACGCCACACTGCCAAGTTCCCACAAATTATTCCGCCATTTTTTTTGCCTCTCAATCTTACTGCACTTGAAGAGTTCGCACAGAATACGAAGAAGCATCAGTTGAACACATAATCACACAGAATTCAGACAGTTTAGTTCAGCGAACCTCATGAGTTGTAAAATTTGTGGGTACTGAAGGGTAGCCTTCTGTTGGCGTTGCGGTCTGGGAGAAACCATTTTGCTGGTTCGAGGTTGCTTGAATTCAGTCCAGTCCCCATGCGGGGAGGAGGGGTATTGAAATCGACCAATCACAAGGCCCCTGAAGACTGCTCATTACGTGCATCCTACACGGGAGTGGTCGCTCACGAATTTTCATCAAAAGCAGCGTCGAATAAATATACAATAGCAAGCACCATGGTCCGGCGTAGATGGAAATTTCTGCAATTCTTTTTACAAGTATTGAATCAGCTTATTTTTTAAGTACAAGATGTATGATAAGTTGAGCTGCTAATAACCACGAAATACATCAATCCGTTCTGCTGCCAAGTATAGCGAAACCAGGTGCACCAAAATCGCGTATTTACAACCCAGCAGGCAGCTTTTTCAAATGTTTAGTTGTGTCGAAGGCTAGGGTAGCCGAATCACAGCATCTTAGTCATTCATTCTGGCTAGCAGGCATACCAGTCACAGCAAGGCTATTTGGAGTCTCGAATCCACGAAGAGACTTATAGGGACTCCAGCACGCTGAACTTAACCTAGGAAACTTGTTCTCCCTTTGGTTTCTGAGTCTCCATAAGAATCTAGGAGCGTGAGGGATTAGGCATGTCTGCTTCAGCAGCGCATAACGTCAGCAGTACGCGCTCCGATGCCCCGCCGGCGGCTTCCCCCGGCGTGCAGTTTCCTCCGGCGGCGCAGCCGGAGGTGATGCGCGCCGCGGAGAAGGACGAGCTGTACGCGGCGTCGCTGGGCGACATGTGTCACGACGCCATTGGCTCGCAGCTCGGCCACCGCGTCGCGGGCCAATGGGGCGGCCCGATTCGAGTGGCGGCGCGGTGTCTTTATTACCTCGTGACCACTGGTGCTGGCAGCAGGACTTTAGGGGAGGAGTATTGCGACATAATGCAGGTATTCCCCGCGAGGTTCAGACATATCTCAGTGAGCTGCGTGCGTGCAGTAGGCTTAAAGCAAAGGAAAAACAGCGGAAAATCTCAGTGAGCTGCGTGCGTGCAGATGAGTATTGCGACATAACGCAGGTATTCCCCCCTCCCCTTCATACTTCAGAATCTTTTGAGAATTCTCAAAAAACAAACGCAGGTATTCCCCCCTCCCCTTCGTACTTCAGAATCTCCCCCCTTACACCAGCGCGCGGCCTCTCGCTCGTGCTGCTGCACGCCCTGCTCCCGGCTGTAGCGGCTCACATCAGCGCTCGCGCTGCTGCCCCTTTGCACACCCATGCCCCCGTTCTCAGGTATCAGGCGGCTACAATCTCCCTCCCACCCCAGCCCGCCGCCTCTCCCTCGTGCTGCTGCACGCCCTCCTCCCTGCCGTTGCAGCTCACATCAGCGCCCGCGCTGCTACCCCCTTTTTCACATCCACTGCCCGTGCCTCCCCTCCCAGGTGTCAGGCACTTACAACTTGCCACCTGCCCCAGCCCGCCGCCTCTCTCAGGCACTTACAACTTGCCACCTGCCCCAGCCCGCCGCCTCTCTCTCGTGCTGCTGCACGCCCTGCTCCCGGCTGTAGCAGTGCACATTACATCATCAGCGCCCGCGCTCCTGACCCCTTTTCACATCCACCTCCCCCCCCTCCCAGGTGTCAGGCACTTACAACTTGCCACCTGCCCCAGCCCGCCGCCTCTCCCTCGTGCTGCTGCACTGCCTGCTCCCTGCTGTTGCAGCTCACATCAGCGCCCGCGCTGCTTCCCGGGGAAGGGCGCTCGCAGCAGCAGGGGAGGGGGGAGCAGGGGGAACATCAGGCGGAGGAGGGAGAGGAGGGGCAGGAGGAGAAGCAAGAGCAGGAGGAGGAGGGAGAGGTGGGGCAGGTAACGGAACAACACTTGCAGGGGCGGAGGAGAGGGGGATGGAGGCACCTCACAGCCACACATCCAGCCCTAGGGGGGGAGAGGAGGGCGCGACAGAGGGGGACGCAAATGACGGGGGAGACGGGGAAGCAGCAAGTGTGAGCGGTGCGAGGGGGTTGGGATGGGTGGCAGCTGCGGCGGTAGGGTGGCACTGGGTGGGGCGCGTGAGGGAGCGAGTGAGGGAGCGAGTGAGGGAGATGGGGAGGAGGGCGCTGGTGGTGTGGGCGGGGGTGGCAGCACGAGGGGGGGATGTGTTGATGCTGCTGGGGAGGGCGCATCTGCTGTTTTTCTACTGGCATGGGTCGTACCTGCATGTAGCCAAGAGAGTGACAGGCATTCGGTATATCTACACAGCCCAGCCACCTGCCTACTCCCCCAGGTTCGTTTCTTATCAGAACATGGCTCCCTACAGACATAGCTCCTTGAAATCACTGTGCTGCTGGGGCGGGCGCATCTGCTGTTTTTCTACTGGCACGGGTCGTATCTGCATGCTGCAAAGAGGGTGACAGGCATTCGGTATATCTACACAGCCCAGCCACCTGCCTACTCCCCCAGGTTCGTGTTCTGGGGCTTATCTGCATGTAGCCAAGAGAGTGACAGGGGTCCGATGCATCTACAGTGCCCAGCCACCCGCCTATTCTCCCAGGTTCGTGTTCTGCTGCTATTTTGTGAGCGCTCTAGAAAGGCAACCACTGTGCTGCTGGGGAGGGCGCATCTGCTGCTCTTCTACTGGCACGGGGCTTATCTGCATGTAGCCAAGAGAGTGACAGGGGTCCGATGCATCTACACGGCGCAACCACCTGCTTATTTTCCTGCCCATCTACACAGCCCCAAGTTCGTTTTCTCAGAGGTGTATTTTGAGGCGCCTCAAAATCTACACAGCCCCAAGTTCGTTTTCTCAGAGCTCTCTTCTGAACGCAGGCCCTTGAAAGACAAGTTTTGAGACGTCTCAAAAGTCATCTACACGGCACGGCGCAACCACCCACCTGCTTATTCTCCCAAGTTCGTCTCCTCAGAGACCTTGAAAGACAAGCACTTTTGAGTCGACTTTTGAGTCGAGGTGACTTTTGAGTCGAGGTGACTTTTGAGTCGAGGTGACTTTTGAGTCGACTCAAAAGTCACCTCATTTTCCTCAGAGACCTCGAAAGACAAGCACTCTGCTGCGGCTGATGCTGCTCTTGTGATGCTATCACGTGCTCGCCTTCTTCCTCTTCATCCTTCCTGATGTAGGATGTTTTTGAGAATTCTCAAAAAACACCCTACGTCACTGAGAATTCTCAAAAAAACACCCTACGTCACTGAGAATTCTCAAAAAACACCCTACGTCACTGAGAATTCTCAAAAACACCCTACGTCACTGAGAATTCTCAAAAACACCCTACATGCTGCTCTTGTGATGCTATCACATGCTCGCCTTCTTCCTCTTCATCCTTCCTCTACCGTTGCTCTCACACACACACAGCATGCCCCCATCCGAGTTTCCCCCACCCTTCCCACCCACGCCATGCTATGCCATCTCTCCCCCCATCCCCCCCACGGCAGGTATCACATGCTCGCCTTCTTCCTCTTCATCCACCTCGCCATCCTCCCACCCACGTGCCGTGGCCCCATACCAAAAGTGTACATGGTTCATATCCCCCAATCATCTCCTCCCTTGCCCTCCCTTCCCCCACACGGCAGGTACCACATGCTCGCATTCTTCCTCTTCATCCACCTCGCCATCCTCCCTTCCCACCCACATTCCCCCCATGCGCACTTGACACATATCCTTCACCCATGCCCCCCCATCCCATCCCCCCCCACCCCCCACACGGCAGGTACCACATGCTCGCATTCTTCCTCTTCATCCAGCTCGCCATCCTCTCCTCTGATTGGCTGCGCCGCTCCCTGCTGCAACACAGACCCCTGGCACATCCCCTACCACTAGCACCCACAGGTGTGAGTCATGATCACAGGTGATTTTTTTCTTACACGCCTCAAACACAGTCCCCTACCACAGGTGAGGCATGATCTATTTTTGTGGTGCCTCAATAATAGTCCCCTACCTCAGGTGAGGCATGATATTTTTTTTTTCTGTGGTGCTTCAAAAATAAATCCGTACCTCTGCCACCCACGTGTATCATGCGCACGGGGAAGGATTGGCTGAGAAAGACCAACAACTACCCCCTCCATGTGGCTAGTTCCCCCTCTTCCCTCACCACTCTTCACCCATACCCATCTCACCCCCTCCCATGTGACCCATACCCATCTCACCCCCTCCCATGTGACTTATACCCATCTCACCCCCTCCCATGTGACTTATACCCATCTCACCCCCTCCCATGTGACTTATACCCATCTCACCCCCTCCCATGTGACCCATACCCATCTCACCCATCCCCCATCTTCCATCCCATCTCATCTCACCTATCTGCCGCAGCCAACACCTTCCCCACAATCCCCCCCCCGCTTCTCCTCCCCCTCCTCCCCTCTCCCCGCCTTTCCTCCCCGCACGCCTCACTCCCAACCCCCCCTTCCGCCCACCACCACCAGCTCCTTTCTCCGTACCCCTCCCTTGTGCATCACCAAACTCTCCCTGCCATGGCATGGCATGACTCGAGGCATGAGGTTCGTCCTGAGGTTCGGCAGGACAGGGCAGGGCAGGACAGGACAGGACAGGACAGGACAGGACAGGACAGGACAGGACAGGGCAGGACAGGACAGGACAGGGCAGGACAGGACAGGGCAGGACAGGACAGGACAGGGCAGGACAGGACAGGGCAGGACAGGACAGGGCAGGACAGGACAGGGCAGGACAGGACAGGGCAGGACAGGACAGGGCAGGACAGGACAGGGCAGGACAGGACAGGGCAGGACAGGACAGGGCAGGACAGGACAGGGCAGGACAGGACAGGACAGGGCAGGACAGGACAGGGCAGGACAGGACAGGGCAGGACAGGACAGGGCAGGACAGGACAGGGCAGGACAGGACAGGGCAGGACAGGACAGGGCAGGACAGGACAGGACAGGGCAGGACAGGACAGGACAGGGCAGGACAGGACAGGGCAGGACAGGACAGGGCAGGACAGGACAGGGCAGGACAGGACAGGGCAGGACAGGACAGGGCAGGACAGGACAGGGCAGGACAGGACAGGGCAGGACAGGACAGGGCAGGACAGGACAGGGCAGGACAGGACAGGGCAGGACAGGACAGGGCAGGACAGGACAGGACAGGGCAGGACAGGACAGGGCAGGACAGGACAGGGCAGGACAGGACAGGGCAGGACAGGACAGGGCAGGACAGGACAGGGCAGGACAGGACAGGGCAGGACAGGACAGGGCAGGACAGGACAGGGCAGGACAGGACAGGACAGGGCAGGACAGGACAGGGCAGGACAGGACAGGGCAGGACAGGA
Source organism: Closterium sp. Naga37s-1 (assembly GCA_947471745.1). Classification (NCBI taxonomy): domain Eukaryota; kingdom Viridiplantae; phylum Streptophyta; class Zygnematophyceae; order Desmidiales; family Closteriaceae; genus Closterium; species Closterium sp. Naga37s-1. Next base: position 1,583,025 of record CANJKZ010000977.1, read on the forward strand.
CAGGACAGGGCAGGACAGGACAGGGCAGGACAGGACAGGGCAGGACAGGACAGGGCAGGACAGGACAGGGCAGGACAGGACAGGGCAGGACAGGACAGGGCAGGACAGGACAGGGCAGGACAGGACAGGGCAGGACAGGACAGGGCAGGACAGGACAGGACAGGGCAGGGCAGGACAGGGCAGGGCAGGACAGGGCAGGACAGGACAGGACAGGGCAGGGCAGGACAGGGCAGGACAGGACAGGACAGGGCAGGGCAGGACAGGGCAGGGCAGGACAGGGCAGGGCAGGGCAGGACAGGACAGGACAGGACAGGACAGGACAGGACAGGGCAGGGCAGGGCAGGACAGGACAGGGCAGGACAGGACAGGGCAGGACAGGACAGGACAGGGCAGGGCAGGACAGGGCAGGGCAGGACAGGGCAGGACAGGACAGGACAGGGCAGGGCAGGACAGGGCAGGGCAGGACAGGGCAGGGCAGGGCAGGACAGGACAGGGCAGGACAGGACAGGACAGGGCAGGACAGGACAGGGCAGGACAGGACAGGGCAGGACAGGACAGGGCAGGACAGGACAGGGCAGGACAGGACAGGGCAGGACAGGACAGGGCAGGACAGGACAGGGCAGGACAGGACAGGGCAGGACAGGACAGGGCAGGACAGGACAGGGCAGGACAGGACAGGAGCAGGCAGGACAGGGCAGGCAGGACAGGGCAGGACAGGACAGGACAGGACAGGGCAGGACAGGACAGGGCAGGACAGGACAGGGCAGGACAGGACAGGGCAGGACAGGACAGGGCAGGACAGGACAGGGCAGGACAGGACAGGGCAGGACAGGACAGGGCAGGACAGGACAGGACAGGGCAGGACAGGACAGGGCAGGACAGGACAGGGCAGGACAGGACAGGGCAGGACAGGACAGGGCAGGACAGGACAGGGCAGGACAGGACAGGGCAGGACAGGACAGGACAGGGCAGGACAGGACAGGGCAGGACAGGACAGGGCAGGACAGGACAGGGCAGGACAGGACAGGGCAGGACAGGACAGGGCAGGACAGGACAGGGCAGGACAGGACAGGACAGGACAGGCAGGACAGGACAGGGCAGGACAGGACAGGGCAGGACAGGACAGGGCAGGACAGGACAGGGCAGGACAGGACAGGGCAGGACAGGACAGGGCAGGACAGGACAGGGCAGGACAGGACAGGGCAGGACAGGACAGGGCAGGACAGGACAGGGCAGGACAGGACAGGGCAGGACAGGACAGGACAGGGCAGGACAGGACAGGGCAGGACAGGACAGGGCAGGACAGGGACAGGACAGGACAGGACAGGACAGGACAGGACAGGGCAGGACAGGACAGGGCAGGACAGGACAGGGCAGGACAGGACAGGGCAGGACAGGACAGGGCAGGACAGGACAGGGCAGGACAGGACAGGGCAGGACAGGACAGGGCAGGACAGGACAGGGCAGGACAGGACAGGACAGGGCAGGACAGGACAGGGCAGGACAGGACAGGGCAGGACAGGACAGGGCAGGACAGGACAGGGCAGGACAGGACAGGGCAGGACAGGACAGGGCAGGACAGGACAGGACAGGGCAGGACAGGACAGGGCAGGACAGGACAGGGCAGGACAGGACAGGGCAGGACAGGACAGGGCAGGACAGGACAGGGCAGGACAGGACAGGCAGGACAGGACAGGGCAGGACAGGACAGGGCAGGACAGGACAGGGCAGGACAGGACAGGGCAGGACAGGACAGGGCAGGACAGGACAGGACAGGGCAGGACAGGACAGGGCAGGACAGGACAGGGCAGGACAGGACAGGGCAGGACAGGACAGGGCAGGACAGGACAGGGCAGGACAGGACAGGGCAGGACAGGACAGGGCAGGACAGGACAGGGCAGGACAGGGCAGGACAGGACAGGGCAGGACAGGACAGGGCAGGACAGGACAGGGCAGGACAGGACAGGGCAGGACAGGACAGGGCAGGACAGGACAGGGCAGGACAGGACAGGGCAGGACAGGACAGGGCAGGACAGGACAGGGCAGGACAGGACAGGGCAGGACAGGACAGGGCAGGACAGGACAGGGCAGGACAGGACAGGACAGGGCAGGACAGGACAGGGCAGGACAGGACAGGGCAGGACAGGACAGGGCAGGACAGGACAGGGCAGGACAGGACAGGGCAGGACAGGACAGGGCAGGACAGGACAGGGCAGGACAGGACAGGGCAGGACAGGACAGGGCAGGACAGGACAGGACAGGGCAGGGCAGGACAGGGCAGGGCAGGACAGGGCAGGACAGGACAGGACAGGGCAGGGCAGGACAGGGCAGGACAGGACAGGACAGGGCAGGGCAGGACAGGGCAGGGCAGGACAGGGCAGGGCAGGGCAGGACAGGGCAGGACAGGACAGGACAGGACAGGGCAGGGCAGGGCAGGACAGGACAGGGCAGGACAGGACAGGGCAGGACAGGACAGGGACAGGGCAGGGCAGGACAGGGCAGGGCAGGACAGGGCAGGACAGGACAGGACAGGGCAGGGCAGGACAGGGCAGGGCAGGACAGGGCAGGCAGGGCAGGACAGGACAGGGCAGGACAGGACAGGACAGGGCAGGACAGGACAGGGCAGGACAGGACAGGGCAGGACAGGACAGGGCAGGACAGGACAGGGCAGGACAGGACAGGGCAGGACAGGACAGGGCAGGACAGGACAGGGCAGGACAGGACAGGGCAGGACAGGACAGGGCAGGACAGGACAGGGCAGGACAGGACAGGACAGGGCAGGCAGGACAGGGCGGACAGGACAGGGCAGGACAGGACAGGGCAGGACAGGACAGGCAGGACAGGACAGGGCAGGACAGGACAGGGCAGGACAGGGCAGGACAGGACAGGGCAGGACAGGACAGGGCAGGACAGGACAGGACAGGGCAGGACAGGACAGGGCAGGACAGGACAGGGCAGGACAGGACAGGGCAGGACAGGACAGGGCAGGACAGGACAGGGCAGGACAGGACAGGGCAGGACAGGACAGGGCAGGACAGGACAGGACAGGGCAGGACAGGACAGGGCAGGACAGGACAGGGCAGGACAGGACAGGGCAGGACAGGACAGGGCAGGACAGGACAGGGCAGGACAGGACAGGGGCAGGACAGGACAGGGCAGGACAGGACAGGGCAGGACAGGACAGGGCAGGACAGGACAGGGCAGGACAGGACAGGACAGGGCAGGACAGGACAGGGCAGGACAGGACAGGGCAGGACAGGACAGGGCAGGACAGGACAGGGCAGGACAGGACAGGACAGGGCAGGACAGGACAGGGCAGGACAGGACAGGGCAGGACAGGACAGGGCAGACAGGACAGGCAGGACAGGACAGGGCAGGACAGGACAGGGCAGGACAGGACAGGGCAGGACAGGACAGGGCAGGACAGGACAGGGCAGGACAGGACAGGGCAGGACAGGACAGGGCAGGACAGGACAGGCAGGACAGGACAGGGCAGGACAGGACAGGGCAGGACAGGACAGGGCAGGACAGGACAGGGCAGGACAGGACAGGGCAGGACAGGACAGGGCAGGACAGGACAGGGCAGGACAGGACAGGACAGGGCAGGACAGGACAGGGCAGGACAGGACAGGGCAGGACAGGACAGGGCAGGACAGGACAGGGCAGGACAGGACAGGGCAGGACAGGACAGGGCAGGACAGGACAGGGCAGGACAGGACAGGGCAGGACAGGACAGGGGCAGGACAGGACAGGACAGGGCAGGGCAGGACAGGGCAGGGCAGGACAGGGCAGGACAGGACAGGACAGGGCAGGGCAGGACAGGGCAGGACAGGACAGGACAGGGCAGGGCAGGACAGGGCAGGGCAGGACAGGGCAGGGCAGGGCAGGACAGGACAGGACAGGACAGGACAGGACAGGACAGGGCAGGGCAGGGCAGGACAGGACAGGGCAGGACAGGACAGGGCAGGACAGGACAGGACAGGGCAGGGCAGGACAGGGCAGGGCAGGACAGGGCAGGACAGGACAGGACAGGGCAGGGCAGGACAGGGCAGGGCAGGACAGGGCAGGGCAGGGCAGGACAGGACAGGGCAGGACAGGACAGGACAGGGCAGGACAGGACAGGGCAGGACAGGACAGGGCAGGACAGGACAGGGCAGGACAGGACAGGGCAGGACAGGACAGGGCAGGACAGGACAGGGCAGGACAGGACAGGGCAGGACAGGACAGGGCAGGACAGGACAGGGCAGGACAGGACAGGGCAGGACAGGACAGGGCAGGACAGGACAGGGCAGGACAGGACAGGGCAGGACAGGACAGGACAGGGCAGGGCAGGACAGGGCAGGGCAGGACAGGGCAGGACAGGACAGGACAGGGCAGGGCAGGACAGGGCAGGGCAGGACAGGGCAGGGCAGGGCAGGACAGGACAGGACAGGACAGGACAGGACAGGACAGGGCAGGGCAGGGCAGGACAGGACA
>CANJKZ010000978.1:0-245000 GCA_947471745.1 Closterium sp. Naga37s-1
AGGGGGGTGATGGGGAAGCGGGGAGAGGAGGCAAACAGGAGAAGGAAGGCCAGGAGGGGAAAATCAAGGCGTCGAAACCAGCAGCAGCAGCAGCAGCAGCAGCAGCAGCAGCAGCAGCAGCAGCAGCAGCTGAAATGGAATCAGCAGCAGCAAGGCTCGCTATTCTCACCACCCTCCAAAATCACTCCAAGGGGCAGTTCGATACAGTCACATGCAGCAACGCTGTCCGCATGCTTGCTTCGGGGATTGCAGGGGTTGAGGGGGAGAAGGCGTATTACGGGTTTCTGCAAGCCGTGTTTTCCCGCCCAGGGGAGTTTGCGGGAGGGGGAGAGGAGGTGGAGAAGGGGAGTGGCGGGGACGGGAGGGGAGGGAGAGGCGAGAAGGAGGGGAGGAAGGGGAAGGAAGGGAAGGGGGGGAGTGGGGTTGGGGAGGAGAAAGGTGGAGGAGGGGAGAAGGAGTGGGAGCGAGAGACGGAGGCAGAGAAATGGAGGTTCTGGGCTTTGGATCAAATGTGTCGGCTGGTGGCTAAACCTGTTCCCAAACCGGCGCTTAGCTTAAGAAAAACGCTTAAGCAGCTGAAAAAGAAGAGTATTTTGAACGCGGATGCTGCTAAAACGGTGGATGGTGCTGGAGACGAGGAGGGGAAGGAAGGGGAGGGAGTGGAGTTGAGAGAAGAGAAGAGGAGGAGAGAAGCAGAGGAGGCGGTGATGGGAGTGTGGGAGCATGTTACTTTAAGGAAGGTGGTTCTAGGGTTCCTTATGAGAGTCGTTCTAAAGGGGGGAGTGATTCAGGCTGAAAACAGTGGGAAGGTGGCAGGAGAAGGAGGGGAGGAGGAGGAGACTCCAAAGAAGGGAAAGAAAGGGAAGAAGGGAAAGAAAGGGAGCAAGGAGCAGCAGCAGGGGCAGCAGGGGCAGCAGGGGCAGCAGGGGCAGGGGTCAGAGGCTCGGCCTCTCTCTTTCTCCCCTGTCGTGTCCGGAGGTGTGCTGGCTGCTTGCCGATCCCGGTTCTTATCCTCGTTAGAAGCTCTTTTCAAGCAGCTGGATTATTTCGTTAAGAGCCCTGAGGGGAGAGAGGTGGAGCGGGCTTTGGGGCCCGGGAGAGACGGAAGGGATGGGTTTGAAGGGGAGGGAAGGACGCAAGGAAAGGGGACTGAAGGCGCGAGTGTGAGCGTGAAAGGCGTGAGTATTAAGGGAGCGGGATTGTGGGTGGTGGAGCAGCTAGTGTGGGAGGCTGAGGGGTGGATGGAAGGGAGGAAGAAAGCAACTGTTGAGAAAGGAAAGATGGAAGTTGATGGGAAAGAGGAGGACGAGCAAGGGAGTGAGGAGGAGAGTGAGAAAGAGGAGGAGGAAGAAGGGGAGGATGTGGAGGCAGTTGCAGGAGGGCTGAAAGAGACACTCCAGCTTGTCACTCAAGCAAAAGAGGAGGGGGCTGAAAGTGCCACTCAAGCGACCCTGCCAGTCCCTGCTTTTGCTTCTCCTCTGCTGGACGCTCGGAGGAAGGCTGTTGGGGTGCTCCTAGGGACGCTCCTGCTCTGCATCCGCATCCAAACCTCCGCCGAAGCTGCTGCCGAAGCTGCCGTCGAGGCTGTTGCCGAGGCTGGTGCGGGTGGGGGAGCTCGAAAAGCAGGTAAGGACGAGGCTGATGGGGGTGGGGATGAGAAGGAGGAGAAGGAAGAGGAGGAGGAAGAGGGTGCTCCTACTGCTGCTGCTGCTGCTGCCGCTGCTGGTGCCGGTGGTGCTGTTGCTGGGGGTGGTGACGTGGATGTTCTTCTGGAAGCTGCTGCTGACGTCACTGCCATTGCGCGCCAGCTGGCGGCCTCTGGTTGGTTGGTTCCGAAGGGAGGGAAGGCTAGCGCGAATGGGAGTGGGGGAGGGAAGAGGAGAGGAGGAAAGAAATTGGAAGACATTGAGGAGGAGAGAGAGGAAGAAGAGGAGGAGGAAAAGACAAAGGATGTGATGCTTTCACTAGTGGATGTGGTTTTGTCCTTACTAGCGCAGGAATCCTCTCTCCTGAGAGGGGCGGCGGAGGGTGTCTTTAGTGCCTTCTGCAACGATCTGACTGCAGAGGCGCTTGAGACTATAATGGAGGTGGTTGTAACGAATCCCAGGAGCAAGAAGAGAGAGGAGGTGCTGGATGGGGAAGAAGAGGAGGAGGAGGACGAGGAAGAGGAGGAGGAGAGTGGAGAGGAAGGGTCGGAAGGGGAAGAAGACAGTGAGGAGGAGGAGGAAGAGGAGGACGAGGAGGACGCTGCATTAAGAAAAGCTATCAAAGAAGCGAACGAAAACGGCATCGGTAACCCCAGCGCCAACGGCAGCATGAGCGACAGTGACAACGAGGAGCTGATGGACGATGCAGCCATGTTCCGAATCGACCAGCACCTGGCCGACATCGTTCGTCAGAAAGTGGAGGCGGAGACTCGGCGCAAGCGCCGGCAGAGCATTCTGTTGGGGGAGCACTTTCGGCTGCGTGCCTTGTCGCTCCTTGACATGTGGCTCGCACACGCTCCTAGTGCCTACGCTCCTGCCGTCTCTCCCATCTCTCCCGGTGCTTCCGGTGCTTCCGGTGCTTCTGGTTCTAGCATCGGGTCAAAGTCACACGCGTTCTCACACTCGCTGGAGGGTAGGAGGCCTCTTTCGTGCGATCCGCTGGTGCTTGCGGTGGTGCCGCGGCTGCTGAAGGCGGCAGCGGGGAACTATGCGGCAAAGGGGAGCTTGAAGGGCGGGAAGGGCGGGGGAGGGGGCGAGGGACGGGGGGGCACGGGGCATGATGCGGTGCTGGTGAGGGTTGAGAGGATGCTGGAGAGACGGGTGGTTGGGGCTGTGGTGGTTGTGGGGGGAGGAGGGAAAGGAGGAGGAGGGAAGGGAGGAGGGAAGGGTGCTGCTGCTGGTCTAGATGAGGAGGGAGAGGAGGAGATGAGGAGGAGAGCACTGGAAATGCAGCAGGATCGGCAGCAGGAGAGGGAGGATGAGGCGATTCTGCTTGCCGCCCGGGCGGCCATGCAGGAGTGCTTCGCAGAGGCCACGCGGCGAACCTCCATCCGCCACCTGGCGCTCGTCGCAGGAGATTGCGCCATGTGGCTGTGCCACGTCATCCAGGCACGGCTCTTAGCTAAGTCCCAGCGAGAAGCGAATTCCAAGCGTGAGCAGGAGAAAAACTCCAAGCCTCAGCAGCAGCAGCAGCAGCAGGGGAAGCAGCAGCAGGGGAAGAAGGGTAATGCATTCAAGGCAGGGTTAATCGACCCAACAGTCCTAGACGCCTTTTCCTCCGCCATCTCCCGAATTCTTGACTCTCGGGAGTGCCCTCTCCCCTTGACCTTTATCCGCGACACTCTCGCTCGCTTCCCCGGGATGTTTTCTGCCCTCATTCCGTACTTTTTCAGAAAGTGCGGCTCGGGCAGGTCGGAGTTCGTCCGGGCAGCTGCGATGAAGCTCGTCACGCCGTTCCTGAACCGTTTTCCGCTGCCCGAGGGGGCTGCAGAGGTGCTGTCCGGGCAGGTGGAAAAAGGGGTGGTGGGGAATTTGCTGATTGAAACCCTAAAGCATGAGTATGGGAAACTAGAGCGGTGGGAGTTGGGATTGGATTTCTGCTGTGCTCTGCTTCGATCTGTCGGCCATGCAGACGAGCTCTTAGCAGCAGCTGCTCTCAGGGTGGACGAAGAATCTTCTAAGAAGGTTCCAAACGGCAATGAGAAGGTCGGCTCGGGCGTCCCGAAGCTCCTCCGGGCCTTGGATGTTGAGGGGTTGAAGGCAGCTTCGGCCGATCCTGCGTCAGTGCAACGGGTGAAAGGGAAGGGGAGGACCGGACAGGTGATTTCTCAGTTACAGCGGCTAGTGGCAGCTGTGGATGCAGTGAGGGAGGGGAGAGCGGGGAGTTTGAGAGAGGGAGTGAATGTGGTTTTGGGGCGTGTGAAGGGAGGGACGGGGGCTGCGGGTGAGGAGGAGGGTGGGGAGGAGGAAGGGGAGGAGGAAGAGGGGATGGGTGGGGATGGTGGGAAGAGAGGGGGGAACGGCGGGAAGAAGGGGAAGGGAGGGAAGGGTAAGAGGAAGCTGGTTGGGAAAGCAGAGGGGAAGGAGGTGAAGGAGGCGAGGGAGGAGGAGAAGGAGAAGCAGAGTGAGCAGGTGGAGGAGCAAGTGGGAGGGAAAAAGAAGCTGAAGAAGGAGAAGAAAGGGGGGGATCAGGAGGAGGAGGGGAAGAAGAGAAAGAAGCAGAAGAAAAGCACAGGTGAGGAGCAGTAAGAGGAGGAGGAAGGGAAGAGGAGCAGGCAGAAGTTTTGATTAAGGTATATGGATGAGAGAGAGGATTGGAGAAGAGGGTGGGGTTGTGGTAGGGTGGGGGGGGGAGAGAGGGAATGGGGGGGGGAGAGAGGGAATGGGGGGGGGAGAGAGAGGGGGGCTGAGAGGCTTGATTTCGTGGCAGGTGGGTTGAAGACAATAAATGGAGGGAACGGAGGAAGGAAGAGTTTCTTTTGGTGCCTTAAAGGTTGCCTGCAATCATTGGGGCGGCTCTAAAGCTAATCTGATGGCAGGTGGTTGATGAAGACAAACAAGAGAGGAGGGAGCGGAGGAAGGAAGATGAGAAGGCATGGCAGTAGAGTCATGGATACCGATTAACTGGTATCTTGGAATGGGAATCAGGAATTAGGATGTTGCAGGAATTTGTTGTTAGCTACACCCTAGTTGTCATTTTTGAAACTATGCAAATTCCCAGGGGAGTCTGGATGGATAAGTAATCCACAACATTTCTGTTGTCATACATTCAGATTGCATCCTTGTTACATCTTGAAGTGTATTTCACCCGACACTAACTGCTCTTAATTACATTATCTACTACACTGCTCAACATGCTTGGAAGTTGGAACACTGACTAAACATTTTATACCACTGCCACCAAACCTACAACCTCTTGTACCTCTTGGCATCTCTCCCAGCCGTCCACGAACGAGTCTCTGAATGAACTCCCTGGTGAGACTCTTGAACTGAAAGCAAGCCGCTGTAGCAAACTCCATCTCATCCTGTGAACACCACTGCACCATACCGATTACCTCTGGAACCTTTTGACACCTCTCCCAGCGTTCCGCAAATTGCTAAACTCATTCGTTAAGCTCTTGAACTGAAAGCAAACGGCTTCAGCAAACTCCATGACTGAATCCTCAAACTTGCAGCACAGAATCTCCGCCCACTTCTGCTCCCTATTCTTTTTAAACCACTGCACCACACCAACTACCTCTTGTACCGCTTGGCACCTCTCCCAGCCGTCCACGAATCCCTGAACTCCCTCGTTAGACTTTTAAACTGAAAGAAGGCCGCTTCAGCAAACTCCATAACCGAGTCTTCAAACTGGCAGCACAGACTCTCCGCCCACTCCTGCATGCCCTCCTCAAAATCCGCACACGCCCTCTCCACCATCACATCTCCGTCCTCATACGCCCTTTCTCCACCCGAAAACGCCTCTCTACCTGAGAACGCTGGAACTGCTGGGAAAGCACCCTCGTAATGATCCCCCCTGAAATCTCTCCTGAAAGTTCTCCTGGAAGTAGATGGCAGTTCCCTCTCGCACCATGCCGATCCCCGCTTCCTCCTCCTCCCAATCCACCCATCAGCCCCTTCAGGCCCATCATCCGCCCCGTCCTCCCCATCCAACTCATCCGGCTCACCCAACTCATCAGCCCTACCGCGGACACCACTCCTATCAAGCCTATCGAGTCTATCAAGCCTATCAGGCCCATTCATCCCTTTCATAGGCCTGCCGCGTCGACCAGAAGCAGGGGGGTGAGGGGAAGAGGACAGCCGCCTGCCACGTGGCGCACGAGAGGGGGGCGCGGCGGAGCGCAGCAGGGGCAGCAGAGGGCGATTCGATTGTGGGAGATTCGACTGCCCTGCTCCGGCTGCAGGCACTTTCCGGAGCGCTGCTGCGTACGTTGCTGCTGCTGCCGCCGAGCCTGCTGCTGCGGCCGAGCCTGCTGCTGCGGCCGTGCCTGCTCCAGCGCCAGAGGTTCCTGCTTTCATGTCTGCTGCTTCGACTGCCTGTCCGCCTGCTGCTGCTGCTGATTCTGCAGCTCTTGAAGCTGCTGCTGCTGCTTTTCCAGCAGCAATTGCTCTCGCAATGCCCAACAAAAGAGCAGACGAGCGGCGGCGATCCATTGGCGAGTCAAACCGTGTCTCGTGCCACCGACCCGGATTGTCCCTTGAATCCCTCAACAGTGACTGTCGTCGATCATGGTGACGTGTCATGATCGGATCCATTAACACAAACCACTCCGGCAGTCGATCGGGAATCTGGGCCGTTTGTAGCCGAGCCGCGAAATCGCGAGGCGTTCGCGAAGGCTCCGATTGCTCAAGCCGGTCGGCCCATTCTAACCGGTCTCTAAAGTTCTCGTAGTTCGATTTAAGCCTGTTGATCTTAGCCTTTATCGCGTCCGCGGAGTGTCGAAATTCCGGGTCCCGCTGCAGCAGGAGGTTGAGCAGCTCTTTATAGTAATTGGTGCCTCTTGAACCGCGTACGGCGTGAAACTCCGCATCGAGCTCCGCATGCGCCTCGAGAAGAAGCCGAACCTCCGTGTGCGACCATAAGGTCGATCCTTGCACGTTAATTAGATTCGATTCGCGGAACGATGCCGGTGGGGGTTCCGAATGGACATTTTCCCCGCTATAAGCTCCTTCACTATAGGCTCCGCCGTTTCCTGCAAATGTTTCGTTTGTGTTAATGACCTTGGTGTTGGCAACATCAGCGGCAGCCTGGTCAGGTGCAGTCATATCCGCCGTTGGTTGACCTGATACAGCTATATCCGCCGTTGGTTGATCTGATACAGCTATATCCGCAGTTGGTCGAACTGATGCTGCGATATCAGCCGTTGGTTGATCTGATGCAACGATATCCGCCGTTGGTTGATCTGACGCAGCTACAGCCGCCGCTGGTTGATCTGACGCAGCTATATCCGCCGTTGGTTGATCTGACGGAGCTACATCCGCCGTTGGTTGATCTGACGCAGCTACTTTAGCCTCGCCTGATAAGACTAAAACAGGCGTAGCTTGATCAGATAAAGTTAACTCCACCTCGGGCTCCTCAAATGGAGTCAGGGGATCACTGGTGCGAGACATGACCTCCAACTTGGGCTCCATGATTTAATCGCAGCAGTTAGAACAGTCAGAGCAAAAAGCCGGAAATGCTGACGGACGCAGCGCAAGGAGCTCGTATTTTTGACACGTAGCCCTTCTGGTGCCCTAAGCTTGCATTTTTAGCCTTTCTGGTGGCCTAAAGAACTAACATTTCAGGTACCTAAACTAGAACTAGATGAGCGAGCACACTAGTTCTGTGTGTGACTGAAGTAAGAGGAGCATGGATATCTCACGCGGTTCGGTACGGTACTTAGGCCGAACCCGATTCCACCCCCCTGCAGCCACCAACACAAAGACATTTCCTCCAAGAGTTCCCTTCAGGGGAGGAAAGACGCCATTCGCGAAACTGGAAGGTTCATTTTCGCTAGTCCATCCTTAACCCGAAATGATCGCATGGGCGAGGATACAAGCTGGTTACTCTGCTGTGAACGTGTCATTGCAAGGCTATCCCCTTGTGACACGGGCGTAGTGTTCCTTCTGCCAGCGACGATCATCCTCTTTGACGACGAATGAGTAGCGTGTAACATCGCATTGCTGGTTCGGCCTGGCAACTCGTCTTGGCGTTGCAGGACGGCTGTCAACCGAAACCACCTTGGGCAATTTACATGCCCGACACATACTCCTGCTTGCTCTCATCTGGCTCAGACCGAACCTATCACCGTGGCAGACAACTGGCCAATCACAACCATGATTCGAACCCTCATCTCGCCAAATCCACCTTCGGCTCGGTTCGGTTCAGGGTTTGTCGCCGTCAAGAGGTTCGTTCCCGTCCGTTCCACACTGTGGTTTGCGTTGCGGTACTGGGAGTGGATTACCACTCTGTAACATTGTTTATCGTGCAGAACCAGATAATACCGTGCTACTGTCCATCAGTCCCTGCTCTGGAGGTTTGGACTGTCATCATCAAATCCACTAACGGAATGGAGTGGCTCCTACCGACGCTCACCACTATTCATCTTATTTCATAACACCGCACCGCTCTCAAGCTCTCTTAGAATCCAAACAAAACGGTCCGTTCGACCTTGAAGCAGTCCGTTCTCAGCTCAAACCAAACCAACTTTGAAGTAGTGCTTCAAAACTGGAAAAGCCGAGTTCCTACCTATCTTCCTTCAAACCCTAGGGTTGCGTACCTTCGTAGTTTGCTTCTTTGAGTCGGTTTGGCAGTGGATGTTGTTTGCTCCTAGAAACAGTTTGCTCAGTGTCCTTCTTGCAACGGTTTGCTCGGGATCAGTTCGCTAGAAACGTCCTCCTCCTTGACCTCCTTCGTTCGAACGGCTAGTGTTGTAATTCCAAGAACGGCTAGCAACGCCGACTGTCATTGCTTGCGATTGCAACAATTTTCCTAGTTGCGTTTTGTAGCAAAAACGCGCTTTGGTTTGGAGGCTGGGTATTCGCTGAACCACGCACCTGGTAAATAGGATAGTCTATTCCAACCAAATCATGCAATTCCAAGATGACTCCCCGTCGCCAAGCAACAACAGCTTGCTCCCGAGCGATTACCTAAACGCTCCCATTTTCGCCTCGCGTTATCATGACGATTCGGCTGACGACGATGACAATGTCGATAACGATGACAACGACGTCAATCATGACGTCAACGGCAGAGAAATCGCTCGTGAACGCCGAAGCGCGGCCGATCTGGCTCGCGCGATTAACGGTGTGCGACAGCATTGGAGCCCCACTGAGACCATGCAGCTGGTTTACGCTTTCGTGGAGCTCGATCGCGAAAACGACGGCATGCGCATCATCCATGGCTCCAACTACTACCGCGAATTAATCGCCTTGCTGCTTCGGAAGTTTCCCGAGTTCCGGCACTCGCAGCCGGCCGTCAAGTCGAAGCTCATCCGCATGAAGAATAAATACTACCGGCTACAGAACCGGCTGGACCGGTCAGCCGTCTCTTCGAAGGAGCAGCTGCCGGAGTGGTATGTGTTGATGGATTCGGTCATGGAGCGGGACGAGTTTCACCTGCGGTCGGCCAGGGGGGAGATTCGGCCGCGTCGCGGTCGGCCACCGAAATCGCGAGGTACGTTGAAATTACTCTTGAGAATTCTCAAAAGTGGATTCGGTGATGGAACGCGATTAGTTTCACTTGCGTTCGCCGAGGGGGGAGATTCGGCCAAATGGAGGAGGTCGCGGTCGACAGCCGAAATCGCGAGGAGCGAGCGCGAGCTTCGTGTGCGTGCCATGTATAGTTGTTTTATATATATATACCGTGCCTGTATTATGCTATGCCTTGGAATAAATGTTATCCTGTACCTTCTCTATGTTTCCCATGCGCTTGCTCAATTCACAGGCCGTCCTGCAGCAGCATCAGCAGTACCGAAGCGAGAGAGAGGACAAGGCGATTCAAGTGAAGACGACTTGAACCCACTCGACGGTTCTCTCGACGACGCTGAAGCGTATTCGTTTCCGGCTCTCCCAACCCTGCCCACTGCAGCAAACGCGAGAACACTGCAGTATCCTTCCCCAGCTCTCCCAACCCTGCCCACTGTAGCAGTTACGGAAGCACGGCAGTATGTCTCTCCACCTCCCCGATCTGCCCGAGAGGTTTCTGCACTGTACACCCCGACTGCAGCTGCTGCGTTGCCACTTAAAGTCGGAGCAGCATCAGCACCTGGGGCGACTGGGGCGTCAGCAGCTGTTGGGCAAGCTGTTGCTGCAGCGACTGCTGCTGGGGCGTTGGCATTGGCAGTGCTCGGCGCAAGTAATCCATTGCCTGGTGTTGCTCCGATAGTAGCGTCGGTACCTCCTCTGTCAACCACTTCTGCAGCAGCTGGAGGAGGAGCAGCAGGAACAGCAGCAGGGACAGGATCAGGAACAGCAGCAGCAATATCAGCAGGCCCAGGAACAGGAACAGGAACAGGAACAGCACTCGGAACAGCAGCTGCAGGAGCCAACGATTCAGGCAGAAGCTACCTGCAATCACTCCTTGCCACCACAATGCCACTCTCTCCCCGGGCCAAAAGGTCGATTCCTCCCCCTTCTGCTCCAACTGAGAGGCTGACGCCCCCCCCTGCTGCTCAAGACGATAGGCTGACGTCACCTGCTTCGGCCGGAGGTGATAAGCTGACGTCACCAGCTTCTGCTGAGGATGATAGGCTGGCTTCCCCGCCTTCTGCTCGAGATGGCATGGCAGCAGGGTTGGGACCCACAGAGTGGAGGAGGGGCAGGTGGGGATCAGGGTGGCGAGAGAGAGAGGGGTTTGCAGTCAATCCCGGGGTGCGTTCGCACTTGAGTGCACGTCGCACGGCCGGCAGGACAGGCCTGATGGCTGCTGAAGGGCTGGGTGATGTGATGGACGAGGCGGTTGAGAATGCATTTGCGGATTTCGAGGGGCTTACTCAGGAGTGGGTGGAGAGAGCGTGTGGTGAGTTTGAGGGGATGGTGGCTGATATGGCAGAGAGGGCGTGCTTGCAGTTCAGGAGTGCTGCGAGGGAGTTTTCTGAGTCGTGGAAAGCCGGGCAGGACTACAAGAGGCGGAGGAGGTTTTGATGGGGGTGTGGTTAAGGTTGTCCTTCGTTTTTTGCTCCACAAGTGGCTATTTTTTTTATCATGCCAGGTTGTTCACTTGTGTTTTGCTCCACATGTGGTCAGTTGCATGTTTCAGCCACGTATGGCCTTCAGCTCCTACCACAGCACTTTTTACCAATTCAGTAGTGTCCCCTAAGTACAGTGAGACAATCTCATTTGTCAACCACCATACAATGTCTACAATAAGAAACGTTTTGGATGGCCA
The DNA here is from genome assembly GCA_947471745.1 of Closterium sp. Naga37s-1. Lineage (NCBI taxonomy): Eukaryota > Viridiplantae > Streptophyta > Zygnematophyceae > Desmidiales > Closteriaceae > Closterium > Closterium sp. Naga37s-1. Next base: position 10,855 of record CANJKZ010000978.1, read on the forward strand.
CGTAGTGATTCTAATAAGAGACAACCAGCTTTACCTTCTACGCCTCTTAACGTCTTGGTTAGCCACAAAGTTAGCTGCCAGCTCTCTAGCAACATCCTCAAACTGAGCAGCTGCATTTTCAGCCAATCTAGCTGAAAGCTCCTCAAACTGAGAGCATGAATTCTCCAGCAGCTCTCGGGTAAGCTCCTCAAACTGAAAGCATGCGTTTCTCACCGCAGAGCCCATTGCAGCTGCAAACTTTTCAGCCATAGCTGCTGCAATGGATGCCTCAGGCCCTGACAGCATCCCTGCCCCTCTCGCTGCTGCTCCCCGCTTCTTCCTTCCCTCACCAAACCCACCGGTTCCCATCCTCAGCCTACCAGTCTCCCGGGTAGGAACAGGAGTAATGGAGTTACGAATAGAGAGCAAATAACTGCCCGATCCGCCGCCACCTGCGAACGGAGAAATTGTTGCTGGCGGCGGAGGTGGAGCTGAAACCGGTGGTTCTGGTGTTGAAGCCACGTTCTGAAACAGGCTGTTTCTTGTAAGTCCGCTCTGGCCTGCTGTGTCGAGCCACGTTGGTGTGACTGGAAACGCATATGCTGGCGTCTCGGCGGAAAGAAGCTTCCTCTCTTGGCCGGCATTCGTCAGCAGGGCTGCCATATGACCTGAACACAGACATCGCCGACATCTCTATTAGTCCGCTAGCATTAAAGGTGTGTCTATTCACACCAACAAAAAAAGCACACAAAAAATGTGTCACAGTGCAAAGATATGGCGGCGTTTCGAGCAGGATCGTACCCTTACCTGAGTTAGTCGACGGGTGCGTTATCCGAGAACTTTGCTGGTTCGCCGCCGTCGCAGTCTGCCGATTACTGGACTCCCGAGCCATGACAGTATCCAGCAAGACAAACCATTCCGGCAGATTCCGAGGAGCAGCAGATGCGGACCGCTCGATCCGGTCTCGAAGCTGCAAGTACTGTCCTTTCAGGCGGAACAGCTTCGTCTTGACGGACCCCTCCGTGTGACGGAAATCGGGGAATTTCGCCCGCAGAATGCGGTACAATTCGCCGTAGTAGTTTGAGCCTTGAACTCCCCGCATGATGTGGTATTCCGGGTCCAGCTCCACGTGGGCTTTAACGAGCTCGATGACCTCGTCCTCTCTCCAATGTCCGCGATTAGCGTTAGCTGCCGTGTCGGCATTAAGTCCGCCATCGTCTCCAGCTGTTCCGACGGAGTCGCCTCGAGGAGTGCTGGACGGAGCGGCTTCGGTGGCTTCAATAGCCGTTGAGGCTTCAATAATAGCTGTTTTGTTTTCAATAGCCGCTGAAGCTTCAATAATAGCTGTGCTTCCAGCCGCAGCTGTGTTTTCAATGTCACCCGTGTCAATATTTTCTGCGCTTTGATTATGTTCAACCGCGGCAATCAGGGCTTGTTGCAACGGAGGTGGTGGTGCTGCTGGGGCTTCAGGGCTGGGAGTGTTGGACTCTGACTGCGGTTCCATGGCTTAGTTGCGAACTGAAAAACTCTAAGAAGCAGTCAGTGTTACTAAAAAAAATTCTGCTGAAGGTCTGTGTCGCCTAAAAGTGCGACCCTGAAATGGTAAGTAGCGTTTTCAGTCACAAGAGCTGAGAACTAAAGCTCTCCACTGCAGGCTGGGGTTTCAACAGGGGAGTCTGAGGGGTTTCAATAAAGAGGGTGACACACTGAACTGTTATGTGAAGCGAAGGTCGGAAATAGGGGGAAGAGAGAAAGAACGAGGGTTTCAAATGCTGAGCTAGGGAGAGTTCAGAAACTGTCCCGAAGGCGGTTCCTCGTTGCAAGGATGAGAGCGGGGAGCAGCTTGCAGGGCGTTTCCCAGAAGTTTGTTCGAACAGCGGGCTCATTATGGTGGTTTTTGTCGGACTGGCCATTTCGGGTGGGTCCTAAAACCCAGAGCCAACCCCTTGTAACGTGGCCTTGCTGACGACTCCGAGAACCAGTATTACGCTCTATGTCTGGGGTATTGTATCATCGGTTGTTCGTCCATCTCACCGTTTTAGACCGTTCCGCAACAGGCTGCACCTTGTAGGTGAGCAGTGTGTGACTAGGGACATTTGCTCACCCCACCCTTAACCTCGGTTTGCCCGCTTCCCCACTGCCCTTTTTTTTTCCGTTCTCAAGTCATGTCGTCTGCAGGAATGGTGGATCTCGTTCTGAGGGCAGACGGAGGTTCGATTTTGAGACAGCTGTGAAACCCATCAGGGCTCGGATCGGGTCACAAGTGAAGAGTAGTCCAGTCCAGAACCGCAGATCTGGATCTAGCCAGCAGGGAAATTGCAATCGTAGCCCGACACGTGTCGAACCCTGAGGTGGAACTCCGTCCTCACAAAGCGCCAAATTACAGCTTTGCAACACAAGAGATGCTGTGATTGGTTCGTCCAGACCAGACGTTTCACAGACGATGTCACAGCTGTTTCCGCTAATAGACAAGGACGGACAGACACAGCAGCAGAAGAAAGACATTTCAAGCGAGGTTCGAGGAGAAGCACGTTCAACTACTCAGTTGCCCAACCGTGCTGCAAGCCTCCACAAGCTTGCATCCCCAGAAAACTCCTTTTCCTTACTTCGCGTCCCTACTCAGCGCGCACACCACTGTTCCCGCCAACAGCACCCCAAAATATTCCGTTACCACTCGCGACATTCACCTCGACACCATTCCCGCCACTGTTCACGATGCGACCCAACCTCGGGATTCGGTTGGTAACCCGCGCTCCGGACCTCCGCCTCGACAGTCCCCAACCTCAGCACCAGGCCCGTCGCGCACCCCAATTTCCCACGTTACCGTTACCACCGTAGCTTCGCTATATATTCTTCGCTCAATCCTTCGCTCATTGTATTCTTGTCTCGATAGTGCAACCCTCGCTCGCTCACTCCATTGCACCCGTAACACTTGGTTATCAGAGCCTACGATCTTCTCTCGGACCGCACCCACACCTTCGCTTCCAACTATCTCAACTTTTTGGGGGGGGACGTCCCTCAGCGACCAAGCACCGCTGCTCGTAGTGCTCTCTCGTAAGCACGCACGGCCACGACAGAGGCTCTCGCTGAGCTCGCCCGACACCCCCGCCATGGCAGAACTTAATGTCGCGACATTGACGCAGGAGCAGCTCGACCGGCTCGTGCGCCAACTTGAAGATTCGGCGCTCGAAATCGCCACACTCACGGCGGAACGCGACTCCGCTCGCCAACAATCGACAGTGAATCCACCAACACCAACAAACACACCTGCACAATCCGAGGAGCCGATCATTATCTCCTCCAGCACACCGACACAGAACGACAGCGTGGGACAGCGCTCAGGCGTAGCCAGTGAGGGCGCCGCTCACTCAATGCATGGCATGGAGAGAAACAGAGTCACACCAAGCCCACAGGAACCCCGCGAAGCCCGTCGACACGTGGAATTTGCATCGACAAGTGGCGAGTACGCCATCACGGCACCTCAGCCACTCAAGCCGCAGCGTCCGCCCTGTTTCGACCCAAGCCAACGTGGGGGTCCGACGGTTCAGTCGTGGGTCTTCACGATGAACGTATTCTTTTACGCGAACTACGTCGAGTCTGTTGGAATCACTGAACAGGAATGAATGAACTAGCAATGAAAAGAGTACAAGTACCTAACCCTAGAATTGTGTACCCCCTATAGGCTAACCCACTGTAGCCTAAACTAACACAACATATATAATGTTTGACACACCCCCATAGGCAAAGTGGGGGAGAACTAGGGGTCACAAGACCAGTCAAGGCAAAGCAAGGCAAAACAAGCTCAGGGTGGATCTCAAGGATACCACACAAATTCCGAGCACAAGCAAGTGGTCACAAGACCAGTTCACATGCAGGTTTATATATAGAGATCACAGTACAACAGACTCAAGAAGTAAGCAAGTGAGGTCCAGTAGGCACAAGGCCTAGAAGAGTGCAAAAGCGCTGATGGTCACAAGGCTGAAGCGCCTTGGTGAACACATCAGCAGTGTTGGCCTCAGAGGCCACGTAACGCAGGCGAAGCTGACCACGCTGCTGCAGCTCTCGAGCGAGGAAGTAACGCAGAGCAATGTGCTTCGTTCTGTGCTCCAGTCTGTGCTCCTCACACAAGGCAATGGCTGCCTTGTTGTCGACGTACAGCACTGGAGGAGAACGAGGCTGCTCTCCAAGGTCGGTCAGCAAGTAGGTGAGCCAGCGTAGCTCCTGGGCCGCCATGGCTGTGGCGTAGATCTCAGCCTCACAACTGGAGCTGAGAACAGAAGAAGAGCGAGTAGAACGCCAAGAAACAGAACCAGAGCCAAGACTGAAGGAGTAACCCTGAGACGACCGCTGAGTAGCCTGGTCGTCTGCCCAAGAAGCGTCTGAGTGCCCAGTGAGAACAACTGGGACTCGCCCTCCAAGCACTAGCCCCATGCCCGACGTACTGCACAAGTAGCGCAACACCCTCTTAGCTGCATCCATGTGCTCCTTCCGGTGACGGCCGGGAGCGACATAGCGTGCAAGAATGCTGAGAGGGTATGCAAGGTCTGGTCGAGTGCAGGTCATCAGGTACATGAGGCAACCCACAAGCTCTGGATACGGGCCACTCGGCTCTACGGACTCATCCGAAGGCAGAGCTGAGAGCGAGTGACCGGTAGGCAGAGGAGTGGGCTGAGGCGAGGAGTACGTGAAGCGGAAGCGCTGAAGGACCTGCTGCACCATGTGTGACTGAGTCAAGGTGATGGTGCGGCGTGCTCTGTCCCGGGTGATCCGCAAGCCAAGATAGCTTGTCAGTTCACCCAGGTCTGTGCACGTGTGTCTCTTCTGCAGCTCCGACTTCACGTGGGCGAGTGCCACAGTGTCAGCAGTAGCAAAGACCAAGTCGTCGACGTACACAAGGACGTAGAACGGCGGCAGTGAGGTGTCGGTGCGTAGAAACAGCGACGGGTCAGCAGTAGAAGGCGCGAACCCAAGAGCCGCAAGCGTAGTCCTCAGTGTGTCGTGCCACTCACGAGGCGCCTGGCGGAGACCGTAGACTGGCCGTCGGAGGCTCCACTGGGTACCAGGAGGGAACGACCCAGTGAAGCCAGGTGGACGGCGCAGCCAGATCTCCTCGTGCAGGCTGCCCTGCAGGAAAGCAGTGCTGAAGTCAAGCGAGTGGAGCTCGTAGTCACGCTGAGCGGCGACGTGCAGCAGAACCCGAAGAGTGGTCATCTTCGGGGTCGGGGAGAAGGTCTGGAAGAAGTCAACTCCCTCGCGCTGACTGAAGCCTCGTGCAACGTAACGCGCCTTGAAGACAGGCGGAGAACCCGGCGGCCGCTTCACCCTGAAAATCCACATGCCACTGACGATGTTCGCCCCAGGCGGGGGAACCTCGTCGACGTAGGTGCCTGTGGACTTCCAGGAAGCCATCTCTGTGTCCATGGCTGACTGCCACTGAGAGGAGTAGGGACCGGCCATCGCCTCTGCGTAAGAGCGTGGGGTCGGGATGTCTGGTGCATCCGGGTCTCCCTCAGGGGCAACAAGCATGGACACGAGATGGGGCAAAGCGGCAGCAAAGCACTGGAACTCCTCCTGCCTGTCCTCAAGGACGTCAGTGCCAAGAGCACACTCACCCCCGACGGACGGAGGACAGACAGACTCAGACTCAGCAACTAGGCTAGCAGCGTAGTCTAGACGACAGCGAGCAGCAAAGTCGACAAGCTCAGCAACTAAGGCAGACGCAGCAGCAGACTCAAAGGAAGGGTCAGTGACAACAGTGGCCAGGAGACGCGTGACAGCAGGACTGGTAGCACGAAGAGAGTCTGACCCAGGGTCAGGAAGAGCAGGAAGAGAGGAAGAAGGAGGAGACGGCAGTGGGACACGCTGTGGAGCAGTGGACGGACGAAGCGCCATCCGGTGAGTGCCTGGGACAGCAGGAAGACGCTGACGCTGGACTCGACGACTAGAGAGAGCAGTGCGGACAGGCGACCCAGGACGAGACTCAGGCGACGCAGGACGAGACGCAGGCTCACGCCGCTCAGTAAGACCTCCAGTCGGACCAGTGTAAGGAGCAGGACCAAGGAGAGAGGAGGCAGACGGTAACGCCGACTGCAGCTGGACAGACTGAGGACACTCTAAGGAGGGAGGAGGAAAAGGAGGAGGAAGCTGACCAAGAACCTGCTGAAGGAGCGGAACAAAGTACGGCTGAGACCGAGCAGCGACACCAGAGCCAGCAGGGACACCCGCACCAGGGTCCGCAGCACCAGCAGCAGCTCCAGCGCCCACGTCCTCAGCACCAGCAGCAGCTCCAACGCCCGGGTCCGCAGCACCAGCAGCAGCTCCAACGCCCGGGTCCTCAGCACCAGCAGCGGCTCCAACGCCCGGGTCCTCAGCACCAGCAGCAGCTCCAACGCCCGGGTCCTCAGCACCAGCAGCGGCTCCAACGCCCGGGTCCTCAGCACCAGCAGCAGCTCCAACGCCCGGGTCCTCAGCACCAGCAGCAGCTCCAACGCCCGGGTCCTCAGCACCAGCAGCAGCTCCAACAGCAGCGGGGTTCGTAACACGAGGCACGCCACTCCGAAGAGTGCAGCGCCGCTCGTACCACTCACGGATCCGCTCGCGGGAGGGGAGCTCCCGAACGGGAGAAGAAGTACTAGCACCAGTCCCAGTAGTACGTCCGGCTCGAGCGGTACCTCTCCGGAGGCTGCAGTACTCTAAGTACCACGCACGTAGCTGCTCCGAGGAGAGGGCTCCTCCAGGTGCAGGACTCCCAGACCTCGTACCTCCAGACGCAGAACCCCCAGACTCCGGACTCCGCAGCTCAGTACCACGAGGCTCCACACCCCCAAGCTCAGCACCCTCAAGCTCCACACCCCCAGGCTCCACACCCCCAGGCTCCACACCCCCAGGCTCCACACCCCCAGGCTCAGCACCCCCAGGCTCAGCACCCCCAGCAGGACGAGAGTCGACAGCTACCTCAACAGGCTCAACCGGGTCTACCTGAGACACACCTGAGGGAGCGGCACCCTGAGGGGGGAGGGGGTCTGCAACAGCAGCACCTGGCGAGAGGAAGAGAGGCGGGGGGGGGAGCGGGGCAGTGCGGTAGGGGAAGAGGCGGTAGTAGGGGACGGACTCGTCAAAAGTGACGTCCTGGGAGGGCAAGACTCGGCGCGAGGTGGCGTGGTAAAACTGCCAACCAGACGCGTCCGGGACAAAGCCGAGGAAGACGCAGGGAACAGCACGGGAGGAGAGCTTGTCCGCAGACGAATCGCGGACAGAAGCTCGAGACCCCCAGACCCGGAAACGCGACGCATCGCCAACCTCCCCCGTCCACAGTAGCGTGGGCGAGGTCTCCGGCAAGGAGACACGGGGCCAGAGGTTGAGTTGATGCGCAGCGTACCGGACCGCAAACGGCCACAGAAAGTGGGGGGCAGCCGCATGGATCAAGGAGGTACGGGCGACCTCCATGACCAGGCCAATGCGGCGCTCCGCAACCCCATTCTGCTGTGGAGAAGCCGGAAGCGTGAACGACTGCTCAATGCCGTGCTCAGCACAGTAGGCTGCCAAGAGGTCGGAGGAGAACTCACCACCTCTGTCAGAGTGCAAGCGCAGGACAGGAAAGTCCGAGTGAAAACGCTCGCTGAGCTGGAGACGGGCTCGGCGGATCCAAGGGATCAAGACATCAGGGACCTCACCCTTGGTGCGCAAGGGGAAGACCGAGGTGTAGCGCGAGTAGTCGTCAACAACTATCAGGAAGTACCTCTCCTGACCCTGACCACGGACGCGGGCTGGGCCCCACACGTCCATGTGGAGTGTCTGCAAGGGAGCAGTCGTCGGGGGGAACGAGGAGGAGTGAGGAGCGGCGCGCTGCCGTCCCTCGACACAGGGGAGACAGGTAGGAGCAGGCGAGGGTGGGAGGGGAGGAAGGACCCTGGGCAGGCCAGAGACAAGGTACCTGGAGTGCATGGCACGAAGCCGCTGCACAGACGGGTGGCCAAGGCGGTGGTGCCAGAGGACAGTCTCGTGTGCCAAAGAGCGACACGAGCAGGGGGCGGACAGCTGACCTGACGCGGACGCGGACGCAGTCGCAGCAACCTGAGGGGACTCAGTAGTCAGTGTGTACAGGTCCGACCCCGGCTGCCGAGTGAAGGTAGCCAAGTGACGGCCCGTACGAGCACACGTGCAGTGTGTCACGCGCTCGTAGGCAGGGGTGAACTGGTGAACACCCCCGTCCTGGAGTGCACAGCCTGCCACCAAGTTCGTAGAGAACGAGGGGAGGTGGAGACCTGACAGTGTGCCCGACGGGACCGCAGGGCAGGGAAGGACAGTGGAAGAGGTCGCAATGACCGGACCCCCAGAGGGGTCAGCAAGGGAGACAGCAACTGGCCGAGCAAGCGGCTCAAGGGCAGTGCGGTCACGAAAGAAGCAGCGAGAAGCACCTGAGTCCAGTGTGAAGGTGTGCAGTGCGGCAGTCGACGCAGTACAAAGGGGGGGAGACACACGAGCACCTAGAGCAGCAGCCTCACCAGCACCTGGGGTAGCCGACACGTGAGTACCTGGAGCGGCAGACGCACTGGCCCTAATGCCCGGGTCGGGCGGCACACACAAGTACTCAGCACCCTCTCCACTAGTAGACATCACATACATGGCAGATAGAATAGCATCAAAGTCTAGAGCATAGATATCAATCCCCTTCTTCAGGAGATCAAGCCAGCGGGGCAGCTCAGTGGCCTGAGGGAACTGAACACGCCAAGCGTCGTCGAGACGAGAGAAGCAGCGCTGTGTGGCGTGCGGTCGTCCACACTGCTGACCAGTGCGGTCACCAGTGCGAATGACGTACGTGCAGCTAAGACCACCCCCACCCCCGTGCTGAGAGTACCACTCACGGACCTCCTGGGGCGAGAGAGTGTGCTGCTGGCCCTGGCCACCGCCAGCGCCTCCACGGCCACCACCACCGCTGCCACCTCCTCGACCACCCCAACCCCTGCCGCCGCCTCGTCCACCGCCACCCCAACCGCCGCCTCCACTCCTGCCACCTCCCCCGCCGCTGCCGCCACCACCCCCACCGCTACCACTCGCCCCTCCAGCCGAGCCACCACCCCCACTGCCTCCACCGCCCCCACCGCCGCCTCCCCCGCCGTCACCGCCACTACCCTTGCCCCCTTTGCCCTTGCCGCTGCGGCGTCCGCTCGAGGCAGACGCAGCGCCGACCTTCTCAGTACCAAGAAGGTCGACAGCAGCAGCAGAGGCGACAGAGGGAAGAAGGGGGGGAGGAGAACACCCCTCAAAGAACGGGGTACGGGGGTCGCCACGAGAGGCACCTACAGCGACTATGCTAGCCTCAGCTGCAAGTAGCTCCTTCTCGAGGAGGGCAATGGTGAGCTCAGTGGGGCAACGAGCTAGGAAGTGGTCCCTGACAGCACGCAGTGTGTCAGGGAGGCGGGTGACTAGGTGATAGAGAGTGAGCCAGAGTGGAGGGGGGTGCGTGGCAAGGAACTCAGCAGGCATGGCGGCACGGAAGCGGGCCTCACTAGTACGGAGGTGCGTGATGAGGTCAGCGACTGTGTGAAAGGAGGCCAGGTCGGGAAACAGGTAGGGGAGGGAGAGACGGCCTAGTGCGGCAGAGGCAGGTGAGGAGTAGCGAGCAACTACAGCTGTGTACAGTGCCGGTGCAGTCTTGTGCTGACCAAAGTGCTCGCGTTCGTCTATCGGCAGGGAGTTGCGAATGGCGAAGCGAGCGTGGGCATCACGAGTCTGCCACTGTGAGCGAGCAGTGCTGTCAGCAGTAGCAGCAGGGGCAGTGACAAGGCCTAGGGCGTGATCGTACAGTGAGATGTCATCCTTGGCTGTGAGCTGTAGGTAGAGGTGCAGGTCATCGAGCCAGGTGTCAAACTTCACAGGGCGGCCCTCAGCATCGAACACGAGAACCTGTGGGCTAGCCATAGGAACAGTAGAAATAGCAGCAGGAGCGGTAGGAGAAGCAGGTAGGACGAACCAGGTAGGGCAGGGCGGCGCGGCTCGGTTCAGGTCGGGTCGCGGCTCGGCTGGGTGGCGCGGCTCGGCTCGGGGCGCGCGGCTCGGCTCAGGTCACGGCGGGGACGGGCCGCCCGCTCTCCCTCTTGTGCTGCGGCGGGAACGGGCCTTTCGGGGCCTCTGGGTGGTGGGCACGGGTCGGCGAGGTAGGCACGGGGCCGGTTGGGGCCCTAGAGGGGCGAGCGCGGGGCGGATCGGGGCCTGAGCGGGGCTAGCGCGGGGCCAAACGGGGCCTTGACGGGGCTAGCAAGGGGCCGACGGGGCCTGAACGGGGCTAGCGCGGGGCCGACGGGGCCTGAAACGGGGCCGAAGGGGCCTGAAACGGGGCTAGCGCGGGCCCGATCGGGGCCTGAATGGGGCTAGCGCGGAGCCGACGGGGCCTGAGAGGGGCTAGCGCGGGGCCTACGGGGCCTGAGACGGGGCTAGCGCGGGCCGACGGGGCCTGAAACGGGGCTAGCGCGGGCCGACGGGGCCTGAGAGGGGCTAGCGCGGGGCCGACGGGGCCTGAAACGGGGCCGACGGGGCCTGAAACGGGGCTAGCGCGGGCCGACGGGGCCTGAGAGGGGCTAGCGCGGGGCCGACGGGGCCTGAAAAGGGGCCGACGGGGCCTGAAACGGGGCTAGCGCGGGTCGACGGGGCCTGAGAGGGGCTAGCGTGGGGCCGACGGGGCCTGAAACGGGGCCGACGGGGCCTAAACGGGGCTAGCGCGGGGCCTGAACGGGGCCTTAAAGGGGCCGACGGGGCCTGAACGGGGCTAGCGCGGGGCCGTCAAGAGGGGCCTCTAGGGGCGTGACACGCCGAGGCGCCCTAGGGCACGGGTAGGTAGGTAGGTAGGTAGTTACGTAGTGGTGGGCCCTTAGAAAATTTCGGTCCTAGGAAGGACCTGCTCTATACCATGTTGGAATCACTGAACAGGAATGAATGAACTAGCAATGAAAAGAGTACAAGTACCTAACCCTAGAATTGTGTACCCCCTATAGGCTAACCCACTGTAGCCTAAACTAACACAACATATATAATGTTTGACAGAGTCGGACACAGCGAAGATTCGCTACGCTGCTTCGCTGCTGAGGGGCCCTGCCTGTTGAAATGCTAGGCAGAATCAAGAAACAGGAAAGAGGGGTTTTCACTAGCATGCAGTTCAGTACATATAGCAAACCCTAATTCGGGCTGTACTCGCTATAGAGTACCCCACTGCAGGCTACACAAACATCACATTCTGACACACCCCCGTAGTCAAAGTGGGGTACAATCAAAACAACAAGCAGGCAAAACAGTAGTTCACAAGTATAAGCAAAGCTAGAGGCAGTCACAGAGGGCAAGTGAGGAGGAGGAGAAACTGTGAGGGCGAGAAGATGGGAGGCGACGGCTGAAGCTGCAGACACACAGGCAGTAGGAGTGCGCAGCACTGTCGCTACCAGGCTAAACCCGGACTACACGGCGACACGCGCAGCTGGTTCACTGTGCTCCTAGGAGTGCACACACTGTGGCTACCGGGCGCAGAGCCCCGGACTACTCAGGCCACAGGGGGTCATGGCTCTCTGGACTACCAGGAGTGCTCACACTGTGGCTACCGGGCGCAGAGCCCCGGACTACTCAGGCTACAGGGGGTCGTGGCTCTCTGGACTTCAGGCGCTACGGAATACAAGTCGGCTACCTCCGGTCAACCTCCCCCAACTGTCCCACACCCCGTTCACACACTCCCTGCTGCACCTCTAGTAGCACTGCTCACACGCCACCCCCCTCGAACGACTCCGACGGCTCCAACACATCCACCCCCCTCAGCGGCAGCTGCAGCAGTGGGAGACGGAGGAGAAGGGGACGGCTCACACACACGGCACCCCCATACTCTCCACCCCCAAACCCTAACACAGGAACGCAGGCAGCAGCGGGGGTGGGGCGCAGTCAGGAGCTTGGGGGACGGCGTGCGGCAAGGGGGGAGACAGTACGGGCCGCTCACAGGCCTGGTGCAGCCCGTACGAACCGCGCGCGGGCTGCCCGAGCCGCGCGCGGGCCTGGCGCAGCCCGTACGGGCCGCGCGCTGGGCTGGCGCAGGCCGTACGGGCCGCGCGCGGGCCTGGCGCAGCCCATACCTGTTAGAATCTTACGGGAAAAGTTGGGTGTCGACTATCGAGCGGAAAGGTACAAAGGAGAAACCAAAGGGGTTGTACCCCACAGTGAGTACCCCACTAAGCCTAACCAAACTATAACATATATACACATATGTTTAACACACCCCCATAGGCAAAGTGGGGGAGAACAGAGGGTCACAAGACCAGTCAGGAAGTGCAAAGCAAGCTCAGGGTGGATCACAACGTCACCACGCAGTCTGAGCACAAGCAAGAAGGCCACAAGGCGAGTTCACATGCAGAAATATATATGTAACAACAACAGTACAGTGATATCTACCTACAAGAACAAGCATGCAGGAATACATATAAATCATGGTACAAACAAAGCCTACAGCAAGTGAGGAAGAGTGGGCACAAGGCCTAACAAAGTGCAGAAACGCTGATGATCACCAGGCGGAAGCGCCTTGGTGAATATATCAGCAGTGTTGGCCCGAGTGGCCACGTAGGTAAGACGAAGCTGGCCACGCTGCTGCAGCTCTCGAGCAAGAAAGTAACGGAGAGCGATGTGCTTTGTTCTGTGCTCCAGTCTGTGCTCCTGTCACAAGGCAATGGCGGCCTTGTTGTCGACGTACAGAACTGGAGGAGAACGAGGCCTCTCTCCCAAGTCGGTCAGCAGGTAGGTGAGCCAGCGCAGCTCCTGTGCAGCCATGGCTGTGGCGTAGATCTCTGCCTCACAGCTGGAGCCGAGAACTGAAGACGAACGTGTAGAACGCCAGGAAACTGAACCAGAACCAAGGCTGAAGGTGTAACCCTGTGACGACCGCTGCGTAGCTTGGTCGTCAACCCAAGAGGCGTCCGAGTGACCAGTGAGGACAACGTCACCCCGTCCTCCAAGCACGAGCCCCATGCCCGATGTACTGCACAAGTAGCGTAGTACCCTCTTGGCAGCATCCATGTGCACCTTTCGGTGCCGACCAGGAGCCACGTAGCGAGCCAGAAGGCCAAGAGGGTACGCAAGGTCAGGACGAGTGCAAGTCATCAGGTACATGAGGCAGCCCACTAACTCTGGGTAAGGACCACTCGGCTCTACGGACTCGTCCGAAGGTGGAGCTGAGAGCGAGTGACCTGTAGCCAGAGGAGTGGCCTGTGCTGAGGACCAGGTGAAAACGAAGCGCTGAAGGACCTGCTGCACCATGTGTGACTGAGTCAGTGTGATGGTGCGGCGTGCTCTGTCCCGGGTGATCTGCAAGCCAAGGTAGCTGCGCAGTTCACCCAGGTCTGTGCACGTGTGTCTCTTCTGCAGCTCCGACTTCACCAGGGCGAGAGCCTCAGTGTCAGCAGTAGCAAAGACCAAGTCGTCGACGTACACGAGAACGTAGAACGGCGGCAGAGAAGTGTCGGTGCGCAAAAACAGCGACGGGTCAGCAGTCGACGGAGCAAACCCAAGAGCCGCAAGTGTCGTCCTCAGTGTGTCGTGCCACTCACGTGGCGCCTGGCGGAGACCGTAGACCGGCCGCCGGAGGCTCCACTGGGTACCAGGAGGGAACGACCCAGTGAAGCCAGGAGGGCGGCGCAGCCAAATCTCCTCGTGCAGGCTGCCCTGTAAGAAGGCTGTGCTGAAGTCAAGAGAGTGAAGCTCGTAGTCACGCTGAGCGGCAACGTGCAGCAGCACCCGAAGAGTGGTCATCTTCGGGGTGGGGGAGAAGGTCTGGAAGAAGTCAACTCCCTCTCGCTGAATGAAGCCTCGAGCCACGTACCGAGCCTTGAAGACAGGCGGAGAACCTGGCGGCCGCTTCACCCTGAAAATCCACATGCCACTGACAATGTTCGCCCCAGGAGGGGGAACCTCGTCGACGTAGGTGCCTGTGGACTTCCAGGATGCCATCTCTGCGTCCATGGCTGTCTGCCACTGAGAGGAGTACTCACCCGCGATCGCCTCAGCGTAAGAGCGCGGGGTAGGGATGTCTGGTGCATCCGGGTCTCCCTCAGGGGCAAGCAGCATGGATACGAGATGAGGCGCAGCGGCTGCAAGACACTCAAGGTCCTCCTGCCTGTCCTCAAGGACGTCCGTGCCAAGAGCACACTCACCCCCGACGGACGGAGGACAGACAGACTCAGCAACAAGACTGGCGGCGTAGTCTAGACGACAGTGAGCAGCAAAGGCAACAAGCTCAGTGACTAAGGCAGACGCAGCAGCAGACTCAAACGACGGGTCAGTGACAACAGTGGCAAGCAGACGCGTGACAGTAGAGTGCTCAGCACGAAACCGGTCAGACCCAGGGTCAGCAACGACAGGCAGAGAGGACGCAGGGGGAGGCGGCAGAGGAACACGCGGAGAAGGAGAGGAAGGACGACGAACCACAAGGGGAGGGCCGGAGACAGCCGGCTGGCTCTGACGAGGAACACGACGACCGGTACAGACAGGGGAGACAGGACGCGACGCAGGCTCACGACGCTCTGCAAGGCCACCAGGCTGCTCTGTGTACGGAGAAGGAGCAGGCAGCGGTGAGCCAAGCTGTAACGGAAGACCAGTAGACGAGGGAAGACTGAGAACCTGGCGAAGTGCAGAGTCAGGTGGTTGCTGAGACGACGGAGACGGCGGAGCAAAGAACAGGCGCGGCTGAGCAGTGCCACCAGCACGAGTAGCACCAGCCCCTCCAGCAGCGCCAGTACCCCCAGCAGCTCCAGCACCTCCAGCAGCTCCAGCACCTCCAGCAACTCCAGCACCTCCAGTACCCTCAGCAGCTCCAGCACCGCCAGTAGCTCCAGGACCTCCAGTAGCACCACCACCAGCCCCAGCAGCTCCAGCACTCCCAGTACGAGCACCTCCAGGACCAGCGACACCAGCAGAAGAACCTCCAGCAGGAGAGCCCTGAGGTGCAGAAGTGGGACGCTGACGGCGACCGTACCAGTCGTGCAGCTGCTGGGAGGTGAGGGGCACACGCGGACGAAGACGGCTACTCCAAGGAGACCGCGGAACAGCAGTCTCAGAACCCTCAGGCGACTCACCCCCAGACTCAGCACCCCCAGGCTCCGCACACACAGGCGCAGCACCTCCAGACGTAGTACCACGAGACGCAGCACCTCCAGGCTCCTCACGCGCAGGCTCAGCACCTCCAGGCTCCACACGCTCAGCACCCCCAGACTCAGCACCCCCAAGCTCCGCACCCCCAGGGACAGCACCACTCGCAGCAGGACCGGAGTCACCAGTGACCTCAACAGGCGCAGGCGCAGGGGGGTCTACCTGAGAGACACCTGAAGGTGCAGGACCTGGCGCGGGGAGGGGGTCTACCTGGGGAGGACCTGGGGCGAGAAAGAGCGGCGGGGGGGGGCGAGGAGCAGTGCGGTAGGGGAAGAGGCGGTAAAAGGGGACGGACTCGTCAAAGGTGACGTCCTGAGACGCAAAGACACGGCGCGAGGCGGGGTCGTAGAACTGCCAGCCAGGCGCGTCGGGGACAAAGCCAAGGAAGACGCAAGGAATGGCGCGAGGGGAGAGCTTGTCCGCGGTGGTATCGCGGACAAAGGCACGAGCACCCCAGACCCGGAAACGCGACGCGTCGCCAACCTTCCCCGTCCACAGCAGTGTGGGCGGGGACTCCGGCAAGGAGACACGGGGCCAAAGGTTGAGCTGATGCGCGGCGTACCGGACCGCAAACGGCCACAGAAAATGGGGGGCAGCCGCATGGATCATGGAGGTACGAGCGACCTCCATGACTAAGCCAATGCGGCGCTCAGCAACCCCATTCTGCTGCGGAGAGGCCGGAAGCGTGAAAGTCTGGCGGATGCCGTGCTCCGCACAGAAGGCTGCCAAGAGGTCTGAGGAGAACTCACCACCTCGGTCAGAGTGCAGACGCAGGACAGGAAAGTCCGACTGGAACCGCTCGCGGAGCTGGAGACGAGTAGCGCGGATCCAGGGGATCAAAACATCAGGGACATCCCCCTTGCGCTGCAAGGGGAAGACCGTGGTGTAGCGCGTGTAGTCGTCGACAACCAGCAGGAAGTACCGCTCGTGGCCCTGTCCACGGACGCGGGCTGGGCCCCACACGTCCAGGTGGAGAGTCTGCAGTGGAGCCTCTGTGGGAGGGAACGAGGAGGAGTGAGGAGCGGCGCGCTGCCGCCCCTCGACGCAGGGAATGCAGGGCGGCGCAGGCGAGGGAGGGAGGGGAGGCAGAGACCTGGGAAGCCCAGAAACCAGGAGGCGGGAGTGCATGCTGCGTAGGCGAGGCAGGGAGGGGTGACCAAGGCGGTGGTGCCACAGGAGAGTGTCGTGCGACAGCCGGCGACACTCACACTGTGTAGCTACCTGAGCAGACGCGTGCAACTGGGGAGACAAAGGGGCGGAGCATGACGCAGTGGTGAGGGTGTACAGACTGGACCCTGGCGCACGAGCGAACGTGGCCAGGTGGCGACCAGTCTGGGAGCACGTGCAAATCGCCACACGCTGCCGGCCAGGGGTGAAGGTGTCAACCCCCGCATCCTGGAGGACAGCGTTACTCACCAAGTTCGTAGAGAACGAGGGGAGGTGGAGACCAGACAGCTCACCAGACGGGACCGCCGGACACGGAAGCAAAGTGGAAGACCGTGCAAGCACTGGGCCCCCAGAGGGGTCAGCCAGTGAGAAAGGAACAGGTGCAGGGAGGGGAGTGACTGTGGTACTGTCGCGAAAGAAACAGCGGGAAGCACCAGAGTCAAGTGTAAAGGTGTGCAAAGCCTGTGCAGGCGCAGTACCAAGGGGAGCAGACTCACAAGCACCTAGTGCTGCAGGGGCTATACCAGGGGTTATACCAGGATCCGGCGGCACACAAAAGTAGCAGTCACCCTCAGCACTAACAGACAAGGCATACATAGCAGCAAGAATTGCCTCATAGTCAAGATCAAAGATAGGTACATCACGCCTAAGTAAGTCTGCCCAGTTGGGGAACTCAGTAGCATCAGGAAACTTGGCGCGCCAGGCGTCGCTAAGCCGAGCGAAGCAGCGCTGCTCAGTGTGAAAACCTGTGCACTGGCGACCAGCGCGGGGACCTGTGCGGATGATATAGGGGCAGCGACCATGACCCCCAGAAGCCCCACGCCCGGCATACCAGTCAAGAAGCTGCTGGGAAGTGGGGGTCTGGCGCTGACGCTGATGCTGCTGCTGGCCCTGACCACCACTGCCACCACCGCTCCCTCCTCCCCCACCTCCGCTGCTGCCGCCTCCACCGCTCCCAGTGCCTCCGCCGCCCCCACCACCACCTCCACCGCCTCCACCCCCACGACCACCCCCACCACCGCCTCCACCTCCACCACCTCCACCACCTCCACCACCTCCACCCCCACCGCCCCTGCCACCCCTGCCGCCCCTGCCGCTGCGACTCTTCCCACTGGGAGCGGAAGCAGCTCCGACCCCCTCAGTACCAAGGTAGTCGTGAGCAGCAGCTGCGGAGGCGTAGGAGGGGGTGAGAGGGGAGGGGGAGCACCCCTCAAAGAGGGGAGAGCGAGGAGTGCCACGAGCAGCACCTACAGCGAGGATGTTCTTCTCTGCTGCGAGGAGGTGCTTCTCGAAGTCGTCTACAGTGAGAGTGGTGGGGTCTAGCGCTAGGAAGTGGTCCCTGACAGAGCTAAGAGTGTCAGGGAGGCGGGTAACGAGGAAATAGAGAGTGAAGTACATCGGGGGGGGGGGTTTGCGGCGCAGAACTCGGCTGAAAGGGCGGCACGAAAGCGAGAGTCAGTAGCGCGCAGGTGAGAAACTAGGTTCTCAGCAGTGGTGAACGAGGAAAGATCGGGGAACAGGTACGGTAGCATGAGTCGACCTATGGCTGCAGTGGCCGGGGAGGAGTAGCGCGCAACTACAGCGTCGTACAGTGTCTTAGCAGTTCTGTGCTGGCTGAAATGCGCTCGCTCAGTAATCGGCAGGTGGTTCCTAATAGCTAGGTGTGCAGCAGCATCACGAGTCTGCCACTGGGAGCGTTCTAGAGCAGGAGCATCAGCAGCAGGAGCAACGGCAGTGCCAGAGACGTAATCAAACAGGGAAACGCCATCTTTGGCATCAGTCAGAAGGAACAGCTGGAGATCATCTAACCATACAGTGAACTCGACGGGACGACCGTCAGGCTCGAACGCTAGAACGTTAGGCGTCGCCATATTGGCTTAAGGCAGGAGGCAGCAGGCAGCAGGCAGAGGCAGCAGGCACCAAGTAGGAGGCAGGAGGCAGAGGCAGGAGGCAGGGGCAGCAAGCAGCAGGCAGGCATCAGGCAAGCTGCAGGCAGGCGGCAGCAGGCAGCAAGCAGGCAGGCAGGCAGGCAGGCGGCAGGCAGGCGGCAGCAGGCAGCAAGCAGGCAGGCGGGAGCAGGCAGCAAGTAGCAGGCAGGCAGCAGGCAGGCAGCAGGCAGGTTGCAGGCAGGCGGCAGTAGGCAGCAAGCAGGCAGGCAGGTAGGCTGCAGGCAGCAAGCAGGCAGGCGGCAGCAGGCAGGCAGGCGGCAGGCAGGCAGTAGCAGGCAGCAAGCAGGCAGGCGGGAGCAGGCAGCAAGTAGCAGGCAGGCAGCAGGCAGGTTGCAGGCAGGCGGCAGTAGGCAGCAAGCAGGCAGGCAGGCAGGCTGCAGGCAGTGTGCAGGCAGGCGGCAGCAGGCAGGCAGAAGGCAGGCTGCAGGCAGGCGGCAGGCAGGCGGCAAGCAGGCAGGCAGGCAGGCTGTAGGCAGCAAGCAGCAGGCAGGCAGCAGGCAGGCAGCAGGCAGGCTGCAGGCAGGCGGCAGCAGGCAGCAAGCAGGCAGGCGGCAGCAGGCAGCAAGCAGCAGGCAGGCAGCAGGCAGCAAGCAGCAGGCAGGCGGCAGGCAGGAGCGGCAGGCAGCAGGCAGCAGGCAGGCGGCAGGCAGCAGGCAGCAGGCAGGAGCGACCTAAGGGCTGCGTGTGGCGGCTTGCTGCACGAGGCTGCAGGCTGCGCGTGGCTACAGGCAGCGCGCGCGGCCGCCGGCTACGTGCGGCGACGGACTGCGTGAGCTGCGGGCTGCTTGCAGCTGCGGGCTGTGCGTGGCTACAGGCAGCGTGCGCGGCTGCATTCTACGTGCGGCTGCGGGCTGCGCTGGGCGACGGGCCGCACGTGCGCGGCTGCGGGCTGGTCGCTAAGCTACGGGCTACGCTGGGCGACGGGCCGCGCTGGCGTGGCCTAATCAGGTTTCGCACGGGCGGCTTAAGGGGCGCACAGGCGGGGCCGAAACGGGCTACGCGGGCTGCTGAGACGGCGTACGTGGGAAAAAAAAGGGACCGCCCGAGGCGCGCGTGGGCAGCCTAGGCGCGCGTAGGCACTAGGCAAGACAGGCAATCGTGGTGGGCCCTAATCGTAGGTCCTAAGGACCTATGCTCTATACCATGTTAGAATCTTACGGGAAAAGTTGGGTGTCGACTATCGAGGGGAAAGGTACAAAGGAGAAACCTAAGGGGTTGTACCCCACAGTGAGTACCCCACTAAGCCTAACCAAACTATAACATACATACACATATGTTTGACAGTACCGGCCGCGCACGGGCTGTACGGGCCGCGCGCGGGCCTGGCGCAGCCCGTACAGGTCGCGCGCGGGCCTGGCGCAGCCCGTACAGGCCGCGCGCGGGCCTGGCGCAGGTCGCACGGGCCGCGTCGGGCGACGGGGGGCGACGCGACGGTTCGACGGGGCAGAAAACCGCCGCGCGCCTCGGGGCGCGCGGCGGGAAGAAAAAATCGCTGCGCGCCCGGAGCGCGCGGCAGGCAGGAAATAGCACGCGCCCGGGGCGCGCTACAAACAGTAGAGCAGCGGAAGCATCGGGTGGGACCCACCCACAGGATCGACCCAGGAGGGTCGACCTGCTCTGATAGCATGTTGAAATGCTAGGCAGAATCAAGAAACAGGAAAGAGGGGTTTTCACTAGCATGCAGTTCAGTACATATAGCAAACCCTAATTCGGGCTGTACTCGCTATAGAGTACCCCACTGCAGGCTACACAAACATCACATTCTGACACTGCCATGGACTGGTGGCGAGTCATCGTGACGTCGCCACGCGCCTACGAGCCACCGTCGCAAGAAGACGGGCCCACGGGCCCAGCCGTCACCTGGAGTTCATTCTGTGAGACAGCCCAGTATAGCACGTGGGATGCGTGGTGCGCAAGGCTTCGGGCGCGTTTCGAGCCGATCGCGGCTTCAATTTCAGCGCGCCAGAAACTGCGCACTTGGCGGTGAAAAGATTAGGAGGTAGAGAAGTTTAGAATGAAGAAGAAGAGAGGGTTCACTAGAAAGCAGCAGGATACATATAGGAAACCCTAAGGGGTTGTACTCGCTATAGAGTACCCCACTGCAGGCTAGAGAACAATGACATTCTGACACACCCCCATAGCCAAAGTGGGGTGTAATCAGTAGAGCAAGTAAAGCAGAACAAGCTCAGGGTGGATCACAATGTCACCACACATTCTGAGCACAAGTACAAGAAGCAATAGTTTAAAGTTCACAATTATGAGCAAAGCTAGAGGCTATCGTAGAGGGCAAGTGAGGAGGAGGAGGCGAGAGTGAGAGGAGAGGAGATAGGAGGCGACGGCTGAAGCTGCAGACACACGGGCAACAGGAGTCACACTGGCACAGCGGCTACCGGAACAACGCTCCGGACTACTGGAGTAACTGGCTCCGCGGCTAAAAGTAGCGGCAGACGAGCAACGGACCCACGGGCGACTGGCACAGCTGGCTGCGACTGGGCTACCGGAGCAACTCCCCGGACTACAGGTGCTGCTGGCGACACGACGGCAACCTCAGTTCAACCTCCCCAAACAGTCCCACTCCCCCTGACACACACCCCCTGCTTCACCCCTAGCTCCACTCCCCCTTCACCCCCCTTAGTACCACTCCGACGGCTCCAACAGGTCCACCCCCCTCAGCGGCAGCTGCAGCACTGGGAGACGGAGGAGGAGGAGGAGCAGGGGACGGCACACAGAAGCTGCACCCCCATACCCCCCACCCCCAAACCCTAATTCAGGAGAACGGGCAGCAGCAGGGGTGGGGCGCCATCAGAAGCACGGGGGACAGCGGGCAGCGCAGGGGCAGCGAAGAACGGGCCGCCCACGGGCCTGGCACAGCCGCCCGAACCGCGCGCAGGCGGCCCGAGCCGCGCGCGGGCCTGGCGCAGCCCGTACGGGCCGCGCGCAGGCTGTACGAGCCGCGCGCAGGCCACGACGGGCGACGGGGGGCGACGCGCGGGTCCCCGTCGCCCGTCGCAGCGCCTCCCGGGAGCGACGCGCGGAGTGACGGGGCAGAAACCCGCCGCGCGCCTCGGGGCGCACGGCGGGCAGAAAACCGCCGCGCGCCTCGGGGCGCACGGCGGGCAGAAAACCGCCGCGCGCCTCGGGGCGCACGGCGGGCAGAAAACCGCCGCACGCTCCGAGCGCGCGGCGGGATGAAAAATCCGTCGCACGCCACGGGGCGTGCGACACAGAGAGTAGCAGTAGCAGCGGAAGCAGTGAGGTGGTGAGCCCACCCACAGGATCGACCCAAGGGGATCGACCTGCTCTGATAGCATGAAAAGATTAGGAGGTAGAGAAGTTTAGAATGAAGAAGAAGAGAGGGTTCACTAGAAAGCAGCAGGATACATATAGGAAACCCTAAGGGGTTGTACTCGCTATAGAGTACCCCACTGCAGGCTAGAGAACAATGACATTCTGACAGGCGGCAGCTCGGATCGGTTCAAGACTACACGAGCGGATTTCTCGCATTATGCGAGCAAGTCGGCTATATGCACGAAGCGGAGCGGGTGGACCGTTACGTCGGAGGGCTAAAGCCGAACATCTCGCACGAAATTATGCTACGCGGTCTCTCGAATTTCAACGAGATCCTCGCGCTCGCCGAGAAAATCGATATCCTACGATGACCGAGACCGGGGTCCTACTACGGACAACGCCCTCGGGGACCGATCGAGCACGCCGATCGTACACGCAGTTGCGACAAATGCAGCTGCCGCACCGTTTAAGGGGCGCTGCTTTGCTTGCAATAGGCTGGGCCATCGCAAGAGTGAATGCCCAAAGGAGCTGAGGCGCCGCGGAACAGAGCAGGGGCGAGAGTCTCAGAGGCTGGGAAACGCCAGCAGTCAGTAGAAGTTGGGCCAACTACTGACGAGACTGCTTGCTCGCCCAACTTCACCGACCCTCACCGAGTCACAGTACCGATTCACGCTATCGATCAGGCTCGGACGAATAAGGAGGGTACAGCGACGGATTGCCCAGTACTGATTCACGGGAAAATACAGGGAGCAGCAGTGAAGATTTTTATAGACGGGGGCACAAGCCTTAGTTTAGTTAACACCGCGACTGCAAGGAAGTTGCGACTGGCACTTAGTCGGTGTTTACCGGAGATCGATGCACGTTTAGTTGACGTAACGCCGCTGGCCATATAAGTAGAGAGAAAAAGTCCGCTGTGGGGGAAACTTCGGGTTTACACAGGAAATGCTCGCGACGACATTGGATGGGCACGACATTTTACTATGACGTGATTGGCTGCGACGGTACAACCCGCGAATCGAGTGGACGAAGGGTAGCTGCACTGTGCGAAGTAGCGGTAACTGGGTCGAACTACCTCGCTGGCAGTCGCCTGAGTCTTCAACGGTCCACGTCAACGCCATCACGATGAAACGGGCTGTCGCCGCTGGAGCTAACGTGTACGCGGTGGATATCACAATAGTGGAAGAAGCAGATCAAATGCGCGATTTTCAGAAACTACTGGCGGCAGTACCATCGGAGTTACGGGAACTGTTGAAACGGTTCCCGGGGATCTTTCCCGATGATTTACCGGAGGGTCTGCCACCTCAGCGGGCGCACGATCACCGAATAGAACTAGAACCCGGGGCACAGCCAACCGTACAGCGACAGTTCAGAGTGACACAGCCCGAGCTCGACGAGTTAAGGAAGCAGTTAGATTACCTGTTAGAGAAGAAATTCATCCGACCGAGCTCGTCCCCATTCGCCGCGCCGATCCTGTTCACACCGAAAAGGGACGGAGGATTTCGCATGTGCATCGACTACAAAGCACTGAACAGGGTTACAGTCAAATCACGATACCCCATCCCCCGCGCCGACGAACTGATAGATCAACTGCGAACAGCACGGGTTTTTTCGAAAATTGATGTACGGGGAGGTTACCACCAGATTCGGGTCGAACCATCAGACTGTGCCAAGACAGCATTTAGGACTAGGTATGGGTCGTTTGAATATACAGTGATGCCTTTAGGCTGACCAACGCGCCGGCGACTTTCCAGATGACAATGAACGAGGCGATTAGACCACTCTTAGATAAATGTGTGATCATCTACCTCGACGACATTCTAGTCTACAGTCGGGATAAGCAGCAGCACTTAGCCGATTTAGAAGCAGTATTTACAGTTTTAGACAAACACAGACTACTGACCAAGGGTTCCAGGTGCGAGTATTTCCAAGATATGCTAGAGTTTTGGGGGCACGTTATTTCCGAGGCTGGAGTCGAAATCGACCCGAAGAAACTGGACACTGTAAAAGCGTGGAATCCCCCTACGAACATCATGGAGCTTCATAGTTTCTTAGGGTTCGTTAATTACGTGTTTCGATTCGTCCCCGACATGGCACGCTTAACTGCCCCGCTGACGGACTTACTACGGAAGGGGGTCACTTTTACGTGGGGGGAGAAAGAGCATGTTGCCTTCTCTACCCTGAAAACTGTTCTCTGTTCACCGCCCGTACTGCGCATCGCCGACCCACACCGCCCATTCGAAGTGGTTACCGACGCAAGCGACATCGCCATTGGACCCGTACTTCTACAGGATTTCGGCAATGGTTTACAGCCCGTTGCATAAGAATCACGAAAGTTGCATCCGCCCGAGAAATATTACCCGATACACGATCATGAAATGCTTGCGATCGTGCATGCATTCAAAGTGTGGCGCTGTTACTTGACCGGCGCCGACGTGACAGTACGGACATACCACAAATCTCTACAGTACCTCCGCGCACAACCCCACCTCAACCCACGACAAATCCGCTGGCTCGACTACCTCGAGTCGAATTTTCACTACACGGTCACCTACAAAAAGGGGGTATCGAACATCGCCGACGCATTAACCTGGCCCACAGCCCAAGTCCACGCCATACTACTCGCCCAGACCAGCCCACTGCTGACAGGCCTATTTACCCACGGTTATCAGACTGACCCATTTTTTACAGGCGGAAATTCGCAGCTGTTTGCAGCAGCAAGGGGAGTCTATTACGTAAAAGCTGGCACCGATCGAATCTGGGTACCGGGCTACACACTTCTACGGGAATGACTAATACAAGAGGCACACGACGACGTCACCTCAGGCCATTTCGGAGTAGAAAAAACACGGCACCAGCTGCAGCGGTACTACTACTGGCCCAAATATGTTGACCGACGTGCAACGACACGTGGCATCGTGCCCCACCTGCCAAGTCATGAAATCATCACGGAAGCGACCGGCAGGGCAGTTGCAGCCGATACCACCCCCAGAGCGTGCTTGGCAGCAGGTGACAATGGACTTCGTCACGGGGTTACCGGCCGGAGCAAGTGGGAACGACGCGATCCTGGTCGTCGTCGATCGATTGACAAAAATGGCACATTTCGCAACATGCAAAAAATCAATCACAGCCGAAGAAACGGCCCGCCTCTTCATCGCAACCATTGTTCAATTACACGGGATACCAGCAGCAATCATCAGCAACCGCGATACGAAATTCACCAGCAATTTCTGGCGGAACCTGTGGCAGCAGTTCGGCTCGAGGCTACAGTTCAGTTCTTCGTACCACCCCGAAACCGACGGATAGACAGAACGGACAAATCAGACCATGGAATAGTTAATCCGAGCCACGTGCAACGACCCCACCACCTGGGAACAGCAACTGCCACTTATCGAATTCGCGTACAACAACTCGCCATCCGCCACGACCCAACAATCACCATTCTACCTGAACTACGGACAAGACCCTACAGTACCCATGACCCCGAATCCCGACAACCCGGTGCCACGGGCACAACAATTCGCAGAAATTTTACAGGCAGCACGAACCAGGGCAGCAGACGCAATAAAGAAAGCCAACGTCATCGCTAAGCGCAACGCCGACCGCCACCGCAGACCCGTCACTTACCAGCCCGACGACTTAGTTCTACTCGACACCCAAAACCTCCGCCTGCCCATAACTCCGAAACTTCGCCCCCGATATTGCGGGCCATTCCGCATAAGCCACATGATCACACCTGTCACCGCCCACCTCCTCCTCCCTGCTAACTGGTACGTCAGCCCGTCCTTCCACGTCAGCCTGCTTTGCCCCTACATTCCATCCACCAGCCAACTGGCACGAAATCGCCCAGCCAGCATGACACGACCACCGACCGAGCCAGTCATCACATCCGAGAAGATTCTGAGCCACCGAGTTCGTGACCCACGAGGAGCTCGAAGGGTCGAATTTCTAATCCGCTGGAGAGACCGCACGCCCACCGAGGACAATTGGGTTCCACGAGTACCTGCGCAGGACAATTTGACAAAATTGAAAACCACCCCGTCCTCAACGAGTACCTGCGCAGCCGAAATTTCCGGGATATACACGCGCTCTCGTAAAGAGAGGACTCCTTGAGGGGGGGGGGGTAGTGTAAGGAGAACTCATTTTCCTTACTTCGCGTCCCTACTCTGCGCGTACACCACTGTTCCCGCCAACAGCACCCCACAATATTCCGTTACCACTCGCGACATTCGCATCGACACCATTCCCGCCACTGTTCACGATGCGACCCAACCTCGGGGTTAGGTTGGTAACCCGCGCTCCGGACCTCCGCCTCGACAGTCCCCAACCTCGGCACCGGCCCGTCGCGCACCCCAATTTCCCACGTTACCGTTACCACCGTAGCTTCGCTATATATTCTTCGCTCAATCCTTCGCTCATTGTATTCTTGTCTCGATAGTGCAATCCTCGCTCGCTCACTCCATTGCACTCGTAACAGATGTGAACTAGACAAACAGCAGAAAGTTCCCTGCTACTTGTGCTTGCACCTGCACATCACGTGCATTATGTGTACTTTAGGAACACTTGCCAATGGAGACTGCTGTTCTATTTTGTGATCTGTTAGGGATGGTCACATACGATGCAGTTGAGCACAGAAAATACATAATCCATGCTAGTGGAGTCGGTTTTAACCTATTTAATATGCATAATAGAAAGGTACCTACGGTAATACCGATATGCCCCTACGCACTCACACCCACATTTGCACGAGGACCATCTCCCATCCACACCTTAATCTTCCTTCCACGCCCCTTGGTGTGTGTATCCCCATCCAATAAAGATGCCCAAAACTTGTGCAATCCACTCTTCTTGCTGGTACCACCACTCCTGCTGCTGCTGTTCTTGCTGCTGATATTTTCATTGCTACTGCTGCCGCTGCTGCCCTTGCTGCAGTCGCTGCTGATGCTGTTTGAGCTCTTATGCGCAATCATGTTGGAGGAGGCTTCAGAGGAAGCTTCTTCCAGAGGAGCAACCAGATGCCACTCTGATGGCCCAGGTGAAAACTCAGGCAGGAAAAGCGTGGATGCTTTGAAGGTCCTGCCGGTGCCTGCTGTCCTGCTGTCTACAGATGACATGACCCGAGAGCTGATGTCACGACCTGGCGTGGCAAATGCCTGGTGCTGACTTGGCATGTGCTGACGAGGATGCTGCTGCTGCAGCTGCTCCTGCAGAACCATTTTTGGAGCAATAAACCTAGCGCTGCCTCCAAAGTTGGGATGGCGAGAGCTGTAACCGGCCGTACCAGCCGGCGTAGGGTTACCACCACCAAAGACTCTGTTACTCGCCCCAATGATTTCTACACCCGTGACCTCTTCCTCTGCATCAATGAATTTCGCACTGTAGATGCCACTGCTGCCCCCCAGATCGGCCCCATCCATGTGACTGTAAAGAACGCCCGGTTGATACTGCACCCCGCTGTGTTCTGGCACAGCAAATTTCGTTAAGGGAACGCCACTGGGATGAACCAGCATTCCGGGAGAGGAGGAAGAGTGGTGAAATGAGGCCTGGTGAATGGGCGCCAGGGGCAGTCTAGGAGAGGACGAGGATTGGTGCAGTGGGGCTAAGGGCATGCCCGGGGAAGAGGAAGAGTTGTGAATCGGATCAAAGGGGGCACCCGGAGAGGAGGAGTAGGAGGAGGACTGGCCATGGGGTACACCAGGGGAGGAAGAGGCATGGTGGTGAGGGATGGGGAGCGGTGAAGATGTGAGCTGGGAGTGGTGAATCTGCTGCTGCGGGTTCGGCCTGAGCGCGAACTCCTTGCTATGGCGTCTGGGCGCCTGGCGGGACTTCAGAGGGGAGGCGGAGGCGGAGGCAGAGGCGGAGGGGGAGGGGGAGGAGCGGGGGGAAGAGTGGGGGCGGGAGGAGAACCCGAGGTGGTTAAGGAGAGAGGATGAGAGGGACCGGAGCGTGGGGTGGTGCTTGTGCTGCTGCGAGTTGGTGGAAACACCTGAGAAGGAGGAGTGGGACGAGAGCTTGTGGTGAAGATCCCCTGCTGTCGCGGCTGCAGCAGCAGAAGCGGAAGGGACGGCAGGAGGCAGAGGGAACGCAGCTGTAGAAGCAGAAGTAGCAGCAGCGCCAGCAGTAGCGTGTGGGTTATGCGTGTCGGGCGCGTGGTGGGCACGTGGCTGGTTCAGGACGAGGTGCTCTGGCAGCCCGTGCGTGAGGTCGAGCTCCTCGATGCGGATGTTGGCCTGGTCCAGCCACGCGCACGACGCCTCCAGCTGTGCGGGGAGGGGGTGTGAAGAGGAGATGGATAAAGACGGTGGTTACAGACGGTGCCTCTAGGCAGGCCGTGAGTGAGGTCGAGCTCCTCGATGCGGATGTTGGCTTGGTTCAGCCACGCACACGACGCTTCGAGCTCTGCGGGGGTGATGATATGGAAAAACGAGGATACGGATAAATGAAGTGCTTCGAAACGAAGCTCGAAGCTCCTCGATGCGGATGTTGCCTCGGCGCATGACGCTTTCAGTCCTGCCACCAGGATCTGGGACAAAAGGAGGAAGAGTGGAAACGACGGATAGGGAACGAACGGGAAGAGTGATGTCGAGCTCTGAATGGGTGGTCGGGGGTTCAACCGGTTGGGGGATGCAGGAGGCAGCATTGGCAAGGACGGACATGAGAGGGAACGAGAAAGGAACGAATGTTGGTTTTAGTAGAAAATGACTGGACACGACGTAAGATGCTCCTCGATGCGCACGTTTGCCTGCGCTGATCACGAGCGGTTGCCTCGGAACCCCGCGGAGGAAAGGTCCCGCTAGTAGGAGCATCACCAGGTGCACCTTTATGAGAATTTCTGGGTAATGTCCCAGGCGAATCCTCAGGCGCCATGGCGCGCACCTATTCCTCGGTTTGACTTTCGAAAGGGCTCGAGATGCGCTCGAGATTATCTTATGCGCACGAAGTAGTGGCATCTCCAGCTAAGATTCACAGGTCTAGCCGCAAGTCGTCGTTCACGGCGTCATTTGCGGCGTCTTTCACGCCGTGTGTCACAGCACGCACCGGTCCAGCGGTTCGACTTGGGAAGCGACTCGAGGTACGCGTCGAGGTCCTCCTCCGCGCACGCCGCGTAGTCATACTCGTTACAAGCCTCCCCGTTCTCGTGATCCTCTGGCAGCAGCGTCAGCGGCTGGAAGCGGCAGTCCTGGGAAGCTCCGCCTTCTGCGACAGTGCTCGCCCCTGGGAACAGTTTGCGGAGGGGGGAAAGGGGAGGAGGGGGGGGATTAGGATTGAACGGGGAAAAAGGAATATATAAAGATCAGAAACCGTTCCTAAATGCAGGAGGAAAACAGGTGGGGAGGGGAGAGGAGGGAAGGCCATTCCCCTCTTCCTTCACCTCTTCAGGAACGAATCAGTTCCCCAAAAATGAAAAGCCCGAGCGATTGATAGAGCTCGTGCAATGTATTTTACGACACTCCAGTACCTCATGTTCAGAACGGGCGGTTCTTTACTTCGAGTGACAGAATCGTATGCGTATGTGGGACCGATTAAAACTCGTCGTACAGAGAGAAGAGCCGCGCGGCGCGCACATTGGACGGAATAAAAGTGGCGTGACGTTATAAAAGTGGCTTGACGCTCACATTGGTCGATGTCTTTGCGCTCCGGGCACCAGCTGGTGTAGCGAGTGGAGTGGAAGTCGGCGACTGTTGTCATGGTGGCCGGCGACGATGGATGACGACCACTTGCGACGCGTGCGACGGTTATGCTTTACGACAATTGTAAATCCACACAGACTTCGCAGACGACGCGACTGGAACCAAGGCGAGGTGCTAACAAGCCTCCCAACGGAGCAGCTAGGACAGCGCGTTAAAGCTGCGTAAAGCACTGGGAGCAGAAAGCTTCAGGGCACTTCGAATGTGAGAGAAACCCCTGTAGAAATGACGAGTGTGCAAGTCGAGACTGAAATACTGAATCCAAACAAGCCATTCCACACGGAGTGGGGTAGAGCGGAGTGCGGTTTTGTGCGTTCAAAAAGAGTGGAAAAGAGTGGTGTGGGCTGGAACGAACCAAGCGAAGCCGCCAGAAGGTTGGAGGGGAAGTGTGGGGAAAGTGAAAGTGATCAGCTCGATTGCTGGAAAGCGGACTTTGCTGCATCAGCGGCTCCAAGATTGCTGCAAACCTACAGTGAGCTTGGACAGTAACCCGTCCAACACAAGTGAGGAAAAGTCTTTACGTTCGGCTCGGAACGGCGCGGACTAACAAAACCAGGCGCGCCAAACCGAGTCCAGGCAGGACCTGGCTGGGTAAGCGCCTGGCTTTGGAAAGCCGAACCTACAAGGCTCGCTCGTGCCCCTCGTGAAGTTGTTGGTCAGGAAACTTTCACGCGGTTAGGGCTGCTGAAGCTTCGGCGTGGGCCAGGCCACACCTGCAATGAACCACCGACCGGAACTGCATGAACGTGCGGGCAGCATTTCAAAACAGGTATCTCCGAGATTCTGGGCA
Source organism: Closterium sp. Naga37s-1 (assembly GCA_947471745.1). NCBI lineage: Eukaryota > Viridiplantae > Streptophyta > Zygnematophyceae > Desmidiales > Closteriaceae > Closterium > Closterium sp. Naga37s-1. The sequence goes on from CANJKZ010000978.1 coordinate 40,878, forward strand.
ACGCTACTGTACACCCAGTGATGCAATCAGCAGATTATCGAAGCTTCGCCAGGCCTCTGCTGTACTGTAACAGGGTGGAACCACAAAACGTCGCATGGGGGAAATTTGACAAACGAGCGCTGATTGGCAAAAACGAATAATTGACGACACATTTACTGGCTAGGCTACCTGGACGGAAGTCCATTGGCTATAAATCAGCCGCCAATGCTGCCAAGTAGCATGAAATATCACACCAGCAGTGGTCTGCCGTACGGGATAGAGGGAGGCATAAAAACACTCGCAAGAAGGAATTCTCAATGTTTGAGATGTGGCACAAATACGGACAGATATACACATTGGTTAAATTTAACGCTTTTAGGAGTTCTGTCACCAATTTGCTTCCATTGAACTCATAACATTAGTATTTACATCCTCTTACACCTCTTGGTATCTCGGCTAGCCTCCACATTCTAAACCCTTCTGTTTAGTCAACTGCACGCAGCATCCTCTGCCAACCGCTGCGACAGCTCGTCAAACTGCAAGTACACATCCTCCAGCAACTGCCTCCTTTTTAGCCACTTGGCATCTTTGCCATTACCCATTAGCACATACACACCCTGCCATCAACTCTCTCGCAATCTCCTCAAACTGCACGCAAGCAGCACCCTCTGTCAGCTTGATTCCACGCAACTCATCACTTGCCCTGTCTACCTCCTCTTGCGCCTCTTCCCCTCCTAGGCATGGCCAGCCCCCGTCACAGTCTCAGCCATCAACTCTCTCGCAATCTACTCCAATGCACGAAAGCATCCTCCTGAGCCTGGCCAGCCCCTCGAATCTCGAGTAAGCATCATCCAGCAACTCCTGAGTGAGCTCATCAAACTGAACGCAAGCATTCCTCACTACCTCCTCTACCGCCTCTTGGCACCTTGGCCATTACCCGTTACACCACTAGCCGTCGCACACTCCTCCATTAGCTCTCTCGCGATCTCCTCAAACTGAGCAGAAGCATCTTCTGCCAGTCGCTGTGAAAGCTCCTCAAACTGCGAGTAAGCATCTGCTAACAACTCCCGAGTGAGCTCATCAAACTGAAGGCACGCATTTCTCACAGCCGCACCCATGGCAGCAGTTAATCTTTCACCCACCCTGTCGCCCAACCTCTTGCCCAACCTCTCGCCCAACCTCCCACCTAACCTCTTGCCCGAAACCCCTGCACTCGAACCCTTTCTACCTCCTGCGAACCTCTCTGTTCCTCTCCTTGATGATCTTACCTCATTCCGCTCCCGCTGCTCCCTCCCATGCATCCCACCAGCCCTACCACGTAGTGAGATTCCCCCAGCAGTCAAACCACCCGTTGCTGCTGCTGCCCCTTGCCTGTGGGCTGTTGCGTGCTCATAACTTGCTGGCTGGAAATATGTAGCAGGCAGGGGGGAAGTAGCTGGAAAGGGGGCTGCAGCATGCAGGGGGGCTGTTGAAGGCAAGGAGGCTGTAGCAGGCAAGGAAATTGTAGCAGGCAGGGGGGCTGTAGCGCCGGCAGCAAGCGTAACCCTGTTGTTACCGGGCAGGCGCAGAAGGTTGTTGTCAAATCCCCCATAATTTCGCCTGAAGTCAAATATCGGGTCTGTAGAGGTGGGAACAGCGGTGACTTTGTTGCGCAGGCACTGCAGGTAGTTGTCAGAGGGTTGCCTCGAGTCAGAGGGTTGCCTCGAGTCAGAGGGTTGCCCCTCAGCAGGTGCAAAGGGAGAGGCAGTGGCCGGCGCTGCTGCTGTTAAAAGGAGAGGCGTGGATTGCGAAGGTAACGGTAGTAGCAGTGATGGCAATGGAAATGGAAATGGTAACGGTAACAGTGGGGGTAATGGCAATGGTGGTGGTAACGGTAATGATGATGGGGAGGGCCCACTGTTTCCCCGCTGCTTTTGTTGCTGCTGCTGCGGCTGCTGGTGCTGCTGCTCTTGCTGTCCCTGATGCTGTTGCTGCCCCCGTTGCTGCTGCTGCTGCTGCTGCTGCTGCTGCTGCTGCTGCTGCTGCTGCTGCTGCTGCTGCTGCTGCTGCTGCTGCTGCTGCTGCTGCCGCTGTCGGTGCTGCTGCTGCTGCAGCTGCTGCTGCCGCCGCTGCCCACCAGTCTCTCCCCACCCTAAACCAATGCTCTCAGGAAACGCATACGCTGGCATTTCAGCAGGCTAATTCATTGCAGTTAAGGCCGTCGCGACAACAGCTGCTGCTGACGCTCTTGCTGCTCTTCTAGTCCTTTTCACAGCAACGTCTTTCCTCGCCTGCAGCTCAGTCCGATAGAACATGCGAATGTACTCAAACCATGCTGGTGGTTTCGACCCATTCCTCTCGAATGTGCTCTCCTCTGCTATGGCCCGCTCATCCGCGTTAGTAGACCCTCCCTGCCGCTGCTGAACCGAGGCCCCCGCCTGCTGCTCCGCGCTCCCTGCCTGCTGTTCCGCGCTCTCCGCCTGCTGTCCCAAAGCGCCCCCTGCCCGCTGCTCTGCGCCCCCCGTCTGCTGTCTCGCGCCACCTCTCTGCTCCGCGCCCCACGCCAGCTGCTCCGCGCCCGTCGTCCCATTTGCGGGGCACCGCCCCGTCCCCCGCCGCCGCCGCCGCTTCCGCCGCGGGACGAGCGTCTCCGCGTCGTATCGCCATTTCATGCGCTTCCGCTGCTGCGACATCGCCGTCGGGATGCGCCGCCATCCGGGATTCCCCCGCCGGATCACGCGCCACACCTGCCGCCAGTAAGCGTTCCCCCTGCTGCCTCTCCGCCGCGTGACTTCCCCGCTGTGCCGGCAGAAAACGACAGCCGCTGCGAGCTCCATCAGTTCCGCGTTGCTCCACTGCCGCATCTTCCGCGCCGCGAGCTCCGTTAATCCCTCCCCTTCCGTTTCGCCTGCCTGGATTTCGTGCCATGGGACTCCGAAACCCCGTTCCCCCACGCGACCCGCCTCGGCCTCTGCATCGGTTTCCCACTCTCGATCCGTTTCTCCGTCTCGAAACCTGTCGTCTGTTAAGTCAAACGGCCTTCCTAGAAGCCCTCTGTGGTACTCGTCGATATCGTACGAGTCGCCCGACTCGCCGTCGTTTTCGGCGTCGCTTTCGCCATCGTCGCCGCCGTCGCCGTAGTCGTCGGCGAAGTCGTCGCTGAAGTCGTCGTTACCGTCGGCATCGCAGCGGGTAAAGGCGGCAGCGTGCTGCTCCTTGATCCACCGAATAAGCGGCGGGTCGGGTGTTGGAATCGACGCCTGACCGACTTCCGCGCTGGTCTGGCCTGGTATGCCGCTAGCTGCTCGCTTTCTGGAAGACATAAACTGGTTCAGGAAAGTTCAATTTGCCCAGGCGAGACGGAAACTGAACTACCCCACTGAAGGAGTTACGAATTCCTGATGTGGAGAAAATACCTCTAACAACCAGGGACAACCATCAACCATGTGTTAAATATAAATCCTCCCTGACAATATATATAAAATCAAGATACAAGGCTCCCAAGATTAAGCTAATCCCACCAAGGGATAAACTAGCCTTGATAATACTCTTGAATCTTGAGGAGAAAGAGAGCTTGAAGAAGGTTGATGGAGCTTTAGCAAGTAGGTAGGTAGTTTCTTGTAGAGCTTGTCCTTGACGTAAACACAATTCTAGTCGTGTAGGAGAGCTTGTTAGGAGAACCAAAAATGACTTAGACAAATCTCATTTCCAAATTGGTAAGTTGGAGTTGGGAAGTGGGAATGAGCCTCCAAGCTTCAACCCCTTCTACAATACCCCTTAGGGCTCTTCCCAACCATGGCTTCCATGGTTGGGGAGCTTCTAGGCTTGGAGCCTATGTGGCATCTTTATTTGGTTGGGAAAACCCAACTTAATTGTGTTGTATGGTTGCTAGGTTCTTTGTATGGATTGTAACAATATTTGGCACAATGTGATTGGTTGGAAATCCAACCTTTCCAATCTTTACTTAGATGGGTTGGACGTTTCCAAGCCTCAAGGTTGAGGGTTGGAAATCCCAAACAAATCTTCCTCTCCAACTCAACCTTCCCGATTGCCTTCACGTCACTTCTCATCGAGCACTCTCTCGATGTTGACATAGGAAATCTGCGGTAGTTAGGTAGAGTAGGCATTACACTCCTCCCCCCCTAGGTGGCAACGTCCCCGTTGCCTTAGGGTGCTTCTGAGGACGAGCGCTTCGAGCACGCCGTGTCACATTACGACCAGGGTCAACACTGTTGGAAACAAGTGATTTATAACGCTTCTGCAGTATCGAAGCTTCGACACAAAAACGGAACTGACTACAGCGAAACACTCAAGTCAACCAAGGCAACCGTCGGAGGTTGCGCGAAATCAAAAGACCTTTGACCTGACGAAACGTACAGTGCGACAGCAAGGAGACATAACTGACTCGTTACGGAGCAGTTACCCGAGTCGGCACTGTATCGAACCGCAACAGCAAAAACAATTAAAATAGAACTTTCATATTCCTTTGTAATCATATAAAAGCCTTCTACTTCCCTGCTATTATCAACTTATCTTGTTCTCACACACTAGTACAAGGTGGTTCAAGCAACTCTGATGTTACAACGCTTCCGCTATTACCTACATCTCTACGTCAACACCCGATCTTAGTCCTGAAAATTCCTAAGGGCTTTTCTCAGCCCAACAAACACCTTCCACTGGCGGTGCGGCAGCTCGTCGGGCCAGATCTTGTCAAACTAACGAACGAGAATGGATGAACTATCAAAGAGTTGGGTACAAGTACTAACCATAATTGGGTTGTACCCCTTGGGCTACTACCCCACTATACCCTACACAACTGTAAGCACTATAACATTCTAACACACCCCCATAGGCAAAGTGGGGGAGAACAAGTGGTCACAAGACCAGTCAAGAAAAGCAAAGCAAGCTCAGGGTGGATCACAAAGTCACAACACAGTCCGAGCACAAGCAAAGGGCGACAAGGCCAGTTCACATGCAGAGTTATATAAAAGAGAACAAATAATATCGTGATCATACCTTAGCAAGTGTAAGCATGCAGGTATCTATATAGATCACAATACAAGCAAAGTCACGCAGAGAGCAAGTGAGGCAAAGTAGGCACAAGGCCTAACACAGTAGAGAAGTGCTGATGATCACCAGGCTGAAGTGCCTTGGTGAATATATCAGCAGTGTTGGCCCTAGTGGCCACATACGCAAGACGAAGCTGGCCACGCTGCTGCAACTTGTTAGAATGTGAGCGAATGAATGACTGAACTAGAAAGCAGTTGGGTACATATAGGAAACCTAAAAGTGTTGTACCCTGTAAGGACTACCCCACTACAGCCTAAACAGACTATAGCATATAAGTTTGACACAACTCTCCAGCGATGTGCTTCATTCTGTGCTCCAGTCTGTGCTCCTGACACAAGGCAATCATGGCCTTGTTGTCTACGTACAGAACTGGAGGCGAACGAGGCTGCTCGCCCAAGTCAGTCAGCAGGTAGGTGAGCCAGCGTAGCTCCTGAGCAGCCATGGCCCCGGCGTAGATCTCAGCCTCACAACTGGAGCTGAGAACCGAAGACGAGCGGGTAGACCGCCAGGAAACAGAGCCGAAACCGAGGCTGAAGGTGTATGTTACAATTTGGAACGAATGAATGACTGAACTAGAAAGCAGGAGGGTACAAGTAGGAAACCTAAAAGTGTTGTACCCTATGAGAACTACCCCACTACAGCCTAAACAGACTATAGCATATATGTTTGACACACCCCCATAGGCAAAGTGGGGGAGAACAAGAGGTCACAAGACCAGTCAAGAAAGGCAAAGCAAGCTCAGGGTGGATCACAAAGTCACCACGCAGTCTGAGCACAAGCAAATGGCCACAAGGCCAGTTCACATGCAGAGTTATATAAAAGAGAACAAAGAATACAGTGAACACAACCTAGCAAGTGTAAGCATGCAGGTATATGTATAGAGTATAGTACAAGCAGAGTCAAGAAGTAAGCAAGTGAGGCAAAGTAGGTACAAGGCCTAGAACAGTACAGAAACGCTGATGATCACAAGGCTGAAGTGCCTTGGTGAAAACATCAGCAGTGTTGGCCTGAGAGGCCAAGTAAGCAAGACGAAGCTGGCCACGCTGCTGCAACTCTCGAGCAAGGAAGTAGCGCAGAGCAATGTGCTTCGTTCTGTGCTCCAATCTGTGCTCCTGACACAAGGCAAGCATTGCCTTGTTGTCGACGTACAGAACTGGAGGAGAACGAGGCGCCTCTCCCAAGTCGGTCAGCAGGTAGGTGAGCCAGCGTAACTCCTGTGCAGCCATGGCCCCAGCGTAGATCTCAGCCTCACAACTGGAGCTGAGAACAGAAGAAGAGCGGGTAGACCGCCAAGAGACAGAACCGGAACCAAGACTGAAGGTGTAACCCTGTGACGACCGCTGCGTAGCCAATTCGTCAACCCACGAAGCGTCTGCGTGACCAGTGAGGACGACTCGAGCCCGTCCTCCAAGCACAAGCCCCATGCCCGACGTACTGCACAAGTAGCGCAACACCCTCTTCGCAACATCCCAATGCACCTTTCGGTGCCTGCCGGGAGCCACGTAGCGAGCCAGAAGGCTGAGAGGGTATGCGAGGTCAGGTCGTGTGCAAGTCATCAGGTACATGAGGCAGCCCACAAGCTCTGGATACGGGCCACTCGGCTCTACGGACTCGTCTGAAGGTGGAGCTGAGAGCGAGTGACTGGTAGGCAGAGGAGTGGACTGTGGCGAGGAGTACGTGAAGCCGAAGCGCTGAAGGACCTGCTGCACCATGTGTGACTGAGTCAAGGTAATGGTGCACTGTGCTCTGTCCCGGGTGATCCGCAAGCCAAGATAACTTGTTAGTTCACCCAGGTCTGTGCACGTGTGTCTCTTCTGCAGATCGGACTTCACGTGGGCGAGTGCCTCAGTGTCAGCAGTAGCAAAGACCAAGTCGTCCACGTTCACGAGAACGTAGAACGGCCGCAGAGTGGTGTCAGTACGTAAAAATAGCGATGGGTCACCAGTGGAAAGAGCAAAACCAAGAGCAGCAAGAGTCGTCCTCAGTGTGTCGTGCCACTCACGGGGTTCCTGGCGGGGACCGTAGACTGGCCGCCGGAGGCTCCACTGGGTACCAGCAGGAAACGACCCAGTGAAGCTAGGTGGGCGGCGCAGCCAGATCTCCTCGTGCAGGCTGCCCTGTAGGAAGGCTGTGCTGAAGTCAAGCGAGTGGAGCTCGTAGTCACGGTGAGCGGCGACGTGCAGCAGTACCCGAAGAGTGGTCATCTTTGGGGTAGGGGAGAAGGTCTGAAAGTCAACTCCCTGTCGCTGACTGAAGCCACATGCAACGTAACGCGCCTTGAAGACAGGCGGAGAACTCGGCGGCCGCTTCACCCTGAAGATCCACATGCCACTGACGATGTTCGCCCCAGGCGGGGGAACCTCGTCGACGTAGGTGCCTGTGGACTTCCAGGAAGCCATCTCGGCGTCCATGGCTGCCTGCCACTGAGAGGAGTAGGGACCCTCTATCGCCTCTGCGTAAGAGCGCGGGGTCGGGATGTCTGGTGCATCCGGGTCTCCCTCAGGGGCAAGCAGCATGGACACGAGATGAGGTACAGCAGCGGCAAAGCACTCAAACTCCTCCTGTCTATCCTCAAGAACGTCCGTGCCAAGAGCACACTCACCCCCGACGGACGGAGGACAGACAGACGCAGACTCAGACTCAGCAACAAGACTAGTGGCAAAGTCTAGCGATAGGCTGCAGCAAAGTCAACAAGCTCAGCAACGAGAGCACACGCAGCAGTGGACTGAAACAAAGAGTCAGTGACAGCAGTGGCCAGAAAGCGCGTGACAGTAGGACTAGCAGCACGAAGGGAGTCGGACTCCGGGTCCGGACCGTCAGGAAGAGAGGACGCAGGAGGAGACGACAGAGGGACACGCTGTGGAGCAGTGGAAGGACGCAGAGTCATAGAGTGAGTGCCAGGGACAGGAGGAGGACGAGGACGCAAAACACAACGACCAGCGCGAACAGTGCGGACAGGCGACTCAGAACAAGACTCAGGTGATGCAGGACGAGACTCAGGCTCACGACGCTCCGTAAGACCTCTAGTTGGTCCAGAGTAACGAGAAGGACCCCGCAGTGGAGAGGCCGGCTGTAACTGCGACAGTGACTGGACAGGCGGTGGACTCAGTAAAGGAGGAGTAGGACCAGGAGAAGGCGGTAGACCAAGAACCTGCTGAAGGAGCGGAACGTAGTACGGCCGCGGCCGCGCTGCGCCTCCAGAAATAGCAGAGACAGCACCAGTACCCTCAGCTCCAACGCCTGCAGCACCACCAGCCCCAGCAGCTCCAGTACCTCCAGTACGAGCACCTCCAGGACCAGCGGCTCCAGCAGCTCCAGCACTAGCAGCACCTCCAGCAGCACCAGCACCAGCAGCGCCTCCAGCAGCTCAAGCACCAGCAGCACCTCCAGCAGCTCCAGCACCAGCAGCACCTCCAGCAGCTCCAGCACCAGCAGCACCTCTAGCAGCTCCAGCACCAGCAGCACCTCCAGCACCTCCAGCACCAGCAGCACCTCCAGTAGCTCCAGCACCAGCAGCACCTCCAGCAGATCCAGCACCAGCAGCACCTCCAGCAGCTCCAGCACCAGTAGCACCAGTAGCATGGCGACAGCGCCGAGCGTACCACTCACGAAGCCGCTGCGGAGAGAGGGGCTCCCGCCGCAATGGGACACCCGAAGAACCTCCAGACTCAGCACGCGCAGGCTCAGCACCCCAAGACGCAGTACCCCCAGGATCAGTACCCCCAAGCTCCACACGCTCAGGCTCAGCACCCCAAGACTCCACACGCTCAGGCTCAGCACCCCCAGGCCCTGCACCCCCAGTCCCCGCACCCGCAGGCTCAGCACCCCCAGACTCCACACGCCCAGGCTTAGCACCCCCAGGCTCCGCACCCCCAGTCCCCGCACCCGCAGGTTCAGCACCCCTAGCAGCACCTGAGTCGACAGCTACCTCGATTGTCTCGGCAGGGTCTACCTGAGACACACCTGAGGGGGCAGGACCCTGAGGGGGGAGGGGGTCTACCGGAGGAGTACCTGGTGCTAGGAAGAGTGGCGGGGGGGGGGGAGAGAGGCAGTGCGGTAGGGAAAGAGACAATAGTAAGACACCGACTCGTCAAACGTGACGTCCTGAGAGGACAGAACACAACGCGAGGTGGGGTGGTAGAACTACCACCCGGGTGCGTCAGGGGGGAAGCCAAGGAAGACGCAGGGAACAGCACGGGAGGACAGCTTGTCCGCTGAAGTATCGTGGACAAATGCTCGAGATCACCAGACACGGAACGCGGACGCATCGCCAACGTTCCCCGTCCACCTCAGAGTAGGTGTGGTCTCCGGCAAGGAGACTTGAGGCTGAAGGTTGGTCTGATGCGCAGCGTACTGAACCGCGAACGGCCACAGAAAATGGGGAGCAGCCGCATGGATCATGGACGTACGAGCGACGTCCATGACCATGCCAATGCGGCGCTCAGCAATCCCATTTTGCTCTGGGGAGGCCAGAAGCGTGAACGTCTGGCGGATGCCCTCCGCACGACAAAAGGCCCTCAGGAGGTCGGAGGAAAACTCACCACCTCTGTCTGAGTGCAGACATAGAACAGGAAGGTCCGAGCCGAAACGCTCGCTGAGCTGGCGACGAGCACCGCGGATCCAGTCGATCAACACCTCAGGGACCTCACCCTTGCTGCGCAAGGGGAAGACTGTGGTGTAACGCGAGTAGTCATCAACGACCAGCAGGAAGTAACGCTCGTGACCCTGTGCACGGACGCGGGCTGGGCCCCACACGTCCATGTGAAGAGTCTGCAGAGGAGCCTCAGTCGGAGGGAACGTGGAGGAGTGAGGAGCGGCGCGCTGCCGACCCTCGACACAAGGAACACAGGTAGGGGCAGGCCCCAGAGGAAGGGGAGGGAGGGACCGGGGTAGACCCGAGACAAGGGTACGGGAGGCCATACCTCGAAGACGAGGCAGGGAGGGGTGACCAAGGCGGTGGTGCCAAAGGAGAGTCTCGTGCGACAGAGGACGACACGAGCAGGGGGCAGACGCAGGACTAGACCTGGACGCGGCAGCAAACACCTGACTAGACGCGATTACCTGACCAGACGCAGAGACCGGAGGAGACGCAATAGTCAGTGTGTACAGACTCGAGCCAGGCCGATGGGTGAACGTGGCCAGGTGGCGGCCCGTCCGAGAGCAAGTGTAGTGGGTCACACGCTGACCTCCAGGGGTGAACTGGTCAACCCACGCGTCCTGGAGGTCAGCCCCACTCACCAGGTTCGTAGAGAATGAGGGGAGGTGGAGTCCCGACAGCAAGCCCGACGGGGCCACAGGACACGGTAGAACCGTGGAAGAGTGCGCAAGGACTGGGCCCCCAGAGGGGTCAGCAAGGTAGACTGCGACAGGCCGACTTAGCGGCGTGAGTGTGGTGCTGTCTCGAAAGAAAGAGCGCGAAGCACCAGAGTCAAGTGTGAAAGTGTGCAAGGCCTCAGTAGGTGCAGTACCAGAGAGAGCAGACTCACCAGCACCTGGAGCAGCAGACTCACCAGTACCTGGAGCAGCAGACGCACTAGCACCTAGAGCAGCAGCCTCAATGCCTGGGTCGGGCGGGACACTCAGGTAACAGTCACCCTCAGCACTATCAGTCAAATCAAGATCAAAGATAGCCACATTCTGCCTAAGCAGATCACCCCAGCGAGGGAGCTCAACAGCGTCATGAAACTGGGCGCGCCAGGCGTCAGTCAGGCGACCGAAGCAGCGCTGCGCAGTGTGTGGCAGCCCGCACGTCTCCCCACGACGACTGCCGGTGCGAAGAACGTAAGTGCAGGGACCAGCACCCCCAGACCTCCCACGCCCAGCGTACCACTCACGAAGTTGCTGGGCCGACGGGGTCTCACGAGAACGCGGCTGCTGCTGGCGCTGGCTACCACCAAAGCCTCCACGCTGCGAGGCTGCACCTCGACTAGCACCACCACCGCCGCCACCTCCACCACCGCTGCCGCTGCCTCCACCACCGCTGCCGCTGCCTCCACCACCTCCGCCGCTGCCTCCACCACCTCCACCGCCTCCACTGAAGCCCCCACTCCCGGCACCACCCCCACCTCCACCGCCACCCCCTCCGCCTCCTCCACCGCCTCCACCGCCGCCCCCGCCGTCCCCTCCACCACCCTTGCTCCCCTTGCCCTTGCTGTTGCGGCGCCTCCCACTGGGAGCAGACGCAGTCCCGACCTCCTCAGTGCCAACGAGGTCGACAGCAGCAGCAGAAGCAACAGAGGGGAGAAGGAGGATAGGGGAACACCCCTCAAAGAAAGGGGTGCGACGGTCGCCGCGAGAAGCACCTACAGCTAAGATACTCTTCTCAGCTGCAGCGAGGCGCTCCTCTAGCACGTCGACAGTGAGCTCGGTGGGGCAAAGGGAGAGAAAGTGGTCCCTGACTGAAGCAAGGGAGTCAGGGAGGCGGGTGACTAGGTAGTAAAGAGTGATGTACATGGGGGGGGGGGTTCTTGGCACAGAACTCAGTGGGAAGGGCAGCGCGGTAGCGGGCGTCACTAGTGCGGAGGTGAGTAATGAGGTCAGCAATTGTGGCAAAGGCGGCAAGGTCAGGAAAAAGGTACGGCAGCATGAGGCGGCTGAGGGCAGCAGTGGCAGGGGAGGAGTAGCGCGCAACTATAGCGTCGTACAAAGACTTAGCAGTCTTGTACTGGCCAAAATGCGCGCGCTCAGCAGGCGGAAGGTGACTACGAACATCAAGACGAGCAACAGCATCACGAGTGGTCCACTGCGAGCGAACCGTACTGTCAGCAGTGGCAGCAGGAGCAGTAGAGATACCGGATGTGTGATCGAAAAGGGATACCCCATCCCTAGAGTCACAGTAAAGAAAGAGCTGCAGGTCGTCAACCCACACGTCAAAGTCAACTGCACGCCCCTCAGCATCAAATGTGAGAACAGTAGGGCTAGCCATAGCAACAGTAGCACCAGTAGCAGCAGTAGCAGCAGTGGCAGCAGGAGCAGTGCAGGCAGGGCAGTGCGGCTCAGTAGGGCAGTGTGGCTCGGTAGGGCGGCGCGGCTCGGCAGGGCAGCGCGGCTCGGCAGAGCGGCGCGGCTCGGTGGGCGGTGCGGCTCGGCAAGGCGGCGCGGCTCGGCTGGGCGGCGCGGCTCGGCTTGGCGGCGCGGTTCAGCTCCTGGCGGCGTGGCGCAGCAGGGCGGCGCGGGTGCTTACCAGGGGCGAGTGCAGAGCAGGGCCGCGACAGCAGGGGCCGCGACTGCAGGGGCCGCGACAGCAAAGGGGCCGCGACGGCTGGGGCCGCGACTGCAGGTGCGGCAACATTAGGGGCCGCGACAGCAGGGGCCTCGACGGCAGGGGCCGCTACAGCAGGGACTGCGACGGCAGGGGCCGCGACAGCAGTAGGGGCCAAGACGGCAGCAGGGGCCGCGACGGCAGCAGGGGCCGCGACGGCAGCAGGGGCCGTGACAGCAGCAGGGGCCGCGACGATAGTAGGAGCCGCGACGGCAGCAGGGGCCGCAACAGCAGCTGGGGCCGCGACAGCAGCAGGGGCCGCGACGGCAGTAGGGGCTGCGATAGCAGCAGGGGCCGCGACGGCAGCAGGGGCCGCGTCGGCAGCAGGGGCCGCGACGGCAGCAGAGGCCGCGACGGGCCGGCTAGGGAAGGGCGCGCGTCGGCGCAGGTAAGGCGGGCGCGAGGCGCGCTTCGGGCAGGGCAGGATTTTTTTTTTTCTCGTGGTGGGCCCTAAAAAAAACGTTCCCACGAGGGAACCTGCTCATTATACCATGTTAGAATATGGAACGAATGAATGACTGAACTAAAAAGCAGGTGGGTACAATTAGGAAACCTAAAACTGTTGTACCTTATGAGAACTGCCCCACTACAGCCTAAACAGACTATAGCATATAATTTTGACAGTGTAACCCAGTGACAACCGCTGCGTAGCTGACTAGTCAACCCAACAAGCGTCTGCGTGACCAGTGAGGACAACTGGATCCCGTCCTCCAAGCACGAGCCCCATGCCCGACGTACTGCACAAGTAACGCAGTACCCTCTTCGCAGCATCCCAATGCACCATTTGGTGCCTACCGTGAGCCACGTAGTGAGCCAGGAGGCTGAGAGGGTACGCGAGGTCAGGTCGTGTGCACGTCATCAGGTACATGAGGCAACCCACAAGCTCTGGGTACGGACCACTCGGCTCTACGGACTCATCCGAAGGTGGAGCTGAGAGCGAGTGGCCAGTAGACAGAGGAGTGGGCTGTGGCGAGGAGAACTGCAAGCCGAAGCGCTGAAGGACCTGGTGCACCATGTGTGACTGAGTCAGTGTGATGGTGCGCCGTGCTCTGTCCCGGGTGATCTGCAAGGTAAGATAGCTGTGTAGCTCACCCAGATCAGTGCAGGTGTGTCTCTTTTGCAGCTCCGACTTCACAAGGGTCACTGCCTCAGTGTCAGCAGTGGGAAAGACGAGGTCGTCGACATACACGAAGACTTAGAACGGCGGCAGCGAAGTGTCGGTGCGTAGAAATAGCGACAAGTCAGCAGTAGAAGGAGTAAACCCCAAAGCCGCAAGTGTAGTCCTCAGTGTGTCGTGCCACTCGCGAGGCGCCTGGCGGAGACCGTAGACTGGCTGCCGGAGGCTCCACTGGGTACCTGCAGGAAACGACCTAGTGAAGCCAGGTGGGCCGCGCAGCCAGATCTCCTCGTGCATGCTGCCCTGCAAGAAAGCTGTGCTGAAGTCCAGAGAGTGCAACTCGTAGTCACGCTGAGCAGCGACGTGCAGCAACACCCGAAGAGTAGTCATCTTCGGGGTGGGGGAGAAGGTCTGGAAGTAGTCGACCCCCTGTCGTTGACTGAAGCCTCTAGCAACGTAACACGCCTTGAAGGAAGGTGGAGAACCCGGCGGCCGCTTCACCCTGAAAATCAACATGCCATCGACTATGTTCGCCCGAGACGGGGGAACTGCATCGACATAGGTGCCTATGGACTTCCAGGATGCCATCTCGGCATCCATGGATGTCTGCCACTGAGAGGATTAGGGACCCGTAATCGCCTCTGCGTAAGAGCGCGGGGTCGGGATGTCTGGTGCATCCGGGTCTCCCTTAGGGGCAAGCAGCATGGAAGCGAAACGAGGTACAGCAGTTGCAAGACACTCAAAGTCCTCCTGCCTGTCCTCAAGGACGTCCGTGCCAAGAGCACACTCACCCCCAACGGACGGAGGGCTGGCAGACTCAGACTCAGCAAAAAGAAAGGCGTAGTCTAGACGACAGGCAGCAGCAAAGTCAAGCAGCTCAGCAACGAGGGCAGAAGCAGCAGTGGACTCAGAAGAAGGGTCAAGGACGGCAAGAAGAGAGGAATCAGGAGGAGAAGGCAGAGGAACACGCAGTGGAACAGAGGAAGGACGAAGTGCCATAGCGTGTGTGCCAGGGACAGGAGGAGGACGCGGAAGAGGAACGCGACGACCAGTGCGAACAGGGGAGGCAGGACGAGACGCAGGCTCACGACGCTCTGTAAGGCCACAAGTCTGCTCAGAGTAAGGAGAAGGAGCCGGCAGTGGGGAGGCTGGCTGTAACAGCGGTAGCGTCTGGTCAGGCGGTGGACACAATAGGGAGGAGTAAGGCCAGTAGAAGACGGGACACCAAGAACCTGTTAAAGCAGGGGAACGAAGTACAGTCGCGGCCGCACAGTGCCTCCAGCACCAGTACCACCAGCACCCCCAGCTCTAGCACCTCCAGCTCCAGAATCAACAGCTCCAGCTCCTCCAGCTCCAGCGCCTCCCGCGCCAGTGCCTCCAGCTCCAGCTCCTCCTCCTCCAGCGCCACCAGCGCCAGTGCCTCCAGCGCCAGTGCCTCCAGCGCCAGTGCCTCCAGCTCCAGCGCCTCCAGCCCCAGCAGCTCCAGGCTCCATAGGGTCTCCAGCTCCAGCACCCCCAACACCACCAGTCCCGGCAGCTCCAGTACCCCTGGTACGAGCACCTCCAGGACCAGCAGTCGCAGCACCTCGAGTACCACCAGTTCCAGCAGTAACTCCAGCACCTCCAGCTGCAGGGTCTCCAGCTCTGGCAGCTATACTCCGGGTGCGCTGAGCAAACCACTCGCGCAGCTACTGCAGGGAGAGAGGCTCCGGCCGGGGAGACACTCGTGGTGAAGCACCCGCACGACCTCCAGCAGAGGCCGTACCCCGAGGCTCAGCACCCCCAGACTCCGCACCCTAAAACTCAGCACCCCCAGGCTCAACACCCTCAGGCTCAGCACCCGCAGTCTCAGCACCCCCAAGCTCCGCACCTCCAGACTCAGCACCCCCAGGCTCCGCACCCCCAGACCCGGCACCCTCAGACTCAGTGCCCCTTGGCTCCGCATCCCCAGGCTCCGCACCCCCAGACGCAGCACCTCGAGCAGCGCCTGAGTCGCCAGCTACCTCAAAAGGCACAGTACTAGGGAGAGGGTCTACCTGAGACACACCCGAGGGAGCAGGACCCTGGGGCGGGAGGGGGTCTACCGGAGGGGGACCGGGAGCAAGGAAGAGCGGCGGGGACGGGGGAGGGGCAGAGCGGTAGGGGAAGAGACGGTAGAAGGGAACCGACTCGTCAAACATGACGTCCTGAGAGGGGAAGACACGGCGCGAGGTGGGGTGGTAAAACTGCCAGCCATGCGCGTCAGGGGGGAAGCCAAGGAAGACGCAGGGGATAGCGCGGGCGGAGAGCTTGTCCGCGGACGTATCGCGAACAAAGGCACGAGAGCCCCAGACCCGGAACACCGACGCATCGCCACCTCCCCCGTCCAACGCAGTGTCGGCGAGGTCTCCGGCAAGGAGACATGTGGCCAGAGGTTGAGCTGGTGCGCAGCGTACCGGACCGCAAACGACCACAGAAAATGGGGAGCAGCCGCATGGATCATGGAGGCACGAGCGTCCTCCATGACTAAGCCAATGCGGCGCTCAGCAATCCCATTTTGCTGAGGGGAGTCCGGAAGCGTGAACGACTAAAGAATGCCCTCTCCACGACAAAAGTCCCGCAAGAGGTTGGAGGAGAACTCACCACCTCTGTCAGAGTGTAGACGCAGGACAGGAAGGTCGTGGCGGAACCGCTCGCGGAGCTGGAGACGGACTGCGCGGATCCAAGGGATCAAGACATCAATGACCTGACCCTTGCTGCGCAAGGGGAAGTCCGTGGTGTACCATGTGTAGTCGTCAACAACCAGCAGAAAGTAGCGTTCGCGGCCCTATCCTCTGACGCGGGCAGGGCCCCACACGTCCATGTGGAGAGTTTGTAGGGGAGCACTCATCGGGGGAAACGAGGAGGAGTGAGGAGCGGCGCGCGGCCGCCCCTTGACCCAAGGAAGGCAGGGCGGGGCAGGCGAGGGCGGGAGGGGAGGCAGAGACCTGGAAAGACCAGAGACAAGGAGGCGGGAGTGCATGCCACAAAGGCGTTGCAGGGAGGGGTGACCAAGGCGGTGGTGCCATAGGAGAGTCTGGTGCGACAGGAGGCGACACGAACAAGGGGGTGCTACCGGACATGACGCGGACACCTGGGCAGACGCAGCTACCTGAGGAGGCTCAGTAGCCAGTGTGTACAGACTCGACCCAGGCCGACGAGTGAACGTGGCCAGGTGGCGGCCCATCCGTGTACACGTGCAGATCGACACACGCTGACCCCCAGGAGTGGTGGTAGTGACCATCACGTCCTGGAGGGCAGAGGTACTCACCAAGTTCGTAGAGAACAAGGGGAGGTGAAGGCCTGACAGTGAGCCGGACGCAACCGCCGGACACGGGAGAACAGTGGAGGAGCGGGCAAGGACTGGGCCCCCGGAGGGGTCAGCTAGTCTGACCGGAGAGCAGACTCACTAGCACCTAGAGCAGCAGCCTCTATACCTGGGTCAGGCGGCACACACAGGTAACAGCCCCCCTCTAACTCATAGACAAAGCATACATAGCAGCAAGAATAGCATCATAGTCTAGGTCAAAGATAGCAAGTCCAGACCTAAGCAGCTCTGCCCAAGCATCGTCGAGGCGGGAGAAGCAGCGGTGCTGAGTGTGAGGCTTCCCGCATGTCTGACCAGCACGGTCACCCGTGCGAATGACATACGGGCAGCTACCACTACCCCCAGACGCCCCACGCTGAGAAAACCACTCACGAAGCTGCTGGGGCGACGTGGTCTTGCTCCGCGATGCTGCCGCTACCTCTGGCCACCGCCAGAACCTCCACGCTGAGTAGCTCCAGCCCGACCCCCACCACTCCCACTGCCGCCACTACCGCCACCCCCACTGCTGCCACCAGCGCCTCCACCAAAGCCCCCACTCCCGCCACCACTCCCACTACCGCCACCACCTCCACTGCCTCCACCACCTCCACTGCTGCCCCCACCACCACCCCCGCTGCCACCGCCACCACCCTTACCCTTACTGTTGCAGTGCTTCGCACTAGCAGAAGCAGCCCTGACGTCCTCTGCACGATGGACGTCAGCAGCAGTAGCAAAGGCGTAGGAGGGGGCAAGGGGGGAGGGGGAGCACCCCTCAAAGAAGGGCATGCGCGGAGTGCCACGAGCAGCACCTACAGCGACCACACTAGGCTCAGCTGCAAGGAGGTGCTGCTCGAGTTGGTCAATAGTGAGGACTGTGGGGTCAAGTGAGAGAAAGTGGTCTCTGACAGAGCGAAGAGAGTCAGGGAGGCGGGTGACTATAAAGTGGAGAGTGATGAACTTCGGGGGCTGGTTCCTGTTTAGGAACTCAGGTTGGACGGCAGCGCGGTAGCGAGCGTCGCTAGTGCGAAGGTGGGAAGGAAACCAGGTCCTCTACTATGGCAAAGGCGGATAGCTCGGGAAACAGGTAGGGTAGTAGAAGACGGCCTAGAGCAGCAGTGGCAGGCGAGGAGTAACGGGCGACTACAGCGTCGTACAGTGCCTGTGCTGTCCAGTGCTGTCCGAAGTGAGCGCATTCGGCTAACAGCAGGTGGTTGCGAATGGCTAAGCGAGCAGCATCGTCACGAGTAAGTCACTAAGAGCGAGTCGCACGGTCAGCTGTGGCGGGAGGGGCGGGAGCGGCACCAGACGTGTGGTCAAACAACGAAACGCTGTCCCTAGAGTCGCTTAGTAGGTACAGCTGCAGGTCGTCGAGCCACGTGTCAAACTGGATCGGTCGGCCCTCATGAACGAATGCGAGAACGCGGAGAGAAGCCATAGCGGCGCAGCACGCAAGGCGGCAGAGGCCGGGCAGCGCAGGGAACAGGGCACGCAGCAGAAAGGGGCGGTAAGCAGGCTGCAAGAGGCGGTGCGCAGGCTGCAAGAGGGGCGGCTCGAGGGCCTAGGGGCGGCCGGCGGGCCTAGGGGCGGCGGGCTGGTCGCAAGGGGCGGCACGCGGGGCTGCAGGGGCTGCGAGAGGGCCGCAAGGGGCGGCTAGTAGGGCAGCAAGGGCGGCTAGGGGGCCACCAGGGGCGGCGCGTGGGGCTGGAAGGGCGGCTCGCAGGCTGCAGGGGCGAAGGGCGGGCCACAAGGGGCAGCGCGCGGGGGGGGGGGGGGGGGGGGGGGGGGGGGTGAGGTCGGTTGGTGGGCCGAGGCCTAGGGGCGTCGGGTGGGCCGGGCTAGGGTCGGCGTGGGGGGCCGAGTCTAGGGTCAACTGGGCGCGCGGGGCAGGAGGGTCGACGGGCGGGGCCGTGGCCTAGGGTCGACGGGGCGCACCAGGGGCCTAGGGTCGACGGGGCGCACCAGGGGCCTAGGATCGACGGGCAAGGCCGGGGCCTAGGGTCGACGGGGTGCGCGGGGCAGCAGGGTCGACGGGCGGGGCCGTGGCCTAAGGTCGACGGGGCGCGCCAGGGCCTAGGGTCGACGGGGCGGGCTGGGGCCTAGGGTCGACGGGGCTGGCCGGGGCCTAGGCGCGACGGGCGGGCCGGGCCTAGGGTCGACTGGGCGCGCGGGGCAGCAGGGTCGACGGGCGGGGCCGTGGCCTAGGGTCGACGGGGCGCGCCAGGGGCCTAGGGTCGATGGGTGGGGCCGGGGCCTAGGGTCGACGGGGCGCGCGGGGCAGCAGGGTCGACGGGCGGGGCCGTGACCTAGGGTCGACGGGGCGCGCCAGGGCCTAGGGTTGACGGGGTGGGCCGGGGCCTAGGGTCAACGGGGCGCGCGGGGCCTAGGTTCGACGGGGCGCGCCGGGGCCTAGGGTCGACGGGCGGGCCAGGGGCCAAGGATTGACGGGCGGGCCAGGGGCCTAGGGTCGACGGGGCGCGCTAGGCCTAGGGTCGACGGGCGGGCCTCAAGGGGCGGGCGCTCCGGGCCTAGGGTTGACGGGCGGGCCGCAAGAGGGCGGCGCGCTGGGCAGCAGGTGCGGCACGAGGGTCGCTAGGGGCGTGAGCCAGCAGGGCGGCTAGTGGGGCAGCGCTGTGGTGGGCCCAAAAAAACGGTCCTAACGAAGGACCTGCTCTGAAACCATGTCAAACCAACAAACGAGAATGGATGAACTATCAAAGAGTTGGGTACAAGTACTAACCCTAATTGGGTTTTTTCACCTTATGGGCTATCCCACTATAGCCTACACAAATGTAAGCACTATAACATTCTGACAGATCTGCCATGTATGACTGAACTGCAGTTTCAGTCAAATGCTCTTCTGGCTCCCATGAGTTGTGTTCAGGCCCGTAGCCTTTCCACTTGATGAGGAACTCTCGTACTGTCTTGCGGCCGCGCTGTTGATCACGATGCATCAGCACTCGTTCGACTTCATAAAACAGTTCCTCCCCCAGGACCACCGTTGGTGGCGGCATGTACTTGCCCTCTGCAACGTACTTGTTCAACAGAGACACATGGAAGACGTTGTGAATCTGCAATGTATCAGGCAGCTTAATCTGTTAAGCTACCACACCAACACGCTTGATCACATCGAAAGGCCCAATCCATCGAGGGAAAAGATTTCGTGCTCCAGGGATTTTGAGACGAATGATCTTCGTGCTCAGCAAAACTTTGTCTCCGACCTCAAATGAGACTTCCCGGCGTTTCATGTCGGCGTAAGACTTTTGTCGCCGCTGAGAGAGTTGCAGCCAATGGCGAGCAGACTTGCGCTTCTTGTTGCTTGCCAACCAAGTCTTTAGCGGCTGGAATTTTCAATCCACCGATCCCATGCGTAGCAGGTGTTGTGGGATGCCGACCATAGTTCAGAATGAAAGATTTCTCACGTGTACCCTCATGAACTGAATTGTTCACTGCGAACTCAACGACAGGTAACAACTCGTCCCAATCATCCTGAGTTGGGCCAATGAATGAAGGAAGCATCTGTTCAAGTGTCCGATTTGTTCGTTCCGTCTGCCCATCTGTTTGTGGGTGGAACACTGAGGACATCTTAAGCTTCGTTCCTAGTGTCCGTGTAACCTCTTGCCAGAACCGGCTTGTGAAGCGCGGATCTCGGTCGGACACTAAGACACGTGGTAACCTGTGTAGGCGGAAAACGTGCGCCACAAACATTTTGGCCATATCTTCCGCAGATACGTCAGTTGTCGTAGCCACGAAATGCACCATCTTTGTCAGACGATCCACAAATACTAGGATCGCTGTATGGCCATCGCGAGTCTTGGGGAGATCCGTGATAAAATCCAAGGATACGTTCTCCCAAGGTTCATTCGGGATTTCGAGCGGTTGAAGCAGACCACTAGGCTTCTTTGTGTCCGTTTTATTTCGTGCGCATGTATCGCATCACCCCACGAATTGTTGGACCTCATTGCCCAATCCCGGCCACCAGTACACATCACTCAAGGCCCAACTGGTCTTTTTGACCCCTAGGCGCCCATCTGGCTTGACGTCGAGTAAGCGTGGCTTGGGTGGAGAAGTAGGTGTTTGGACAGTGATCGGTCGTAACCACTAAGTCCACACCCTCCAGATAACATCGCCATGTTCGTAGCGCATGAATGACCGCCAACAATTCCTGTTCGGATTTCGTATAGCGCTGCTCTGTCGGGGAGAGCTTTCGACTCTCAAATGCCACTGGTTTCCTTTCTTGCAAGAGGACCGCCCTAATCCCAACCAATGAGGCGTCAGTAACAACCTTATAGGGCTTTGTCGGATCTGGTAAAACCAGTACCGGAGCGTTGGTCAGCATTCGCTTGACCTCGTCGAATGCCTTTTGGCATTGTTGTGTCCATTGCCAAGCACTACTCTTGCGAGTGAGGGCCGTCAATGGAGAAACAATTGTAGAATAATTCTGCAAAAATCGACGAAAATAGTTCGCCAGTCCAAAAAACGACCTGATTTGACCCACATCTTGTGGCACCGGCCAGTTCTGGACTGCGACAACTTTCTTTGAGTCTACTTTGAGACCATCATTTCCCACGAGGTGGCCAAGATATTCCAACTCGATTTGTAGAAATGGCATTTCCACAGACGAGCATATAACGTATGCTCTCGCAGTTTCCCCAACACCCACTTAAGGTGTCGCGTGTGCTCTTCTGTCTTGGAATAAACCAAGATATCATCCAGGTAGACCAGGACAAACTGTCCAATCGCCTCGCGAAAGACATCATTCATGGCCCTATGGAAAGAGGCAGGAGCATTGGTCAAGCCAAAGCTCAGCACTCGCCACTGAAAATGACCAAACGGCGATCAGAAAGCCGTTTTGGGTATATCTTCTTCAGTGATGTGCAATTGGTGATACCCCTGTGCGAGGTCCAATGCGCTGAACCACTGGGCACCTTGGATTTTGTCGAACAGATCCTCAATTCTTGGTAGTGGGTATATGTTTTTCACCGTTATCTTGTTCAGAGCACGGTAGTCTACGCACATGCGTAATCCTCCGCCCTTTTTGTTCACGAACAGGATCGGCGCTCCGTAAGGTGATGCACTTGGTTCAATCCATCCCTTCCAGAGATATTCCTCAATCTGTTCTTTAGCCTCCACGTACTCAGATGGACTGAGGCGTAACAGAGGTCTAAAAGGTGGGAGTTTTCCAGGCTCCACTGGGATGGTGTGACCGACAGCACGGTCCGGAGGAAGGCCATCTGGGATGGGCTCAAAAACCTCCGCAAACTCGTCCGCCCATGCTTTCATCTGAGGCGGGAAATCCTCAACCCCAGGCATCTCGTGTTCAGCATTCTCAAGCTGTGCCACAAAGAAGGTATCGACTTGTCGAACATGCTGTCCGAACTCGTTTGTGAGCGCGAAACTCACATCGGGACGTTCCGACGTGTGTTGCTCGTTCGTGATCAAGTCCTTAGGCACTTGCCACTGGATAGTGTCACCATTCTTTGAGAATGAGACCGTATTGTCCTGGAAATCAAGCTTGACCTCATTCTCTCGAAGCCAATCCATTCCAAGAACAAGGTCGACGCCTGCAAGAAGGTGTTGGAATCACTGAACAGGAATGAATGAACTAGCAATGAAAAGAGTACAAGTACCTAACCCTAGAATTGTGTACCCCCTATAGGCTAACCCACTGTAGCCTAAACTAACACAACATATATAATGTTTGACACACCCCCATAGGCAAAGTGGGGGAGAACTAGGGGTCACAAGACCAGTCAAGGCAAAGCAAGGCAAAACAAGCTCAGGGTGGATCTCAAGGATACCACACAAATTCCGAGCACAAGCAAGTGGTCACAAGACCAGTTCACATGCAGGTTTATATATAGAGATCACAGTACAACAGACTCAAGAAGTAAGCAAGTGAGGTCCAGTAGGCACAAGGCCTAGAAGAGTGCAAAAGCGCTGATGGTCACAAGGCTGAAGCGCCTTGGTGAACACATCAGCAGTGTTGGCCTCAGAGGCCACGTAACGCAGGCGAAGCTGACCACGCTGCTGCAGCTCTCGAGCGAGGAAGTAACGCAGAGCAATGTGCTTCGTTCTGTGCTCCAGTCTGTGCTCCTCACACAAGGCAATGGCTGCCTTGTTGTCGACGTACAGCACTGGAGGAGAACGAGGCTGCTCTCCAAGGTCGGTCAGCAAGTAGGTGAGCCAGCGTAGCTCCTGGGCCGCCATGGCTGTGGCGTAGATCTCAGCCTCACAACTGGAGCTGAGAACAGAAGAAGAGCGAGTAGAACGCCAAGAAACAGAACCAGAGCCAAGACTGAAGGAGTAACCCTGAGACGACCGCTGAGTAGCCTGGTCGTCTGCCCAAGAAGCGTCTGAGTGCCCAGTGAGAACAACTGGGACTCGCCCTCCAAGCACTAGCCCCATGCCCGACGTACTGCACAAGTAGCGCAACACCCTCTTAGCTGCATCCATGTGCTCCTTCCGGTGACGGCCGGGAGCGACATAGCGTGCAAGAATGCTGAGAGGGTATGCAAGGTCTGGTCGAGTGCAGGTCATCAGGTACATGAGGCAACCCACAAGCTCTGGATACGGGCCACTCGGCTCTACGGACTCATCCGAAGGCAGAGCTGAGAGCGAGTGACCGGTAGGCAGAGGAGTGGGCTGAGGCGAGGAGTACGTGAAGCGGAAGCGCTGAAGGACCTGCTGCACCATGTGTGACTGAGTCAAGGTGATGGTGCGGCGTGCTCTGTCCCGGGTGATCCGCAAGCCAAGATAGCTTGTCAGTTCACCCAGGTCTGTGCACGTGTGTCTCTTCTGCAGCTCCGACTTCACGTGGGCGAGTGCCACAGTGTCAGCAGTAGCAAAGACCAAGTCGTCGACGTACACAAGGACGTAGAACGGCGGCAGTGAGGTGTCGGTGCGTAGAAACAGCGACGGGTCAGCAGTAGAAGGCGCGAACCCAAGAGCCGCAAGCGTAGTCCTCAGTGTGTCGTGCCACTCACGAGGCGCCTGGCGGAGACCGTAGACTGGCCGTCGGAGGCTCCACTGGGTACCAGGAGGGAACGACCCAGTGAAGCCAGGTGGACGGCGCAGCCAGATCTCCTCGTGCAGGCTGCCCTGCAGGAAAGCAGTGCTGAAGTCAAGCGAGTGGAGCTCGTAGTCACGCTGAGCGGCGACGTGCAGCAGAACCCGAAGAGTGGTCATCTTCGGGGTCGGGGAGAAGGTCTGGAAGAAGTCAACTCCCTCGCGCTGACTGAAGCCTCGTGCAACGTAACGCGCCTTGAAGACAGGCGGAGAACCCGGCGGCCGCTTCACCCTGAAAATCCACATGCCACTGACGATGTTCGCCCCAGGCGGGGGAACCTCGTCGACGTAGGTGCCTGTGGACTTCCAGGAAGCCATCTCTGTGTCCATGGCTGACTGCCACTGAGAGGAGTAGGGACCGGCCATCGCCTCTGCGTAAGAGCGTGGGGTCGGGATGTCTGGTGCATCCGGGTCTCCCTCAGGGGCAACAAGCATGGACACGAGATGGGGCAAAGCGGCAGCAAAGCACTGGAACTCCTCCTGCCTGTCCTCAAGGACGTCAGTGCCAAGAGCACACTCACCCCCGACGGACGGAGGACAGACAGACTCAGACTCAGCAACTAGGCTAGCAGCGTAGTCTAGACGACAGCGAGCAGCAAAGTCGACAAGCTCAGCAACTAAGGCAGACGCAGCAGCAGACTCAAAGGAAGGGTCAGTGACAACAGTGGCCAGGAGACGCGTGACAGCAGGACTGGTAGCACGAAGAGAGTCTGACCCAGGGTCAGGAAGAGCAGGAAGAGAGGAAGCAGGAGGAGACGGCAGTGGGACACGCTGTGGAGCAGTGGACGGACGAAGCGCCATCCGGTGAGTGCCTGGGACAGCAGGAAGACGCTGACGCTGGACTCGACGACTAGAGAGAGCAGTGCGGACAGGCGACCCAGGACGAGACTCAGGCGACGCAGGACGAGACGCAGGCTCACGCCGCTCAGTAAGACCTCCAGTCGGACCAGTGTAAGGAGCAGGACCAAGGAGAGAGGAGGCAGACGGTAACGCCGACTGCAGCTGGACAGACTGAGGACACTCTAAGGAGGGAGGAGGAAAAGGAGGAGGAAGCTGACCAAGAACCTGCTGAAGGAGCGGAACAAAGTACGGCTGAGACCGAGCAGCGACACCAGAGCCAGCAGGGACACCCGCACCAGGGTCCGCAGCACCAGCAGCAGCTCCAGCGCCCACGTCCTCAGCACCAGCGGTAGCTCCAACGCCCGGGTCCGCAGCACCAGCAGCAGCTCCAACGCCCGGGTCCTCAGCACCAGCAGCGGCTCCAACGCCCGGGTCCTCAGCACCAGCAGCAGCTCCAACGCCCGGGTCCTCAGCACCAGCAGCGGCTCCAACGCCCGGGTCCTCAGCACCAGCAGCAGCTCCAACGCCCGGGTCCTCAGCACCAGCAGCAGCTCCAACGCCCGGGTTCTCAGCACCAGCAGCAGCTCCAACAGCAGCGGGGTTCGTAACACGAGGCACGCCACTCCGAAGAGTGCAGCGCCGCTCGTACCACTCACGGATCCGCTCGCGGGAGGGGAGCTCCCGAACGGGAGAAGAAGTACTAGCACCAGTCCCAGTAGTACGTCCGGCTCGAGCGGTACCTCTCCGGAGGCTGCAGTACTCTAAGTACCACGCACGTAGCTGCTCCGAGGAGAGGGCTCCTCCAGGTGCAGGACTCCCAGACCTCGTACCTCCAGACGCAGAACCCCCAGACTCCGGACTCCGCAGCTCAGTACCACGAGGCTCCACACCCCCAAGCTCAGCACCCTCAAGCTCCACACCCCCAGGCTCCACACCCCCAGGCTCCACACCCCCAGGCTCCACACCCCCAGGCTCAGCACCCCCAGGCTCAGCACCCCCAGCAGGACGAGAGTCGACAGCTACCTCAACAGGCTCAACCGGGTCTACCTGAGACACACCTGAGGGAGCGGCACCCTGAGGGGGGAGGGGGTCTGCAACAGCAGCACCTGGCGAGAGGAAGAGAGGCGGGGGGGGGAGCGGGGCAGTGCGGTAGGGGAAGAGGCGGTAGTAGGGGACGGACTCGTCAAAAGTGACGTCCTGGGAGGGCAAGACTCGGCGCGAGGTGGCGTGGTAAAACTGCCAACCAGACGCGTCCGGGACAAAGCCGAGGAAGACGCAGGGAACAGCACGGGAGGAGAGCTTGTCCGCAGACGAATCGCGGACAGAAGCTCGAGACCCCCAGACCCGGAAACGCGACGCATCGCCAACCTCCCCCGTCCACAGTAGCGTGGGCGAGGTCTCCGGCAAGGAGACACGGGGCCAGAGGTTGAGTTGATGCGCAGCGTACCGGACCGCAAACGGCCACAGAAAGTGGGGGGCAGCCGCATGGATCAAGGAGGTACGGGCGACCTCCATGACCAGGCCAATGCGGCGCTCCGCAACCCCATTCTGCTGTGGAGAAGCCGGAAGCGTGAACGACTGCTCAATGCCGTGCTCAGCACAGTAGGCTGCCAAGAGGTCGGAGGAGAACTCACCACCTCTGTCAGAGTGCAAGCGCAGGACAGGAAAGTCCGAGTGAAAACGCTCGCTGAGCTGGAGACGGGCTCGGCGGATCCAAGGGATCAAGACATCAGGGACCTCACCCTTGGTGCGCAAGGGGAAGACCGAGGTGTAGCGCGAGTAGTCGTCAACAACTATCAGGAAGTACCTCTCCTGACCCTGACCACGGACGCGGGCTGGGCCCCACACGTCCATGTGGAGTGTCTGCAAGGGAGCAGTCGTCGGGGGGAACGAGGAGGAGTGAGGAGCGGCGCGCTGCCGTCCCTCGACACAGGGGAGACAGGTAGGAGCAGGCGAGGGTGGGAGGGGAGGAAGGACCCTGGGCAGGCCAGAGACAAGGTACCTGGAGTGCATGGCACGAAGCCGCTGCACAGACGGGTGGCCAAGGCGGTGGTGCCAGAGGACAGTCTCGTGTGCCAAAGAGCGACACGAGCAGGGGGCGGACAGCTGACCTGACGCGGACGCGGACGCAGTCGCAGCAACCTGAGGGGACTCAGTAGTCAGTGTGTACAGGTCCGACCCCGGCTGCCGAGTGAAGGTAGCCAAGTGACGGCCCGTACGAGCACACGTGCAGTGTGTCACGCGCTCGTAGGCAGGGGTGAACTGGTGAACACCCCCGTCCTGGAGTGCACAGCCTGCCACCAAGTTCGTAGAGAACGAGGGGAGGTGGAGACCTGACAGTGTGCCCGACGGGACCGCAGGGCAGGGAAGGACAGTGGAAGAGGTCGCAATGACCGGACCCCCAGAGGGGTCAGCAAGGGAGACAGCAACTGGCCGAGCAAGCGGCTCAAGGGCAGTGCGGTCACGAAAGAAGCAGCGAGAAGCACCTGAGTCCAGTGTGAAGGTGTGCAGTGCGGCAGTCGACGCAGTACAAAGGGGGGGAGACACACGAGCACCTAGAGCAGCAGCCTCACCAGCACCTGGGGTAGCCGACACGTGAGTACCTGGAGCGGCAGACGCACTGGCCCTAATGCCCGGGTCGGGCGGCACACACAAGTACTCAGCACCCTCTCCACTAGTAGACATCACATACATGGCAGATAGAATAGCATCAAAGTCTAGAGCATAGATATCAATCCCCTTCTTCAGGAGATCAAGCCAGCGGGGCAGCTCAGTGGCCTGAGGGAACTGAACACGCCAAGCGTCGTCGAGACGAGAGAAGCAGCGCTGTGTGGCGTGCGGTCGTCCACACTGCTGACCAGTGCGGTCACCAGTGCGAATGACGTACGTGCAGCTAAGACCACCCCCACCCCCGTGCTGAGAGTACCACTCACGGACCTCCTGGGGCGAGAGAGTGTGCTGCTGGCCCTGGCCACCGCCAGCGCCTCCACGGCCACCACCACCGCTGCCACCTCCTCGACCACCCCAACCCCTGCCGCCGCCTCGTCCACCGCCACCCCAACCGCCGCCTCCACTCCTGCCACCTCCCCCGCCGCTGCCGCCACCACCCCCACCGCTACCACTCGCCCCTCCAGCCGAGCCACCACCCCCACTGCCTCCACCGCCCCCACCGCCGCCTCCCCCGCCGTCACCGCCACTACCCTTGCCCCCTTTGCCCTTGCCGCTGCGGCGTCCGCTCGAGGCAGACGCAGCGCCGACCTTCTCAGTACCAAGAAGGTCGACAGCAGCAGCAGAGGCGACAGAGGGAAGAAGGGGGGGAGGAGAACACCCCTCAAAGAACGGGGTACGGGGGTCGCCACGAGAGGCACCTACAGCGACTATGCTAGCCTCAGCTGCAAGTAGCTCCTTCTCGAGGAGGGCAATGGTGAGCTCAGTGGGGCAACGAGCTAGGAAGTGGTCCCTGACAGCACGCAGTGTGTCAGGGAGGCGGGTGACTAGGTGATAGAGAGTGAGCCAGAGTGGAGGGGGGTGCGTGGCAAGGAACTCAGCAGGCATGGCGGCACGGAAGCGGGCCTCACTAGTACGGAGGTGCGTGATGAGGTCAGCGACTGTGTGAAAGGAGGCCAGGTCGGGAAACAGGTAGGGGAGGGAGAGACGGCCTAGTGCGGCAGAGGCAGGTGAGGAGTAGCGAGCAACTACAGCTGTGTACAGTGCCGGTGCAGTCTTGTGCTGACCAAAGTGCTCGCGTTCGTCTATCGGCAGGGAGTTGCGAATGGCGAAGCGAGCGTGGGCATCACGAGTCTGCCACTGTGAGCGAGCAGTGCTGTCAGCAGTAGCAGCAGGGGCAGTGACAAGGCCTAGGGCGTGATCGTACAGTGAGATGTCATCCTTGGCTGTGAGCTGTAGGTAGAGGTGCAGGTCATCGAGCCAGGTGTCAAACTTCACAGGGCGGCCCTCAGCATCGAACACGAGAACCTGTGGGCTAGCCATAGGAACAGTAGAAATAGCAGCAGGAGCGGTAGGAGAAGCAGGTAGGACGAACCAGGTAGGGCAGGGCGGCGCGGCTCGGTTCAGGTCGGGTCGCGGCTCGGCTGGGTGGCGCGGCTCGGCTCGGGGCGCGCGGCTCGGCTCAGGTCACGGCGGGGACGGGCCGCCCGCTCTCCCTCTTGTGCTGCGGCGGGGAACGGGCCTTTCGGGGCCTCTGGGTGGTGGGCACGGGTCGGCGAGGTAGGCACGGGGCCGGTTGGGGCCCTAGAGGGGCGAGCGCGGGGCGGATCGGGGCCTGAGCGGGGCTAGCGCGGGGCCAAACGGGGCCTTGACGGGGCTAGCAAGGGGCCGACGGGGCCTGAACGGGGCTAGCGCGGGGCCGACGGGGCCTGAAACGGGGCCGAAGGGGCCTGAAACGGGGCTAGCGCGGGCCCGATCGGGGCCTGAATGGGGCTAGCGCGGAGCCGACGGGGCCTGAGAGGGGCTAGCGCGGGGCCTACGGGGCCTGAGACGGGGCTAGCGCGGGCCGACGGGGCCTGAAACGGGGCTAGCGCGGGCCGACGGGGCCTGAGAGGGGCTAGCGCGGGGCCGACGGGGCCTGAAACGGGGCCGACGGGGCCTGAAACGGGGCTAGCGCGGGCCGACGGGGCCTGAGAGGGGCTAGCGCGGGGCTGACGGGGCCTGAAAAGGGGCCGACGGGGCCTGAAACGGGGCTAGCGCGGGTCGACGGGGCCTGAGAGGGGCTAGCGTGGGGCCGACGGGGCCTGAAACGGGGCCGACGGGGCCTAAACGGGGCTAGCGCGGGGCC
The DNA here is from genome assembly GCA_947471745.1 of Closterium sp. Naga37s-1. NCBI lineage: Eukaryota > Viridiplantae > Streptophyta > Zygnematophyceae > Desmidiales > Closteriaceae > Closterium > Closterium sp. Naga37s-1. The sequence goes on from CANJKZ010000978.1 coordinate 70,309, forward strand.
TGAACGGGGCCTTAAAGGGGCCGACGGGGCCTGAACGGGGCTAGCGCGGGGCCGTCAAGAGGGGCCTCTAGGGGCGTGACACGCCGAGGCGCCCTAGGGCACGGGTAGGTAGGTAGGTAGGTAGTTACGTAGTGGTGGGCCCTTAGAAAATTTCGGTCCTAGGAAGGACCTGCTCTATACCATGTTGGAATCACTGAACAGGAATGAATGAACTAGCAATGAAAAGAGTACAAGTACCTAACCCTAGAATTGTGTACCCCCTATAGGCTAACCCACTGTAGCCTAAACTAACACAACATATATAATGTTTGACAGAAGGGGTAACACATATGCGAAAATTTCTTCGCGATATCCCTCAATCTCCATGTTGATCCGTGTCCGCCCTTTGCTCGGGATGATGCTATCATCACCAAGGCGAATGGGGCAAGACGGTCCTTCAACGAGGATCATGCGTGCTGTGACCCACTTTTCGTCAAAGAGGGAAACAGTTGCACCTGTATCAACAAGGATTTCTGCGTTTTCCCCGTTCACGCTACCCGCAAGCAACAAATTTTGTTGATGCTTTGGGCGAATAGGACATGCTACAATATTCGTCGAAGGTTTGAAATACACATTGACGTTGTGACAAGCATGCCCATGTGACTAGGAGTTGGTCCACCACACCTGGTGTCCTTTGTCCCACGCCGCCAGGACCGGCCATCCACGAAGCGCATGGAACAATTTGCCTTTCACTGTGCGAGTCACCAACGCGACCGAAGTCAGAGGGTGCTCTTGAGTGCAACGACTCACAATTTCAAGGACAGAAGGCAGAATGTCCAAGTCACAGAAAATAATTGAAAACTTATACTGCATTGCTTCCATGAATTTTTTCTCAAGTGGGTACGATCGAGGATAAAAAACAGAGGTTTTATTAAATGAAGAGGCAAACAAACAAGTGACTTTGCAGTCAGCAAGCTTCTCTAGCTTTAATATATCATCATCACGTAGCACATATGCCTCATCCACTCGATCTACTCCTCCAACTAGGTACCCACACCCTAGTTGGGCTTCTGAAAATCCTTCTTTCCAGAAGGTCCAGCGCCACCTAGCTTAGGCTTCCCAGAATACTTGATTGCGTTCTTGTCACGGCACTGCCTTTCAATGTGCCCCATCCTTCCACAGACTCTGCACTGCTTGTCGGAGAAGTTCGGCTTTTTAGGGCCATGACCTCCCCCTCCGTTAGGCCTCTTGGCCTGTGGCCCAGGCTGGTGATCACGCTTCTGGAAAGGCCGCTTGTTCCAACCGCCTCCGCCGTTGGCATTCTGGGGTCGGTTCCCAGGACCACCAGGGCCCTCAGCACGGGGCTGCTGGTCCGGCTTTGCAGGACCAAAAATATACGTGCGAATGATGTTGTCAGTTTTAATCACCTGCTCCTTCATCTCCTTGTAAGTCGTCCAATTGGTCATGCCACCGGTCATGTGTGCCTGCTGCAGCTTGAAAGGGAGGCCTTTCATGAAGACGTGCATCATCTCCTCCTCAGACAAGGGCTTCTGGAGCAAGCGTGCTGCGGCCTCAAACTCGACCGCATATTCCTGCACCGAACGGTCACGACATTTGATACTCTCAAGGCGTCCGCGCAGTTCGAGGTCGGACTTCTTGACCATGAATGCCTCTTTCAACGCGGTGCAGAACTCCGGCCATTCAAACGGTCCCTGCGCCTGCTCCTTAGCGCCATACACTGCTCTGCGGGCCACCTCGTCCAATGCACGAGTGGCTGCAATAACGCGAGCCTCAGGACACACATTCGCAAGGGTCATGGTGTCATGCACCAGGTCAAGCCAAGGCTGCACCTCCGTCTTTCTATGGTTAAACTCAGGCAGAGGCGCCGAGAGAGATCCAAAGGGCGAAGTCTCGGTTGGAGGTGGCTGATGCACAGCCGATGCAGTGCCTACCGGCGGAGGTGCAGGCGGAGCGGGTGCTGGCTGAGCAGCAGGAGCGGGCCTACGCCCAGGAGGAGGTTGGTAAATGCCCTCCCTCCTAAGCTCCCTCAACTGCTCATGGAGCTTGGTGAGTGACGCTTGCATATTGTTGCAATTATCCTGAAGCTCCTCAATTTGGCGACTTTTAGTGCCCAGGCTGCGACGGAATTGGCAAGCCTCTTTCGTGACAACGCCCAACTCATCCTTAAGCTTGTTAGTCAGCTTTGTGAGTCCATCAATGGACTTCTGCTGCCGCAGGATGGTGATATTCTGAGTTGACACTTTAGCCAGGAGTTGGACAATCTCCTCTGAGATAGGATAACTCATGCCTTCACCCTCAGTGAAGTCATTTTCATCACCAGTGTTCTCTTTTTGACCGGTGTTGTCCTCCTCCCCATTGTTATCAGCTTCACCATGGTTATCAGCTTCACCATGATTATTAGCTTCAACATGGGTATCAGGTTCAACATAGTTATCCTCATCCTCCAGGTCTAAGTTCTCAATGTCATCCAGCTCAATGTCAGTCATTGCCTCATCTTGATTGAGGTCAATCTCAGCAGCATTGTTCACCACCTCATTAGGGGCAGTGGGCCCTTCCTCCCTTCCCATGTCATTCTCTTGGCCAGATGCCATAAGGATTAAGGGAGCTTTAGAGATCTGGGTTGATTCTGTGAAAATCCTTTTACCACCTCAATGGTAAAGCAAGAAATTCTTATAGACGAAATTTCTTCTACAGAATAACTCAAGGTTACCAAAGGTAACAGATTTGTTGCCAACACTCCCAATCACCTAATTAAAAGGGCAGGGTCTATCCAAATCTCAATAAAGAGAACTTGAATAACCCTAAAAAAATCCTCCAGATCTTAGTTTATACTCCACTACTCAACAGTAGAGATTCTTCCACCAAAAGGTGGGCAAGAGATATAAATCTTTCTTCTTTGCTTGAAGTTGCAGTTGTAGATCTTGTAGATCTTGAACTCTTCAAGCTTCTTGATCTTGAGTGTTCTCTAAAAGAGAAACCACAACTCCAATATCTATATATATAAAAAAAATCTATAGGGGAAAAATCCCCACTAGGCTTAGGATAACCCTAGCTCTGGATACCAATGTAACAACCACGGCCCTTATAACAACGGCCAACCATGTGTTAAATATAAATCCTCCTTGACAATAGATATAAATCAAGATACAAGGCTCCCAAGATTAAACTAATCCCACCAAGGGATAAACTAGCCTAGATAATACTCTTGAAGCTTGAGAGGAGAAAAAGAGCTTGAAGAAGGTTGATGGAGCTTTAGCAAGTAGGTAGGTAGCTTCTTGTAGAGCTTGTCCTTGAAGTAAACACAATTCTAGTTGTGTAGGAGAGCTTGTTAGGAGAACCAAAAATGACTTAGAGAAATCCCATTTCCAAATTGGTAAGTTGGAGTTGGGAAGTGAGAATGAGCCTCCAAGCTTCAACCCCTTCCACAATACCCGTTGGGGCTCTTCCCAAACATGGCTTCCATGGTTGGGGAGCTTCTAGGCTTGGAGCCTATGTGGCATCTTTGTTTGGTTGGGAAAACCCAACTTAATTGTGTTGTATGGTTGCTAGGTTCTTTGTATGGATTGTAACAACATTTGGCACAATGTGATTGGTTGGAAATCCAACCTTTCCAATCTTCACTTTGATGGGTTGGAAGTTTCCAAGCCTCAAGGTTGAGGGTTGGAAATCCCAAACCAATCTTCCTCTCCAACTCAACCTTCCCGATTGCCTTCACGTCACTTCTCATCGAGCACTCTCTCGATGTTGACATAGGAAATCCGCGGTAGTTAGGCAGAGTAGGCGTTACAATACCCGTCAACGCAAGAGAGAATGTACTTTGTGATGCTCACACCATGGTAACAAAAGTGCAAAAGCAAGCGGAAGGGTAGAGATGTCAAGGCAGGCATTCAGGTTTTCAGCTTTGAGGGGAATGTTACAGTAGAGTTCCATCAACTTCATCACTAAACACAGGATTGTTTCCACAAATTTCACGCTCACACGGGAACATTAGTGTAACAACTAAGGAATCGGTCTGTCATTGGTCCAAATATCGAACTGTATTCAGGTGCGGCATTCGGAAGTGCAAGTTGGCAAGGTCGCACGTGGCCTTGTTTAAGCACCCCCTCTGGGCTCTGGCTCACGCCATTCCCCTCATGCACAGTTACGTCTGTCTTTGATTTTATACACTTGCCCATGTTTTGGTGTATTCTTTCAATTTAATATATACAAAAAAAGTGTGGAGGAAGCATTATGGAACTCGCTTTGGGTTGACAAGCACAAAACTAAATCCCTAATGGCTGGCATATTTTCAAGGGCATCAACCCTAAACACCATACGACAAGGTGTTTAGGGTTGATGCTATTTTTTAAGGGCATCAACCCTAAAAACCTTGCGACAAGGTGTTTAGGGTTGATGTCATTCCCAATGGGGTTTAATTTTTACACTCGGGCAGAAACGTACAAAGCATTGTGGTGAGAAATGCCAAGAACTGGCCAATGACAAGCCGCCTATTGTTGGAAACATTTAGTTTACGCTTCTGAAGTATCGATCACTATAACAAAAAGAGAAGTACAATCACAGCGAAGCAACACCGAGTCAACCAAAGCGGTTGACTAGGCGACAACAGCATGAGGTTGAAGCGAAGGTCAAAGGTCAGCGACCTTTGACTTGACAAAGGCAGCGCGACAGCAAGGACAAATAACTGACTCGTTATTGAGCAGTTACCCGAGTCGTCGCTGTATCGAACCGCAACAGCATTTACAGTTAAACCCTTCGTATTCCTTGTAATCATATATATATTCTTGTATCTCTTTGCTTTAATCAATTCATCTTGTTCTCACAGACTAGTACAAGGTGGTTCAATCAATCCACTATTACGCTTCCGCTAAATACATCACTACTCTGAGAGTTTAGTCTTGAACGATCCTAAGGACATTTTCAGCCCAACATGGTATGAGAGCCTACAAGACAAAACTCAACTTTGATCAACTTCCTACAACATCAGAAGACATGGCAACACAGAAGGAAAGAAGCTCTTCTAATGGATCTCCCGGTACTACTCATACTCCACCGCTAGCCTCTCGACTGCAGACAGAAGGAGGCACAACTCAAAGACCAGCTGCTGAGTCAACTGAGACTCCTGCGAACCAAGAAATCGGCATCGGCCAAAGTATGATGGAGATTTTTTTCTCGTTCATGTCGTTCTACGAGCAACATCAACAAGCGGCACCTGCGCAGTCAAACAACAGCGACAACAACAACGGAGTTACTCCCATGAGTCTCGACGGCTCATCTTTTGTGCGCAGAAATCAACAGCCTACCTTCGCACCGTATGTACATCAACGCGGCTCTGCCAGCTTCATGCCGAATCAGCTCCCACCTGGACAAGAGATGAAGACACTAGATGCACTTCAGTTGCAGTCACAATTCGCACACGTGTTGAAACTACAAACATCAACACCGTTTGACGGAAATGACTTCTATACCTGGTCCTTCGAATTCGAGCTGATGATGGAAGGCACTCAAATCCTTGGCGTCTTCGACGGCTCCCTGCCATATCCAATGCACGGGACAGAGTATGACAAGCAGCAGTACACATACCAGTCACTGATGGCGTACACCATACTTCTGCGAAACATAACGGCAAACGAGCAGCGGAACATCTGGTCTTATCGCGGATACGGAAACTCCGCCGAGCTCGAGTACAACCACCTGAAGAACCTGTATCAATTAACCGACAGCATCAATCAAAGTCGTCTCATGGCGCAATTAACAATGGATAAAATGCAACCCGGCGAAAAGGGAATGGCATATATCAGTCACTGTCGCGGCCTGCATGATAGACTCCTTCGATGCGGCGGATAAATATCCAAAGACGCGTTCGTCACTGTTGTCATCGCAGGTCTTGGTCCTCAGTGGCGCTCCACTCGAGCCATCCTCCGAGCCCACGGAAGAATCTCTGAAGCAAAACTCTGCACCAAAATTCATGCCGAACAACAAGACATGGACCTGCATGAAGAACGACAAGGGAAAAGAGGATCAGCACTGGAATTCACCTTTCACACTCAGTGGCGCAACAACAACAACAACTGACAACAAGAGCACCAAGCATGAAGATACGTACCACCATTCTGTCATCTCTGCCGAACGTCAGGACACTCTTGCATCCATTGCCCGAATCAGCAGCAATCGACTCCATCACCATGTCAGCTTCAACCTTCAAGTAGTCAAGTGACCTCCACACAGCAACATCCTTCGAATCAGGCGCCACCTTCATCGACAACGTCACAACCTGCACAAGGAACAAGAAACATCATAAGCTGCATGACAAGAACGGACTCCTGCATCACTGGTTCACCACCAGCCTACTCACCAGAAGAACTGCTCGACGAAAGCACGCCTCGTCGTGAATCGCTACAACCAAACCCGACATACGCGGCTATCGCACAAAGCAAACCGTCAAGTCAAGATAGTTGGTTCTTGTACAGTTGCTGAGGACAACACATGTGCTCGTCAAATCGCTTCGTTCAACGGGAACAACTCCTCAACCGGGAAGTCGTGATCACCGTCGCCAACAACCAGAACCTGCGCACACGACGACACGGAATAGTTCAACTTCAGTCCTGTGAGACTAACGTCGTTTTACAGATGTCAAAGGTTTTGATTGCAGAAGGACTGGGCTACAACTTGCTAAGCGTCAGCCAGCTCATGGAAAAAGGGATTCACCTGAAAGCCGACAGCACCACTCAGGAGTTCCAGCTGTACAATGGGAAGGGAGGAATTTACATCGGGAAGGCAATCCTGAAGAACAACGTCTTCGTTCTCGACTTCGTCCCAGATCAAGGAAGTGCTGACAGCGACGCGATCGTCAACTTCACCACTTGGTCGCACCCACCAGACCTCGACTCAGACTTCAGCACCGGAGGTTTCTAGTACTCGCACACCATACCTGAAGCAGAATGGACAAGGGCGTTAGCAGTGATTCAACAGACAACAGCAGCAGAGACAACAGCAGCAGCATCAACACCGGCAGCAGCAGAGACAACAGCAGCAGCAGCAACACCGACAGAAGAAGAAGCAACAACAACAGCACCAGCACCACTCGCCAGCTCTTCATCAGCACCGACACCCACTCAACAATTGAATCCCGCCCCACGCGAAGCTCACAGAAGCACCAACATCACCGCAAGTTTTTACTCCAACTCCGATCTGTACACACGTTCACCTGGACATCACGCCGACGAATCACTATGGCATCAAAGATTAGGACATCCAAGCAACACGACATTGAACAACACGATAAGAGCAGGAGTGCTCGATAAAGTCTCACTACTTTTACCCGATGGCAAAGAACTTCAACAAGTACGCGGAACCTGATTTACCTGCCCTGAAGCCGACTTACCCCATCAGCCGTTCGTCTCTCACCACAACCCAAGCGCGCCAGCATACGCACCACTGTAGAAGGTCTAGAGCGACATACTGTACACCCGCGAAAGCGGAGAAGGGGCATACAACTACATAATCACGTTAATCGACACCGCCACCAGATACGTCTGGCACCTAAACCTTCCAAGTCGCGACATGGCCTTCAAAGCATTCGTCGCCTGGCTTCCCATAGCAAAAAGAGAATCAGGAGTGAATCTGAAAAGCTTTCAGTCAGACGGAGGAGGAGAATATTAGTCACAGCGGTTCAAGCAATACTTGGCGGAGAAAGGCATCAAGCGACTCATTTCTCTTCCCTATGCTCATCAGCAGCAAGACGTGGCAGAAAGAATGATCAGGACCCTTCAGAACACCATGTGCAAGCTACTACGTGGCATACGGCTACCCAACCATCAGTGGCCTGAGACGATGGACCACGCTGTGCTGTTGCACAACTTGCTTTCGTCATCCTCGCTTCCGAACAACGCATCACCGCATCTGCTGTACACAGGAAAATTGGGCAACACAAAAATGTTACGATTTTTTGGCCGCATGGTATAGTACGGATCACACACTGCACGAGCTAGACGATTCTCACAACGTGCACAGTGGGGACTACACCTGGGCATCGAAAAACATTACAACGCGTGGAAGATTTTCGATGCCACTCGAAGGAAACAGTAGCAGCACGTGACATGATTTTCTACGAACGACTCACTCTCCAAACATACCTGGACAACTTGGCAGCAGAACGAGATTTCGCGGGTGGCTTCTGTCAGAATGTTATAGTACTTACATTTATGTAGGCTATAGTGGGGTAGCCCATAAGGGGTACAACCCAATTAGGGTTAGTACTTGTACCCAACTGTTTCATAGTTCATTCATTCTCGTTCATTCTTCTGACATGGTTTCAACGCAGGTCCTTCGATAGGACCGTTTTTTTTTCTTTCCTTGGGCCCACCACAGCGCTACCCCGCTAGCCGCCCTCTGCAGCCCTCGTGCTGCCCCTACTGCTCGTCGCGACCCGTCGACCCTTAGGCCAGGCCCCTAGGCACCGGCCCGTAGCCCGTAGGCCCGTCGCCACTAGGCCCGTCGCCCCGGCCCGTCGACACCCGGCCCGTCGCCCCTAGGCCCGTTGCCCTAGGCCCGTCGCCCCGGCCCGTCGCCCCTAGGCCGGCCTGTCGCCCCCCCTAGCCCGGCCCGTCGCCCCTAGGCCCATCGCCCCGGCCTGTCGCCCCTAGGCCCGTCGCCCCTAGGCCGGCCCGTCGCCCCTAGCCCGGCCCGTCGCCACTAGGCCCGTCGCCCCGGCCCGTCGCCCCTTGGCCCGTCGCCCCTTGGCCCGTCGCCCCTTGGCCCGTCGCCCCGGCCCGTCGCCCCTAGGCCCGTCGCCCCTAGGCCGGCTCGTCGCCCCTAGCCCGGCCCGTAGGCCTGTCGCCCCTAGCCCGGCCCGTCGCCCCTAGCCCACGCGCCCCGGCCCGTCGCTCGACGCCCCTACGCCCACGACTGACGCCCCTACACCCCGGCCCGTCGCCCGACGCCCCTAGGCCCGCGCCCGTCGCCCCTAGCCCCGGCCCGTCGCCCGACTCCCCTACGCCCCGGCCCGCGCCAGTCGCCCCTACGCCCCTAGGCCGTCGCCCCTAGGTCCGTCGCTCCTAGGTCCCGGCCCGACATTCGACCCCAGGCCCCGCGAGCCACCCCTTCCAGCCCGCCCCTCGACCCTACAGCTCACGAGCTGCCCTTGCAGCCCCGCGTGCCGCCCCTGGTGGCCCACTCGCCGCCCCTGCTACTCTGCTAGCCGCCCCTTGCGGCCCTCTCACTGCCCCTTGCTGCTGCCTACCCTGTGCTCTGCGCTGCCCTGCCTCTCCTCGCTCTGCGTGCTGCGCCACTATGGATTCTTTCCGCGTGCTAGCGGTCGATCATGAGGGACTCCCCCTACAGTTTGACACGTGGCTCGACGACCTACAGCTGTACCTACTGAGCGACTCTAGGGACAGTGTTTCGTTGTTTAACCACACGTCTAGCGCCGCTCCCGCCCCTCCCGCCACAGCTGACAGTGTGACCCGCTCACTGTGGCTTACTCGCGACGCAGCTACCCGCTTAGCCATTCGCAACCACCTGCCGTTGACCGAATTCGCTCACTTCGGACAGCATAGGACAGCACAGGCACTGTATGACGCTGTTGTCGCTCGCCACTCCTCACCTGCCACTGCTGCTCTAGGCCGCCTCCTACTACCCTACCTGTTCCCCGAGCTGTCCGCCTTTGCAACGATAGAGGACCTGGTTTCCCACCTTCGCACTAGCGACGCTCGCTACCGCAGTGCCGCCCCAGCTGAGTTCCTTGACAGGAACCAGCCCCCGATGTTCATCACTCTCTACTTTATAGTCACTTGCCTCCCTGACTCTCTTCGCTCTGACAGGGACCACATTCTTTCCCTCGACCCCATAGTCCTCACTATTGACCTCCTCGAGCAGCACCTCCTTGCAGCTATAGATGTCCCTAGTGCTGAGGACGTCGGGGCTGCTTCTGCTAGTGCGAAGCGCCACAGCAGCAAGGGCAAGGGTGGCAGAGGTGGTGGAGGTGGCAGCGGGAGTGGTGGTGGGGGCAGCAGTGGAGGTAGTGGAGGCAGTGGAGGTGGTGGCAGCGGTGGGAGTGGTGGCGGGAGTGGGGGCTTTGGTGGCGGCGGTGGAGGCAGCGGTGGGAGTGGCGGTAGTGGCAGCGGTGGTAGTGCTGGCGATAGGACTGAAGCTCAGCGTGGAGGATCTGGAGGAGGCCACAGGAAGCGGCAGCAGCGTCGGAGCGAGACCCCGTCGCCTCAGCAGCTTCGTGAGTGGTTGTTTCAGCGTGGGGCGTCTGGGGGTAGTGTAAGCTGCTCGTATGTCATTCGCACGGGTGACCGTGCTGGTCAGACATGCGAGAAGCCTCACACTCAGCACTGCTGCTTCTCCCGCCTCGACGACGCTTGGCGTGCTGAGTTTGGTGACGAGGTCGAGCGCCCCCACTGGGCAGAGCTGCTTAGGTCTGGAGTTGCGATCTTTGACCTATACTATGATGCTATTCTTTCTGCTATGTATGCTTTGTCTGCTAGTGCTGAGGGTGACTGTTACCGGTGTGTGCCGCCTGACCTAGGTATAGAGGCTGCTGCTCTAGGTGCTAGTGAGTCTTCTCTCCCTGGTACTGCGCCTGCTGAGGCCTTGCACACCTTCATGCTGGACTCAGGTGCCTCACGCTGCTTCTTTCGTAACAGCACCACCCTCACTCCTCTCACTGCACCTGTCCTGGTCAGACTGGCTGACCCCTCTGGGGGCCCAGTCGTTGCCCGTTCCTCCATTGTTCTCCCGTGTCCGGCGGTTCCGTCTGGCTCACTGTCAGGTCTTCATCTCCCCTTGTTCTCTACGAACTTGGTGAGTACCTCTGCCCTCCAGGATTCGATGGTCACTACCACCACTCCTGGGGGTCAGCGTGTGTCGATCTGCACGTGTACACGGACGGGTCGTCACCTGGCCACATTCACTCGTCGACCAGGGTCGAGTTTGTACACACTGGCTACCAAGCCTCCTCAGGTAGCTGCGTCTACCCAGGTGTCCGCGTCAGGTCAGGTAGCACCCCCTTGCTCGTGTTGCCTCCTGTCGCACCAGACTCTTCTCTGGCACCACCGCCTTGGACACCCCTCCCTGCCACGCCTGCGTGGCATGCACTCCCGCCTCCTTGTCTCTGGTCTTCCCAGGTCTCTGCCTCCCCTCCCGCCCTCGTCTGCCCCGCCCTGCCTTCCTTGCGTCGAGGGGCGGCAGCGCGCCGCTCCTCACTCCTCCTCGTTTCCCCTGACGACTGCTCCCCTGCAGACTCTCCACATGGACGTGTGGGGCCCTGCCCACGTCAGTGGACAGGGCCGCGAGTGTTGCTGCTGGGGGCAGCCTATGCTGCTGCTGGTTCGCTGGGGGCAGCCTATGCTGCTGCTGGTTCTGCTGGTTCTGCTGGTTCTGCTGGTTCTGCTGGTTCTGCTGGTTCTGCTGGTTCTGCTGGTTCTGCTGGTTCTGCTGGTTCTGCTGGTTCTGCTGGTTCTGCTGGTTCTGCTGGGGGCAGCCTACGTTGCTGCTGGTGCGCTGGGGGCAGCCTATGCTGCTGCTGGTGTAGCTGGCGGCAGTGTAATCGGCTGGGGCTACTGACGGCGGGTGTGGTAGGTCGTGGGGAGGCAGGTTTCAGGTGGGGAAGCTGTTAAGGCAGCGGGCTACGGGTGAGGCGGCGGTTCTGTGTAGTTCTGTGCGGTTATGTGCAGTACTGTGCGGTTCTGTGAGGTTCAATGCGGTGGAGAGGACTGGGTGGGGCAGCTGATTCCGGGTGAGGTGCCTGGAACGGGTGGGGCAGCAGGTTTCCAGGTGGGGCGGCGGCTGTCAGGTCTGGGGCGGTGGTTTTCAGGTGGGGAAGCTGTTAAGGCGGCGGTTCTGTGCGGTTCTGTGCAGTTATGTGCAGTTCTGTGCGGTTCAATGCGGTGGAGAGGACTGGGTGGGGCGGCTGATCCCGGGTGAGGTGCCTGGAACGAGTGGGGCAGCAGGTTTCCAGGTGGGGCGGCGGTTGTCAGGTCTGGGGCGGCGGTTTTCAGGTCTGGGGCGGCGGGTTTCCAAGTTCGGCGGCGGTTTTCAGGTCTGTAATGGCGGGTTTTCAGGTCTGGGGGGCGGTTTTCAGGTCTGTAATGGCGGGTTTTCAGGTCTGGGCTACCGTTTTCAGCCTCTTGCAGGACTTTCATGCTTCCGGCCTCACCGCAACAAAATGGGATTGCTGAGCGCCGCATTGGCTTAGTCATGGAGGTCGCTCGTACCTCCATGATCCATGTGGCTGCTCCCCATTTGTTGTGGCCGTTTACGGTCCGGTACGCTGCGCATCAGCCCAACCTCTGGCCCCGTGTCTCCTTGCCGGACACCTCGCCCACACTGCGTTGGACGGGGGAGGTCGGCGATGCGTCGGTGTTCCGAGTCTGGGGCTCTCGTGCCCTTGTTTGCGATACGTCCGCGGACAAGCTCTCCGCCCGCGCTATCCCCTGCGTCCTCCTTGGCTTTCCCCCTGACGCGCCTGGCTGGCAGATTTACCACCCCACCTTGCGCCGTGTCTTCCCCTCTCAGGAAGTCACGTTTGACGAGTCGGTTCCCTTTTACCATCTCTTCCCCTACCGCTCTGCCCCTCCCCCGCCCCCGTCGCTCTTCCTTGCTCCCAGTCCCCCTCCGGTAGACCCCCTCCCGCCCCAGGGTCCTGCTCCCTCAAGTGTGTCTCAGGTAGACCCTCTCCCTGGTACTGTGCCTATTCAGGTAGCTGGCGACTCAAGTGCTGCTCGAGGTGCTGCGTCTGGGGGTGCGGAGCCTAGGGGTGCGGAGCCTGGGGGTGTTGACCCTGGGGGTGTTGAGCCTAGGGATGCTAAGACCGAGGGTGCCGGGTCTGGGGGTGCTGAGCCTGGGGGTGCGGAGCCTGGGGGTGTTGAGCCTGAGGGTGTTGAGCCTGGGGGTGCTGAGTCTGAGGGTGCGGAGTCTGGGGGTGCTGAGTCTCGGGGTGTTGCTTTGTCTGGAGGTCCTACTGGTGCTTCGCCACGACTGTCTCCCCGACCGGAGCCTCTCTCCCCGCAGCAGCTGCGTGAGTGGCTTGTTCGGCGCGCTCGCCTTCGGAGTGGAGCTGCCGGAGCTGGAGCCACTAAAGACACTGGAGCTGGAGGTGCTGGAGTTACTGCTGGAGCTGGTGGTACTGGAGGTACTGCGGCTGCTGGTCCTGAAGGTGCTCGTACGAGGGGTACTGGAGCTGCCGGGACTGGTGGTGTTGGAGGCGCTGAAGCTGGAGACCCTACGGAGCCAGGAGCTGCTGGAGCTGGAGGCACTGGCGCTGGAGCTGGAGGAGCTGGAGCTGGAGGCACTGTCGCTGGAGGCGCTGGAGCTGGAGGAGCTGGAGCTCGAGGCACTGGCGCGGGAGGCGCTGGAGCTGGAGGAGCTGTAGCTGTTGACCCTGGAGCTGGAGGTGCTGGAGCTGGGGGTGCTGGTGGTACTGGTGCTCGAGGCACTGTGCGGCCATGACCGTACTTCGTTCCCCTGCTTCAGCAGGTTCTTGGTGTCTCGTCTTCTACTAGCCTTACTCCTCCCCTACTGTGTCCACCGCCTGACCAGTCGCAGCTGCCATTGCAGCCAGCCTCCCCACTGCCTGCCCCTTCTCCTTACACTGAGCAGTCCGGCGGACTTACAGAGTGTCGTCAGCCTGCGTCTCGTCCTGTCTCGCCTGTTCGCACTGCTCGTCGAATTCCTCGTTCGTGTCCTCCTCCTGTCCCCGGCACGCACGCTATGGCACTACGTCCTTCCTCTGTTCCACTGCGTGTTCCTCTGCCGCCTCCTCCTGAGTCCTGTCTTCCTGCTGTCCCTGACCCTGGATCTGACCTTGTGCGTGCTGCCAGTCCCACTGTCTCTCGTCTCCTCGCTACTGTTACCACTGACCCTTCTTTTGAGTCCACTACTTCGTCTGCCCTCGTTGCTGAGCTGCTTGACTTTGCTGCTGCCTGTCGTCTGGACTACGCCACTGCTCTTATTGTTGAGTCTGAGTCTGCTAGTCCTCCATCCGTCGGGGGTGAGTGTGCTCTTGGCACGGACGTCCTTGAGGACAGGCAGGAGGACTTTGAGTGTCTTGCAGCTGCTGTACCTCATTTCGCTTCCATGCTGCTTGCCCCTAAGGGAGACCCGGATGCACCAGACATCCCGACCCCACGCTCTTACGCAGAGGCGATTACGGGTCCTTACTCCTCTCAGTGGCAGGCAGCCATGGATGCCGAGATGGCATCCTGGAGGTCCACAGGCACCTACGTCGACGTAGTTCCCCCGTCTCGGGCGAACATAGTCGATGGCATGCGGATTTTCAGGGTGAAGCGGCCGCCGGGTTCTCCGCCTGCCTTCGAGGCTTCAGTCAGCGTGAGGGGGTTGACTACTTCCAGACGTTCTCCCCCACCCTGAAGATGACCACTCTTCGGGTGTTGCTACACGTCGCTGCTCAGCGAGACTACGAGCTTCACTCTCTTGACTTCAGCACAGCTTTCTTGCAGGGCAGCCTGCACGAGGAGATCTGGCTGCGCCGCCCACCTGGCTTCACTGGGTCGTTTCCTGCAGGTTCCCAGTGGAGCCTCTGGCGGCCAGTCTACGGTCTCTGCCAGGCGCCTCGCGAGTGGCACGACACACTGAGGACTACACTTGCGGCTCTTGGGTTTGCTCCTTCTACTGCTGACCCGTCGCTGTTTCTACGCACCGACACCTCGCTCCCGCCGTTCTACGTCCTCATAGTGTAGTCGCTGTAGGTGCCGCTCGAAGCACTCCTCGCACGCCCTTCTTTGAGGGGTGCTCCCCCTCCCCCCTTGCCCCCTCCTACGCCTCTTCTGGTGCTGTTAACGTCCCTGGTGCTGAGGACGTCGGGGCTGCTTCTGCTAGTGCGAAGCGCCGCAGCAGCAAGGGCAAGGGTGGCAGGGGTGGTGGTGGTGGCAGCGGGGGTGGTGGTGGGGGCAGCAGTGGAGGTGGTGGAGGCAGTGGAGGTGGTGGCGGTAGTGGGAGTGGTGGCGGGAGTGGGGGCTTTGGTGGAGGTGGTGGTGGCAGCGGTGGGGGTGGCGGTAGTGGCGGCAGTGGGAGTGGTGGGGGTCGGGCTGGAGCTACACAGCGTGGAGGCTTTGGCGGTGGCCAAAGGCAGCAGCAGCAGCGTCGGAGCAAGACCCCGTCGCCCCAGCAGCTTCGTGAGTGGTTTTCTCCGCGTGGGGCTTCTGGGGGGGTAGTGGTAGCTGCCCGTATGTCATTGGCACGGGTGACCGCGCTGGTCAGACATGCGGGAAGCCTCACACTCAGTAGCGTTGCTTCTCCTGCCTTCACGACACTTGGCGCCCAGAGTTTCGTGACGAGTCCGAGCGCCCCCGCTGGGAAGAGCTGCTTAGGTCTGGAGTTGCGATCTTTGACCTAGACTATGATGCTATTCTTGCTGCTATGTATGCTTTGTCTATTAGTGCTGAGGGTGACTGTTACCTGTCTGTGCCGCCTGACCCAGGTATAGAGGCTACTGCTCTCGGTGCTAGTGAGTCTGCTCTCCCTGGTACTGCGCCTGCTGAGGCCTTGCACACCTTTACATTTGACTCAGGTGCTTCATGCTGTTTCTTTCGCGACAGCACCACCCTCACTCCTCTCTCTGCACCTGTACCAGTCAGACTGGCTGACCCCTCCGGGGACCCAGTCCTTGCCCGTTTTCTACGAACTTGGTGAGTACCGTTGCCCTCCAGGACGCGATGGTCACTACCACCACTCCCGGGGGTCAGCGTGTGTCGATCTGCACATGTACACGGACGGGCCGCCACCTGGCCACTGAGCCTCCTCAGGTAGCTGCGTCTTCCCAGGTGTCCGCGTCAGGTCAGGTAGCACCCCCTTGCTCGTGTCGCCTCCTGTCGCACCAGACTCTCCTGTGGCACCACCGCCTTGGTCACCCCTCCCTGCCACGCCTTCGTGGCATGCACTCCCGCCTCCTTGTCTCTGGTCTTCCAGGGTCTCTGCCTCCCCTCCCGCCCTTGCCTGCCCCGCCCTGCCTTCCTTGCATCGAGGGGCGGCAGCGCGCCACTCCTCACTCCTCCTCGTTTCCCCCGACGACTGCTCCCCTGCAGACGCTCCACATGGACGTGTGGGGCCCAGCCCACGTCAATGGACAGGGCCGCGAGCGTTAATTTCTGCTGTTTGTTGACGACTACACGCGGTACACCACGATATTCTCCTTGCGCAGCAAGGGGGAGGTCCCTGATGTCTTGATCCCTTGGATCCGCGTAGTCCGTCTCCAGCTCCACGAGCGGTTCTGACAGGACCTTCCTGTCCTGCGTCTGCACTCTGTCAGAGGTGGTGAGTTCTCCTCCGACCTCTTGCGGGACTTTTGTCGTAGGGAGGGCATTCTCCAGTCGTTCACGCCTCCGAACTCCCCTCAGCAAAATGGGATTGCTGAGCGCCGCATTGGCTTAGTCATGGAGGTCGCTCGTACCTCCATGATCCATGCGGCTGCTCCCCATTTTCTGTGGCCATTTGCGGTCTGGTACGCTGCGCATCAGCTCAACCTCTGGCCCCGTCTCTCCTTGCCGGAGACCTCGCCTACACTGCGTTGGACGGGGAAGGTTGGCGATGCGTCGGTGTTCTGGGTCTGGGGTTTTCGTGCCTTTGTTCGCGATACGTCCGCGAACAAGCTCTCCGCCCGCGCTATTCCCTGCGTCTTCCTTGGCTTTTCCCCCGACGCGCCTGGCTGGCAGTTTTACCACCCTACCTCGCGCTGTGTCTTCCCCTCTCAGGACGTCACGTTTGACGAGTCGGTTCTCTTTTACCGGCTCTTCCCCTACCGCTCTGCCCCTCCCCCACCCCCGCCGCTCTTCCTTGCTCCAGGTCCCCCTCCAGTAGACCCCCTCTCCCCCCAGGGTCTTGCTCCCTTAGGTGTGTCTCAGGTAGATCCTCTCCTTGGTACTGTGCCTGTTAAGGTAGCTTTCGACTCAGGTGCTGCTCGAGGTGCTGCGTCTGGGGGTGCTGTGTCTAGGGGTGCGGTGCCTGGGGGTGCTGAGTCTGAGGGTGCCGGGTCTGGGGGTGCTGAGCCTGGGGGTGCGGAGCCTGGGGGTGCTGAGTCTGCGGGTGTGGAGTCTGGGGGTGCTGAGCCTGAGGGTATGGAGCCTGGGGGTGCTGAGTCTTGGGGTGCTGAGCCTCGGGTTAATGCTTCTTCTGGAAATCCTACGGGAGCTTCGCCACGACTGTGTCCCCGGCCAGAGCCTCTCTCCCCGCAGCAGCTGCGCGAGTGGTTTACTCAGCGCATACGCCTTCGGAGTGGAGCTACAGGCGCTGGAGACTCTGCCGCTGGAGACACTGGAGCTGGAGGAGCTGGGTCTACTGCTGGCGCTGGTGGTACCGGAGGTGCTGCAGCTGCTGGTCCTGGAGGTGCTCGTACCAGGGGTACTGGAGCTGCCGGGACTGGTAGTGTTGGAGGTGCTGGAGCTGGAGACACTACGGAGCCTGGAGCTGTTGGGGCTGGAGGCACTAGAGCTGGAGGCACTGGCGCTGGTGGTGGTGGAGCTGGAGGAGTTGGAGCTGGAGCTGGAGGCACTGGCTCGGGAGGCACTGGAGCTAGAGGAGCTGGAGCTGTTGACCCTGGAGCTGGAGGTGCTGGAGCTGGGGGTGCTGTGTCTAGTGGTACTGGTGATGGAGGCACTGTGCGGCCGCGACCGTACTTTGTTCCCCTGCTTCAGCAGGTTCTTGGTGTCTCGTCTTCCCCTGGCCTTACTCCTCCCTTATTGTTTCCACCGCCTGACCAGTCGCAGCCGCTGTTACATCCAGCCTCAGCACTGCCTTCTCCTTCTCCTTACACTGAACAGACCGGCGGTCTTACAAAGTGTCGTGAGCCTGCGTCTCGTGTTGCCTCCCCTGTTCAAACTGGTCGTCGCATTCCTCGTCCGCGTCCTCCTCCTGTCCTAGGCAACCACGCTATGGCACTTCGTCCTTCCTCTGTTCCACTGCGTGTTCCTCTGGCGCCTCCTCCTGAGTCCTCTTTTCCTGCCGACCCTGACCCTAAGTCTGACCGCGCTCGTGCTGTCAGTCCCACTGTCTCTCGTCTCCTTGCCACTGCTGTCATTGACTCTTCTTTTGAGTCCACTGCTCCGTCTGCCCTCGTTGCTGAGCTGGTTGACTTTGCTGCTGCTTGTCATCTAGACTACACCACTGCTCTTGTTGCTGAGTCTGAGTCTGCTAGTCCTCCGTCCATCGGGGGTGAGTGTGCTCTTCGCACGGACGTCCTTGAGGACAGGCAGGAGGACTTTGAGTGTCTTGCAGCTGCTATACCTCGTTTCGCTTCCATGCTGCTTGCCCCTGAGGGAGACCCGGATGCACCAGACATCCCGACCCCGCGCTCTTACGCAGAGGCGATTACGGGTCCTTACTCCTCTCAGTGGCAGGCAGCCATGGATGCAGAGATGGCATCCTGGAGGTCCACAGGCACCTACGTCGACACAGTTCCCCCGTCTTGGGCGAACATAGTCGATGGCACGTTGATTTTCAGGGTGAATCAGCCGCCGGGTTCTCCGCCTGCCTTCAAGGCGCGTTACGTTGCTAGAGGCTTTAGTCAGCGACAGGGGGTCGACTACGTCCAGACCTTCTACCCCACCCCGAAGATGACTACTCTTCGGGTGTTGCTGCACGTCGCTGCTCAGTGTGACTACGAGTTGCACTCTCTGGACTTCAGTACAGCTTTCTTGCAGGGCAGCCTGCATGAGGAGATCTGGCTGCGCTGCCCACCTGGCTTCACTGGGTCGTTTCCTGCAGGTACCCAGTGGAGCCTCCGGCGGCCAGTCTACGGTCTCCGCCAGGCACCTCACGAGTGGCACGACACACTGAGGGCTACACTTGCGGCTTTGGGGTTTACTCCTTCTACTGCTGACCCGTCGCTATTTCTACGCACCGACACTTCGCTGCCGCCGTTCTACGTCCTCGTGTACCTCGACGACCTCGTCTTTGCCACTGCTGACACTGAGGCAGTGACCCTTGTGAAGTCGGAGCTGCAGAAGAGACACACCTGCACTGACCTGGGTGAGCTGCGCAGCTATCTTGGCTTGCAGATCACCCGGGACAGAGCACGGCGCACCATCACACTGACTCGGTCACACATGGTGCACTAGGTCCTTCTGCTCTTCGGCTTCCAGCTCTCCTCGCCACAGCCCACTCCTCTGTCTACCGGCCACTCGCTCTCAGCTCCACCTTCGGACGAGTCCGTAGAGCCGAATGGTCCGTACCCATAGCTTGTGGGTTTCCTCATGTATCTGATGACGTGCAAACGACCTAACCTCGCGTACCCTCTCAGCCTCCTGGCTCGCTACGTGGCTCCCGGCTGGCACCGTATGGTGCACTAGGATGCTGCGAAGAGGGTACTGCGTTACTTGTGCAGTACGTCGGGCATGGGGCTTATGCTTGGAGGATGGGGTCCAGTTGTCCTCACTGGTCACGCAGACGCTTGTTGGGTTGACGACTCAGCTACACAGCAGTCGTCACAGGGTTACACCTTCAGCCTCGGTTCCGGCTCTGTTTCTTGGCGGTCTACCCGCTCGTCTTCGGTTCTCAGCTCCAGTTGTGAGGCTGAGATCTACGCCGGGGCCATGGCTTCACAGGAGCTACGCTGGCTCACCTACCTGCTGACCGACTTGGGCGAGCAGCCTCGTTCGCCTCCAGTTCTGTACGTAGACAACAAGGCCATGATTGCCTTGTGTCAGGAGCACAGACTGGAGCACAGAACGAAGCACATCGCTCTGTGATACTTCCTTGCTCGAGAGTTGCAGCAGCGTGGCCAGCTTCGTCTTGCGTACGTGGCCACTCGGGCCAAAACTGCTGATATATTCACCAAGGCACTTCCGCCTGGTGAGCATCAGCTCTTCTTGACTGTGTTAGGCCTTGTGCCTACTTTGCCTCAATTGCTCACTGCGTGACTTTGCTTGTACTGTGATCTATATATATACCTGCATGCTTATACTTGCTAAGGTATGATCACTGTATTGTTTGTTCTCTTTTATACAACTCTGCATGTGAACTGGCCTTGTGGCCCTTTGCTTGTGCTCGGACTGTGTGGTGACTTTGTGATCCACCCTGAGCTTGCTTTGCTTTTCTTGACTGGTCTTGTGACCACTTGCTCTCCCCCAATTTGCCTATGGGGGTGTGTCAGAATGTTATAGTGCTTACATTTGTGTAGGCTATAGTGGGGTAGCCCATACGGGGTACAACCTGTCAAAACCCTAAGCACCTAGGAAACTAGGTTTAGGCTTAGGAGGCATAGGAGCCATGCTAGGGTTAAGTGTCGAGGGAGTTGAAGCAAGGAAAATTGAGAGGGAAGAAGTGGTTTCACTATTGAGCAAGGTACAAGATATAGGAAAGAGAAAGCCACATGGTACACCACCTACAGCAAGTGAGATGCACTACAATCTACACTACAGGCAGTTTTAAAGGATATATAAATATATTCTAACACAACCGAATTAGGGATAGTACTTGTACCCAACTTCTGCTCAATGCATTCATTCTTGTTCGTTACTTTGACACATGTCGTTACTGTCACCTTGCACCTACGAAGTAGGTGCGCACACATGAGCACGTGTGGTGACCTGTGGTGGCCTCTTGTTGGTGTGCTGGCACGCCAGCCTTGCGGGTCGACTAAGGACGCCTGAGGTCGACCAGCTGGCAAGTCGCCTTCGTGCTGAGCTGGTGGTTGAGTTGTATGCTAGGCTTCTGATGTAGCCTATCTTACCAATCTAGTTGCTACCATTGTTCTCACCTTTTGCTAGTAAAACTCTTGCGGTTTTGCCCTGTGAACGCACAAGTGCTAGAGAACGACTAAGTGAACGAACGCAGAGATCCCTCCTACTTCGTGCCTAGCCCGTAGTCTAGCTCCTGTTGATAGAGATATATTCGCAAGGGCCACGTCATCAACAACGAAGGCGATGACACTCCAGAAGCAAAGGGGAGTGTAGGAAACATTTAGTTTACGCTTCTGAAGTATCGATCACTATAACAAAAAGAGAAGTATACTCACAGCGAAGCAACACCGAGTCAACCAAAGCGGTTGACTAGGCGACAACAGCAGGAGGTTGAAGCGAAGGTCAAAGTTCAGCGACCTTTGACTTGACAAAGGCAGCGCAACAGCAAGGACAAATAACTGACTCGTTATTGAGCAGTTACCCGAGTCGTCGCTGTATCGAACCGCAACAGCATTTACAGTTAAACCCTTCGTATTCCTTGTAATAATATATATATAATTCTATCTCTTTGCTTTAATCAATTCATCTTGTTCTCACATACTAAAACAAGGTGGTTTACTCAATCCACTATTACGCTTCCGCTAAATACATCACTACTCTGAGAGTTTAGTCTTGAACGATCCTAAGGACTTTTTCAGCCCAACACCTATGATGTATGACTAATTCTACTGTTCGAGGCACAAATCGGCGGAAACCGTCCCGAGGTAGAGATGAATTTCCCTAGAAAGCTCAAGATCCACAGTAACACTCCCTCAATATCTGAAAACCCCAGGCATTCAGAAAGAAGGTCTGGTAAGGTTGACCCTAGGTGTTCCCTGCTGAGATCAAAAGTTGATCGTCCCTAGGATCACCTCACGAAGGTTTACACACTACTGAGTTGTGGTGGTGGGCCCTTGACCTCAATAGCAGAGTGGATGTAAAATGCTTGAGATGATTGAAACATGCAAGTACAAAGGTATAAATATGATTGAATCGACCTAGCTAGCCATGTACTCTAAGGGGTACATTCGCTTATTACAGCGAAATCCAACCGTGCGACTCCAGACAGTTACGAAACTGTCCGGGCAGAATCCTCGCCACTGCTGCTGCCTGATGCTGTATGCCCGACGGTTCAGATCCTTTTCGTAACAGTACGACGCTTCACGTCACTTCTGCCTTTTCGCCTTCATCCTTGCTAGTGCATGCTTCGATTGCTGCGATAAGGAGTGCATAGTGATGCTTCAATAATTTCTATTCATAACATTCCCCACCCGTGAGGAAATTTGAACATTCGGGAAACGGGAATACGGTTCCTGCATTTACAAAAGGGTTGTAAAGGGTTGAATTATTTGACTAGCTCCTTGGGATATCAAGCAGTTCTGCAGGCTGTCACGTCCAGCCCAACCACATTCGCTGCAGTCACTGAAGAGTTTGATCAGCACCAACGAACGACAGATCTTTACAATTTTCGCGAGACTCGCGAAGATCTCAAACCCTAAACGGTTTTTTTAACCCGAAGCCTGAATAACACAAAACGTTGGGAGGTGTTAACACCTCGCCTCCTGAACCAGGGTGGTTACCAGGTTTAGCAAGCAAGCAGCGCTCAAGGATGTCTCTCCCTACTTTTTGCTCTTTGGGAAGCATCCAATTCTGCCGGTGGGAGCTCCCAAAGTGCTCACGGACAGCGTGTCGGCAGGAACAGCAGAGAAGTGGGTGGCGCTCGCGGATGCGCGGGCGGTGTACCTCAGGAAGATGCTGCCTGCCGCACTGGAGAGCTTGAAGGTGGCGCAGCTGCGAGACATTCACCGCTACAAGCAGCGGCAGCTGGCAAGGATGCAAGGCCGAGACCCGGCTGTGGAGGAGGGAGGAGAAGTGTATGTCAGGCGAGCAAAGCGGGATGGGCTGGACCTGGGAGTGTCGCAGCAAAGGTGGACAGTGAAGGAGGTGCGAGACTCAGGGGTACTGGTGCTAGAGGGAGAGAATGGGAAGCGGGTGATGGACCACGTGACTAATGTGGCCTTGGCCGGGAAAGCGAAGGGCGTGCAGCAGTACTCTGGTCCCATGACCAGGGCGAGGACGGCGGCAGCTGGTTGTGGGAGGGGGCAAGAGTGAGTTCAGTATCAGAAGCAGAACCATTCGAAGAGGGAGAGGGAAAGAGAGTGTGTAGGCAGAGGCCTCACCAGGAGGACAATCGGTAAGACTGACGAGGGCAAGAGAGGTTCCTGGTAAAAGGGGGGGAGCCAAAGGGGTGAGATCCAACGAGCCAATCCGACAGGAGATAAGGGATGAGACACAAGCAACGACAGGAGTCAGACAGAGAGAGCAGCAGGGAGGTGGTGAGGTTCCGACAGCTGTCACATTTATGTGAATGTGAGCGGGATAGCGAGGAGAGATTGGGAGGTGTATAAATTGTATATACTGTACATAGTGAGGAAGGGCAGTGCCGAGGATGGGAAGCGAAGGGTCAAGGTGGGGGTTTGAGGTTTGCAGGAAGACAAGTGGGTGCGAGGGAGGATGACGTCTGCCAAAGCGAAGAGTTGGGGAAATGCATGGGAAGCGAACACGGCGGGACTTACGTAAGTAGGAGGTGGGCAAGGGCTGAAACTACAGCGCTTGGCAGCGGCAGGGCCAGCAGTTTACCACATCAACTCGGATGGGTGCTCGCATGCATGTGTGTTTGCTTTCGTATGTGTGCAGGTGTGCTCCAAGGAGCCAGCTGGAACAGCACAGTGGCAGCTGGAGGGAAAGAAGCAAGAGGCGGGCATCAGAGGCAGTTGGCAGGATGGTTGCTAGTCTGTTCCAAGGTTGCGTTAGCTCCTGAGGACAGGCAGGGGTAGGCAGGACAAGCGAGGCAGAGGCCGATCTGGTAGATAGGAGGTACCTTGTGGTAGCTATCCTCAATGCTTGTATGTTTCCTTTGAACACGATATTCTTGCACCTACTCGAGCAAGTAGTGAGGAAAAGGAGATATTGCAAGCTAGGATGTAATAAAGCGATTCGCAGAGTGTGTTATGTGAAGGAGCCAAGGGGTACAACCCAATTATGGTTAGTACTTGTACCCACTTTGATCTTAGTTCATTTATTGTCGTTTAGTATTCTGACATGGTTTCAAAGCAGGTCCTGTTCCAATACCGTTATTTTTTTTTTTTTTTTTTTTTTTTTTAGGGCCCACTGAATAGTTCCTTGCCCGTAGCGCGTTACCCTGCCCGTTGTGTCAGAGGTCCACTGGTGATCCCCAATTGATCCTAGGGAAGGGTTACAGGCATGTTGGCCTGGGGGGTTATGGGAGCACTGCCCCGCTACTTAACAAGCCCTTTTATCCCAATGGTCTAGTGGTTGGGATTCTGACATGGTATCAGAGCGAAGGTCTTGGGTTCGAATCCCAGTGTGTGCACTTCGGGTATCCCAGTTCGGGGTGGGTGTCAGAGGTCCACTGGTGATCCCCGATTGATCCTAGGGAAGGGTTACAGGCTTGGCCTGGGGGGTTATGGGCGCACTGACCCGCTACTTAACAAGCCCTTTTATCCCAATGGTCTAGTTGTTGGGATTCTTACACGTCGCGCTGCCCCACCAGTTGCGCTGCCCTACCCTACTCACGCGCCACCCTACTAGCCGCCGCGCTACCCTACCCTGCCCGCGCGCCGCCCTGCTGGCCGCCGCGCCGCCCTGCCCTGCCCTCGCGACGCCCTGCTGGCCGCCGCGCTGCCCCGCCCTGCCTACGCGCCGCCCTGCACTAGCCGGGCGCCGCCCTTTCCTGGCCGTGTGCCGCCCCGCCCTCCCTTGCGTGCTTCCCTAGTGCCCGCGCGCCTCCCTGCCCGTCGTGCCGTCCTGCTGCCTGCGCGCCACCCTGCCTTGCTTGCGTGCTGCCCTAGTCGTCGTGCGCCAACCTGATGTGCCCGCTATGGCTTCTTTCAGTGTTCTCACCTTCGATCCTGAGGGTCGTCCGATATTGTTTGAGACCTGGCTAGATGACTTACAGCTGTACCTACAGAGCGAGTCTAGGGACGGCGTCTCCTTGTTTCACCACATATCTAGGACCTCTCTCGCTCCTCCCGAGACAGCTGACAGTGCGACTCGCTCACAATGGCTTACCCGTGACGCTACTGCTCGCCTAGCCGTTCGCAACCACCTGCCGTTAGCCGAACGCGCGCACTTTGGCCAGCACAAGACTACTAAAGCACTGTTCGATATTGTAGTCGCTCGTTACTCCTCCCCTGCCACTGCTGCTCTCGGCCGACTTATCCTGCCCTACCTTTTTCCCGAGCTGTCAGCCTTTCCCACAGACGACGACCTCATCACCCACCTTCGCACTAGCGACACTCGCTACCGCGCCGCGCTTAAAACCAAGTTTCTAGATAAGACCCCCCCCCCCCCCCCATGTACATCACTCTCTACTTCATCGTCACCCGCCTCCCCGACTCTCTTAGCGCAGTCAGGGACCTCCTTCTCGCCCTTGACCCCACGGACCTCACTGCCGACCTGCTCAAGAAGCACCTCCTTGCAGCTGAGACTAGCATAGTCGCTGTAGGTGCTGCTCGTGGCACTCCTCGCACTCCCTTCTTTGAGGGGTGTTCCCCCTCCCCCTTGCCCCCTCTTTCGCCTCTGCTGCTGCTGTTGACTTCCTTCGTGCTGAGGAGGTCGGGGCTGCGTCTACTCCTAGTGGGAGGCGCCGCAGCGACAAGGACAAGGGAGGCAAGAGTGGTGGGGGTGGCAGCGGTGGAGGCGGTGGTGGAGGTAGTGGAGGTGGCGATGGTGGCGGTGGGAGTGGTGGTGGGAGTGGAGGCGTCGGTGGCGGCAGCGGTGGCGGCAGTGGGAGTGGTGGCGGCGGTGGTGGAGGCAGTGGGAGTGGTGGCGGCGGCAGTGGTGGCGGCGGCAGTGGTGGCGATCGGGGTGGAGCCGTTCAAAGGGGAGGTTCTGGTGGTGGCCAGCGGCAGTAGCAGTAGCGTCCACGTGAGACCCCCACTCCCCAGCAGCTTCGTGAGTGGTCTGCTCAGCGTGGGGCGTCTGGGGGTAGTGTTCGCTGCCAGTACGTCATTTGCACTGGTGACCGCGCTGGTCAGACATGCGGGAAGGTTGGTCACACACAGTACCGCTGCTTCTCCTGTCTTGACGACACCTGGCGCGCAGAGTTTGGCGACGCGGCTCAGCTCCCCCGCTCGCTAGAGCTGCTTAGGAACGATGTGGATATATCTTCTCTTGACTATGATGCTATCCTTGCTGGCATGTATGCTTTGTCTGTTAGTGCTGAGGGTGACTGTTACTTATGTGTGCCGCCTGACCCAAGTATAGAGGCTGCTGCTCTAGGTGCTAGTGAGTTTGCTCTCTCTGGTGCTGCGCCTACTGAGGCCTTGCACACCTTCACGCTTGACTCAGGTGCTTCCCGCTGCTTCTTTCACGATACCACAGTCACACCACTCCCTGCACCGGTTGCAGTCTCTCTAGCTGACCCCTCAGGGGGCCCGGTTCTTGCACGTTCCTCCACTGTTCTCCCGTGTCCGGCGGTTCCGTCTGGCTCACTGTCAGGTCTTCACCTCCCCTCGTTCTCTACGAACTTGGTGAGTACCGCTGCCCTCCAGGATGCGATGGTCACTACCACCACTCCTGGGGGTCAGCGTGTGTCGATCTGCACGTGTGCACGGACGGGCCGTCACCTGGCCACGTTCACCCGTCGGCCTGGATCGAGCCTATACACACTGAATACTGAGCCTACTCAGGTGGCTGCGTCTAGTCAGGCATCCACGTCAGGTCAGGTAGCCGCCCCCTGTTCGTGTCGTCTCCTCTCACACCAGACTCTCCTCTGGAACCACCGCCTTGGTCACCCCTCCCTGCCACGCCTGCGTGGCATGCACTCCCGCCTCCTTGTCTCTGGTCTTCCCAGGTCTCTGCCTCCCCTCCCGCCCTCGCCTGCCCCGGCCTGCCTTCCTTGCGTCGAGGGGCGGCAGCGCGCCGCTCCTCACTCCTCGTTTCCCCTGACGATTGCTCCCCTGGAGACTCTCCACATGGACGTGTGGGGCCCAGCCCGTGTCAGTGGACAGGGCCGCGAGCGCTACTTTCTACTGGTTGTTGACGACTACACGCGCTACACCACGGTCTTCCCCTTGCGCAGCAAGGAGGAGGTCCCTGATGTCTTGATCCCTTGGATCCGTGCAGTCCGTCTCCAGCTCCGCGAGCGGTTCCGCGAGGACCTTCCTGTCATGCGTCTGCACTCTAACAGAGGTGGTGAGTTCTCCTCCAACCTCCTGCGGCACTTTTGTTGTGGGGAGGGCATCCTCCAGTTGTTCAAGATTCCGGCCTCCCCGTAGCAAAATGGGGTTGCTGAGCGCCGCATTGGCTTAGTCATGGAGGTGCTCCCCATTTTCTGTGGCCGTTTGCGGTCCGGTACACTGCGCATCAGCTCAACCTCTGGCCCCATGTCTCCTACACTGCGTTGGACGGGGGAGGTTGGCGATTTTTCGGTGTTTCGGGTCTGGGGTTGTCGTGCATTTGTCCGCGATACCTCCGCGGACAAGCTCTCCTCCCGCGCCATTCTCTGTGTCTTCCTTGGCTTTCCCCCTGACGCGCATGGCTGGCAATTTTTCCACCCCACCACGCGCCGTGCCCTGCCCTCTCAGGACGTCACTTTTGACGAGTTGGTTCCCTTTTACTGTCTCTTCCCCTATCGCACTGCCCCTCTCCCCCCCCCCCAACGCTCTTCCTCTCTCTAGGTCCCCCTTCGGTAGACCCCCTCCCCCCTCAGGGTCCTGCTCCTTCAGGTGTTTCTCAGGTAGACCCACTCCCCTTGGGTGAGCCTGTCGAGGTTACTATCGACTCTAGTGCTGCTGGGGGTGGTGCTGCTAGGGGTGCTGCGTCTGGGGGTGCTGAGCCTGCAGGTGCGGAGCCTGGGGGTGCTGACCCTGAGCGTGCGGAGCCTGGGGGAGCCTGAAAGTGCGGAGCCTGAGGGTGCTGAGTCTGAGGGTGCGGAGCCTGGGGGTGCTTAGTCTGAGGGTGCGGAGCCTGGGGGTGCCGAGTCTGAGGGTGCGGAGCCTGGGGGTACTGAGCCTGAGGGTACTGAGTCTGGGGGTGCTGAGCCAGAGGGTACTGAGCCTAGGGGTACTGCGTCTGCTGGAGGTCCTACGGGTGCCTCGCCACAGCAGTCTCGCCGGCAGGTGCCTCTCTCACCGTGGCAGCTGTGCGATTGGTTTGCTCGGCGCACCCGCCTTCGGAGGGGCGCTACTAGAGCTGGAGGCCCTGCTGCTGGAGGCACTGGAGTTGGAGGCGCTGGAGCTAGGGGTACCGGAGGTGCTGGAGCTGCTGGTCCTGGAGGTGCTCGTACTGGAGGTACTGGAGCTGCCAGTGTTGGTGGTGCAGCTGGTGCTGGAGGTGCTAGAGGTGCTGGAGCTGGAGGTGCTGGAGCTTGAGGCACTGGAGTTGGAGACGCTGGAGCTGGAGACGTTGGAGCTGGGGGCACTGGAGCTGGAGGCGCTAGAGCTGGAGGCGCTGGAGCTAGAGCTGGAGACCCTGGAGCTGGCGGTGCTGGTGCTCGAGGCCCTGTAGCTGGAGGTGTTGGCGCTAGGGGCGCTGCAGCTGGCGGTACTGGTGCTGGAGGCACATTGTGAAGCGGCGACCGTTTTTCGTTCCACCGCCGCCGCCGTCTCTGCCGCCACATGGCTCGGTACTTCGCCAGGTTCTTAGTCTCCCGTCTTCCACTGGACTTACTCCTCCCTTTCTGTGTCCACCGCCTCACCAGTCGCAGCCACAGTTACAGCCAGAATCCCACTGCCTGCTCCTTCTCCTTACACTGAGCAGACGGACTCTCTTACAGAGCGTCGTGAGCCTGCGTCTCGTCCTGCCTCGCCTGTTCGCGCAGTTCGCACTGGTCCCCGTGTTCCTCGTCCGCGTCCTCCTCCTGTTGACTTTGCTGCTGCGTGTCATCTCGACTGCGTCGCTAGTCTTATTGCTGAGTCTGGGTCTGACTATCCTCCGTCCGTCACGGGTGAGTGTGCTCTTGGCACGGACGTCCTTGAGGACAGGCAGGAGGACTTTGGGTGTCTTGCAGCTGCTGTACCTCATCTTGTGGCCATGCTGCTTGCACCTGAGCGAGACCCAGATGCACCAGACATCCCGAACCCGCGCTCTTACGCAGAGGCGATTATGGGTCCATACTCCTCTCAGTGGGAGACAGCCATGGACGCAAAGATGGCATCCTGGAAGTCCACAGGCACCTAAGTCAACACAGTTCCCCCTCCTAGGGCGAACATAGTCGATGGCATGTGGATTTTCAGGGTGAAGCGACTGCCGGGTTCTCCGCCTGTCTTCAAGGCTCGTTATGTTGCACGAGGCTTTAGTCAGCGATAGGGAGTTGACTTCTTCCAGACCTTCTCCCCTACCCCAAAGATGACCAGTCTTCGGGTGCTGCTGCACGTCGCCGCTCAGCGTGACTATGAGCTTCACTCTCTTGACTTCAGCACAACTTTCTTGCAGGGCAGCCTGCACGAGGAGATCTGGCTGCGCCGCCCACCTGGCTTCACTGGGTCGTTTCCTGCAGGTACCCAGTGGAGCCTTCGGCGGCCAGTCTACGGTCTCCGCCAGGCGCCTCGCGAGTGTCACGACACACTGAGGACTACGCTTGCGGCCCTTGGGTTTGCTCCTTCGACAGCTGACCCGTCGTTGTTTCTGCGCACCAACACTTCGCTGCCGCCGTTCTACATCCGCGTGTACGTCGACGACTTGGTTTTTGCCACTGCTGACACTGAGGCACTGGCCCTTGTGAAGTCAGAGCTGCAGAAGAGACACACGTGCACAGACCTGGGTGAGCTGCGCAGCTATCTTGGCTTGTAGATCACCCGTGACAGAGCACGGCACACCATCACCCTGACTTAGTCACACATGGTGCAGCAGGTCCTTAAGCGCTTCGGCTTCCGGTTCTCCTCGCCACTGTCCACTCCTCTGCCTACCGGTCACTCGATCTCAGCTCCACCTTCGGACGAGTCAGTAGAGCCGAGTGGCCCGTATCCAGAGCTTGTGGGTTGCCTCATGTACCTGATGACCTGCACTCGGCCTTGCCTACCCTCTTAGCATCCTAGCACGCTATGTTGCGCCCGGGAGACACCGACCAGAGCACTGGGAGGCCGCTAAGAGGGTGTTGCGCTACTTTTGCAGTACGTCGGGCATGGGGCTCGTGCTTGGAGGACAGGGTCCAGTTGTCCTCATTGGACACGCAGACGCGTCTTTGACGACTTGTCTACGCAGCGGTCGTCACAAGGTTACACTTTCAGCCTTGGCTCCGGCACTGTTTCTTGGCGGTCTACCCACTCGTCTTCTGTTCTCAGTTCTAGTTGTGAGGCCGAGATCTACGCAGGGGCCATGGCTGCACAGGAGTTACGCTGGCTCACCTACCTGCTGACCGACTTGGAAGAGCGGCCTCGTTCTCCTCTAGTTCGTTAAGTAGACAACAAGGTCATGATTGCCTTGTGTCAGGAGCATAGCCTGGAGCACAGGACAAAGCACGTCGCTCTGCATTACTTGCTCGAGAGTTGCAGCAGCGTTGTCAGCTTCGTCTTGCTTACGTGGCCACTCGGGCCAACACTGCTGATATATTCACCAAGGCACTTCAGCATGGTGATCATCAGCGTTTTTGTGCTGTTTTAGGCCTTGTGGCTGCTTTGCCTCACTTGCTCACTTCGTGACTTTGCTTGTACTGTGATCTATATACATATATACTTGCATGCAAACACTTGCTAGGTTATGATCACTGCACTGTTTGTTCTCTTTTATATAACTCTGCATGTGAACTGGCCTTGTGGCCATTTGCTTGTGCTCGGAATGTGTAGTGACTTCTTGATCCACCCTGAGCTTGCTTTGGCTTTTCTTGACTGGTCTTGTGACCTTCTGTTCTCCCCCCACTTTGCCTATGGGGGTGTGTCAAAATGTTATG
Source organism: Closterium sp. Naga37s-1 (assembly GCA_947471745.1). NCBI lineage: Eukaryota > Viridiplantae > Streptophyta > Zygnematophyceae > Desmidiales > Closteriaceae > Closterium > Closterium sp. Naga37s-1. The sequence goes on from CANJKZ010000978.1 coordinate 100,894, forward strand.
ATGCTTATATTGTGTAGGCTGTAGTGGGGTGGCCCATAAGTGGTACAACCCAATTAGGGTTACTACTTCTACCCACTTTGATTTTAGTTCATCTATTGTGAAAACGAGGTCTCCACCTGCAAAACGTGAAATATGTCGCAGGTAGCACAGGGAAGTGTCGCTCGGTTCTTGCGCAACCACTCTTGGCCGTGGTGAGCAGCTAGAGCGACAGCCATAGCTTAGAAATTCTAGGCTTCCAGGAAAATCCAGCGCATGTCGGAAATGTCCGCCTTAGGACTTTAGGACCGGGACTCCGTTATTGCAAGGTGTCGCTAAAGCCAAACGCGGTCCTAGGTCACGTTTCCACGTTTCCCTACGGTGTTCTAGCTAAAGCCGTCGTGGATGAAAACTCCTTCCCGTCGCCCACGCGCACTCCCCTCGAAGGAGCACGCACACTCCCTTCCGTCACCCTCGCGCACTCCATTCCGCTGCCCACGCTCAAGACCTTCCCGTCGCCCACGCTCACTCCCTTTCCATCGCGATCGCGCAATGGTACCGTCGCCCACGATCAGTCACTTCCGTCGCCCACGATCAGTCACTTCCGTCGCCCACGCTCACTCCATCCCGTCGCCCACGCTCACTCCCATTCCATTGCCTTCGCGCAATCCTTCGATCGCACACGCGAATCCCCGCTCGTCGCACACGGCCTATTCCCTCCCGTCGCACACCGCCTCTCCCATCTCCGCCTCACCCATCTCCGCCTCACCCATCTCCTCCTCACCCATCTCCTCCTCACCCCAGCTCAGTCTGCGCGCACTCCCTCCCTACTTCCCATCCCCTTTTCCTCGTTTCCCCATCCCTCATTTCCCCATCCCATCATTCCCTCTGCCTCCGTCTGCCATCCTTCCATTCCCCGTGCCTACTTTCACCATTCCACCATACGGTCATACCCCATCCCGCGACCTCCATGTCACCTCCACCCCGTCCCCTCTCCTCCCTGCTTCTTCCCATCATTCGCCAAAAAGTTCGTTTTTCACCACCTCCTATACCTATCCCCTACCCATCCCCTCCTCTCCCCATCCATCCTTTCCCCATCGATCCTCTCCCTATCCCTCCTCTCGCCATCCCTCCTCTTCCAAACCCATAATTTTCTCATTCCCTCCTCTCCCCGCCCCTTTCCTCCATGTCTCCCATCTGCCGTACCTCACCTCCCTCTGTTCCTCGCATCCTCCATCCTCATTTCCTCCCTGCCACCCATTCTCCTCCTCACCTTCCTCCCCAGCCTCTCTTCCTCACCTCCCTTCTGCTTCTCTCCCCCACGTCCTCCCTACCTCCCTTCCTCCCATCATCACTTCCTCCCTTTATTCCTGCATTCCTCGCTTCTTCCCTTCCTTCGTTCCTCCCTTCCTCATTTGCCAGTTGTCATTGTTTTGCATGCTTGCTTCCCTTCTACTTCAGCCATGTCACATCTGACTTCCTGGTTTGTGTTTGTACAGGTCTGCTCTGCATCTTGTTGTGATGTGTTGGCTGTTTGATAGTAACTCGACGTACATGTCGAGAGAACAGTGCAGGAATGAATGAACTATGAATGAGTTGGGTACAAGTACTAACCCTTAAGTGTTGTACCCCTTGTAGGCTAACCCACTATAGCCTAGAGAGAACACAAACATATAGTTTGACACACCCCCATAGGCTAAGTGAGAGATAACAAACACAACAGACGGTCACAAGACCAGTCAAGCAAGAGAACAAAGCAAAACAAAGCTCAGGTTGGATCTCAATGATACCACACAACCTGAGCGCAAGTAAACGGCCACAAGGCCAGTTCTCATGCAGAGTTAAAATAGCAAGGCAGTACACTGATCACAACATAGCAAGAGTAAACAAGCAGGTATAAAGATATATATCAGTGTACAACAAGAGCAAGTCAAGCAATCAGCAGGTGAGGCATAGTAGGCACAAGCCCAAAAGCAGTGCAGAAACGCTGATGATCACCAGAACCAAGGGCCTTGGTGAACACATTAGCAGTGTTGGCCCGCGAGGCCACGTAGGAAAGGCGGAGCTGACGACCTTGCTGCAGCTCACGCGCAAGGAAGTAGCGAAAAGCAATGTGCTTTGTTCTATGCTCCAGTCTCTGCTCGTGACACAAGGCAAGCATTGCCTTGTTGTCGACGTACAGAACTGGAGGAGAACGAGGCCGCTCCCCCAAGTCGGTCAGCAGGTAGGTCAGCCAGCGTAGCTCCTGTGTAGCCATGGCCCCAGCGTAGATATCGGCCTCACAGCTGGAACTAAGCACAGAAGAAGAACGAGTGGACCTCCACGAGACAGAACCAGAGCCAAGACTGAAGGTGTAACCCTGTGACGAACGCTGAGTCGCCTGGTCGTCGGCCCAAGAAGCGTTGGAGTGTCCGGTGAGTACCACTGAACCCTGTCCTCCAAGCACGAGCCCCATGCCCGATGTACTACACAAGTAATGCAGTACCCTCTTCGCAGCATCCCGGTGCACCTTTCGGTGTCTACCGGGAGCCTCGTAGCGAGCCAGGTTGCTGAGAGGGTACGCGAGGTCAGGTCGTGTGCACGTCATCAGGTACATGAGGCAACCCACAAGCTCTGGGTACGAACCACTCGGCTCTACGGACTCGTCCGAAGGTGGAGCTGAGAGCGAGTGGCCGGTAGACAGAGGAGTGGGCTGTGGCGAGGAGAACTGGAAGCCGAAACGCTGAAGGACCTGGTGCACCATGTGTGACTGAGTCAGGGTGATGGTGCGCCGTGCTCTGTCCCGGGTGATCTGCAAGCCAAGATAGCTACGCATCTCACCCAGGTCAGTGCAGGTGTGTCTCTCCTGCAGTTCCGCCTTCACTAGGGCTAGCGCCTCAGTGTCAGGAGTAGCAAAAACCAAGTCGTCGACTTACACTAGAACGTAGAATGGCGGCAGGGTAGTGTCGGTGCCTAGAAACAGCGACGGGTCAGCAGAGGAAGGAGCAAACCCAAGAGCCGCAAGTGTAGTCCTCAGTGTGTCGTGCCACTCTCGGGGCACCTGGTGGAGACCGTAGACTGGCCGCCGGAGGCTCCACTGGGTACCCACAGGAAACGACCCAGTGAAGCCGGGTGGGCGGCGCAGCCATATCTCCTCGTGAAGGCTGCCCTGCAGGAAAGCTGTGGAGAAGTCGAGGGAGTGCAGCTCGTAGTCACGCTATGCTGCAACGTGCAGCAGCACCCGAAGAGTAGTCATCTTCGGGGTGGGGGAGAAGGTATGGAAGAAGTCGACCCCCTGTCACTGACTGAAGCCTCGAGCAACGTAACGCGCCTTGAAGGCAGGCGGAGAACCCGTCGGCCGCTTCACTCTGAAAATCCACATGCCATCGACTATGTTCACCCCAGGAGGAGGAACCTCGTCGACGTAGGTGCCTGTGGACTTCCAGGAAGCCATCTCTGCGTCCATGGCTGTCTGCCACTGAGAGGAGTACTCACCCGCAATCGCCTCAGCGTAAGAGCGCGGGGTAAGGATGTCAAGTGCATCCGGGTCTCCCTCAGGGCAAAGCAGCATGGATGCAAAACGAGGTACAGCGGCCACAAGACACTCAAGCTCAAACTGTCTGTCCTCAAGTACATCACTGCCAAGGGCAAGCTCACCCCTGAGGGACGGAGGACAGACATACTCAGAATCAGTGACAAGACTCGCGACGTAGTCAAGACGACTCCTAGCTGCAAAGTCGACTAGCTCAGTGACTAGGGCAAACGCTGCAGTAGACTCAAGGTCAAGGTCAGTGATGACAGTAGCGAGGAGACGAGTGACAGTAGGACTGGCAGCATGAGCAAGGTCAGACTCAGGGTCAGGAATGTGCGGAAGAGAGGACGTGGGAGGCTCAGGCAGGTTAACACGCTGTGGAACAGAGGAAGGACGAAGTGCCATATCGTGAGTGCCTGGGATAGCAGGAGGACGTGGACGGGCGACACGACGAGCACGAACAGGTGTGGAAGCACGAGTCTCAGGCTCACGACGCTCAGTCAGGGACTCAATCACCTCAGTGTGAGGAGCAGGCGCAGGCAGCTGTGGTTGAGACTGGTCTGTCGGTGGACAAAGGAGGGGGAGAGGGAGGCCAATGGAAGACGGGAGACTAAGAACCTAGCGAAGGACCGAGTCAGGCGGCGGCAGGGTCGACTGCGGCTGTGGGTAGAAAAACGGTATGCGCAGGGCAGTACCAGTAGCTCCAGCTCCTCCAGCATCAGCACCTCCAGCACCAGCAGCTCCAGCAGCACCTCCAGAACCTCCAGCACCAGCAGCACCACTAGCTCCGGCAGCGCCAGGACCTCTAGCACTAGTAGGACCTCCAGCACCTCCAGTGCCAGTAGCTCCAGTAGCACCTCCAGCACCTCCAACACCAGCAGCACCAGTGCTCCGGCAGCTCCAGTACCTGTAGTACGAGCACCTCCAGGACCAGCAGCTCTAGCACCTCCAGTACCTCCAGCTCTAGCGCCTCCAGCACCAGCTCCACCTCCAGCACCTCTAGTGCCAGCAGCTCTAGTAGCACCTCCAGCACCTCCAGCACCAGCAGTAGCACCTGCTCTGGCAGCTCCAGCACCTCCAGCACCAGCAGTACCTCCAGTACCTCCACTGCCAGCAGCTCCAGTAGCACCTCTAGCACTAACAGCACCACCAGCTCCGGCAGCTCCAGCACCTCTAGTACGAGCACCTCCAGGACCAGTAGCTCCAGCACCTCCAGTACCTCCAGCTCAAGCGACTCTAGCACCAGCAGCACCTCCAGCACCTCCAGCACCAGCTGTACCTCCAGGACTAGTAGGTCCAGCACCTGCAGCACCAGTAGCACCTCTAGGACTAGTAGCTCTGGCACCTCCAGCACCACCAGCACCTCTAGTACCTCCAGCACTAGCAGCACCTCCAGTACCTCCAGCACCAGCAGTACCTCCAGGACTAGCAGCTCCAGCACCAACAGGACCGTACCCTCCACCATCAGGACTGCCTCGCTGAACGATCCACGCACGAATCGCCTGCGGCGAGAGCGTCTCAAGTAGGTCAGGCTGCGGTGGCTGTCCAGCTCCAGGACCTCCAGTAGGGTAGCCCACAGCTCCACCGCCACTAGGACGCGCAGGACCCCCAGAGTCAGCACCCCCAGTCACAGCACCCCAAGAACCAGCACCCCTAGTCGCAGCACCCCCAGAACCCTCACCCTCTGTCTCAGCACCCCCAGGCTCAGCACTAGCAGTCTCAGCTCCAGAGTCCACAGTAGCAGGTTGCGGAGGCGGCAAAGACGGCCGAGGCGGAAAACCAGGGGGAGTCTCCAAGCGTGCAGAGCAGCGAGTGGCCGCCGTGTCGTCAGCGACAGGGTCAACCCCCTCAGCTAGGCCAGAGGAGTCAGAAGATATCTCCAAAGGCTCAACCAAGGGGGGTGGGTCTACCTGAAACACACCTGAGGGAGCAGGACCCTGTGGGAGAGGGGGTCTACCGGGGGGGGGGACTGGTACCAAGAAAAGAGGCGCTAGGGGGACCGGGTGGGACGCGCGTGGGTGTAGCCTGTAGTAACAGACAGACTCGTCAAAGGTGACGTCTTGGGAGGAGAAGACTCAACACGAGCGCGGGTGGTAAAATTGCCACGGCGGGGCGTCGGTGGGGAAGCCAAGGAAGACGCAGCGGAGAGTGCGAGAGGAGAGCTTGCTCGCTTTTGCATCGCGAACAAGGGAGAGCGCGCCCCAGACCCGAAACACCGACGCATCGCCAACCTTCCCCGTCCACCGGAGTGTGGGCGAGGTCTTTGGCTCAGAGACACGGGGCCAGAGGTTGAGCTGATGCGCAGCGTATCGGACCGCAAACGGCCACAGAAAATGGGGAGCAGCCGCATGGATCATGGAGGTACGGGCAACCTCCATGATCAAGCCAATGCGACGCTCAGCAATCCCATTCTGCTGAGGAGAGGCCGGAAGCGTGAACGATTGGACGATGCCCTCGTCTCGTCAGAACTCCGCAAGGAGGTCAGAAGAGAACTCACCGCCTCTGTCAGAGTGCAGACGCAAGACTGGGAAGTCCCGACTGAACCGCTCGCGCAGCTGGCGATAAGTAGCACGGATCTAGGGGATCAAAACACCGCTGACGTCCGCCTTGCGCCGCAAGGGGAAGACAGTGGTGTAACGTGTGTAGTCGTCAACAACCAGCAGGAAGTAGAGCTGCTGGTCCGTTTTACCGACGGGGGCTGGGCCCCAAACGTCCATGTGGAGAGTCTGCAGAGGAGCAGTGGTCGGAGGAAAGTCGGAGGAGTGAGGAGCGGCGCGCTGCCGCACCTCGACGCAGGGAAGGCACGGCGGGGCAGGCACGGCGGGGCAGGCAAGCGCGGGAGGGGGGGCACGGACCTAGGAAGGCCAGAGACAAGGAGACAGGAGTGCATACCGCGGAGACGCGGTAGGGAGGGGTGACCGAGGCGGTGGTGCCAGAGGAGAGTCTGGTGGGAGAGTACCCGACACGAGCAAGACGCTGCAAGCTGACCAGACACAGACACCTGACTCGACGCAGCCACCTGACCTGCCTCAGCCACCTGTGCAGCTGTAGTGGTCAGTGTGTACAGACTAGACCCAGGCCGTCGAGTGAACGTAGCCAGGTGACGGCCAGTCCGAGAGCACGTACAGATCGCCACACGCTGCCCTCCTGGAATAAAGGTATCAACCTAGACATCCTGAATGGCAGCGTTGCTCACCAAGTTCGTCAAGAACGTGGGGAGGTGGAGACCTGACAAAGAACCGGAGGGGACTGCTGGACACGGGAGGACAGTGGAGGCTCGTGCAACTACTGGGCCCCCAGTGGGGTCAGCCAGTGAGACCGGTACCGGTGCAGCAAGTGGTGTGAGTGAGGTGCAGTCACGAAAGAAGCAACGTGACGCCTGAGTTAAGTGTGAAAGTGTGCAAGGCCTCAGCTGAGGAAGGACCTGCGGCGGCGCAGAACAGGGTTACCATCAAATCCTGTTACCCCATCCCACGAGCCGACGAACTGATCGACCAACTGCGCACAGCCCAGGTTTTCTAAAAAGTTGACCTTCGTGGAGGCTACCACCAGATCCGAGTCAACCCACCCAACTGCCCGAAAACAGCTTTGTGAACATGCTACAGATCCTTCAAATGCACCGTCATGCCTTTTGGACTGACCAACGCCCCCGCAACGTTTCAAATGACCATGAACGAAGCCTTCCGCCTGATTTTAGATAAGTGCGTCATCGTGTACCTCGACGACATACTGATTTACAGCCCAGACAGAGCACAACACCTAAAGGACATTGAAGCAGATTTTAAAATACTGGGTGAGAACCGCCTACTGACGAAAGCATTTAAGTGTGAGTTTTTACAGGACAGACTGGAGTTTTTGGGACACATTATTTCAGCTGAAGGAGTGGAAATAGACCAGAAAAAGATAGAAACGATTCAAGCGTGGCACGCGCCGACAAACTTGACCGAGTTGCAGAGCTTTTTGGGGTTCGTCAACTACGTGCGCCGGTTTGTCCCCGACATGGCGAAGTGGACTGCTCCGTTGACCGACCTGCTGAGGAAGGGGGTTGAGTACACGTGGGGGGAGAAAGAGCAAGCTGCCTTCTCGGCCCTCACACAAATTTTGTGCTCGCCGCCCGTGCTTCACATCGCAGATCCGCACCGTCCATTCGAGCTCGTCTCCGACGCAAGTGACATCGCTGTGGGAGTTGTACTGTTGCAGGACTTCGGGAACGGCCTCCAACCAATCGCGTACGATTCCCGCAAGCTGCACCCGCCCGAATGCAACTACCCGATACACGACCGCGGAATGCTGGCGATCGTGCACGCGTTCAAAGTGTGGCGATGCTACCTGACTGGCGCTGATGTGACAGTACGGACAGATCATCGATCACTACACTACCTTCGCGCCTAACCGAATCTCAACCCGCGACAGATCCACTTGTTGGACTATCTGGAGTCCAACTTCCACTACACTGTCACGTAAAAAAAAGGCGCATCAAACATCGCCGACACACTCACACGTCCTACCGCCCAACTCCACGCCATCCTACTCGCCCTAACCAACCCACTGTTAACAGGCCTATTCACCCACGGATACAGTACCGACCCATTTTTCAAGACCGGAAATTCACAGCAACCGGCAGAAGCTAAGGGAGTCTATTACATAAAAGCAGGCACCAACCGCATTTGGGTACCCGCGTACTCAACACTGAGGGAACTGTTACTGCAGGAGGCACACGCCGGGATTACCTCGGGCCACTTTGGGGTAGAAAAAACGCGACAGCAACTGCAGCGGTATTACTACTGGCCGGAGCTATTGACCGACGTACAACACCACGTGGGCTTGTGTCATACGTGTGAGGTGATGAAGAGGTCGCCAAAGAGAAAGGCGGGTCAATTGCAGCCGATTTCACCGCCCGAGCGCGCGTGGCCGCAAGTTACCATGGATTTCGTCACGGGGTTACCTTCGAACCCTGGGGGTAACGACGCGGTTATGGTCGTCGTTGACACACTGGCGAAAATGGCTCACTTTGTTGCGTGCAAGAAATCGATCTCATCCAAAGAAACCGCTCGCCTGTTCATCGCAGCCGTCGCTCGACTGCACGGGATACCAGTCACGATAATCAGCGACCACGACACGAAGTTTACCAGCAACTTCTGGAAGATCCTCTGGGAGCAGTTCGGGACCAGGCTATAGTTCAGTTCATTGTACCACCCCAAGACCGACGGTCAAATGGAGCGAACCAATCAGACAATGGAGCAGTTGATTTGGGCCGCGTGTGACGACCCGACAACTTGGGAGCAGTAGCTGCCGCTGATCGAGTTTGCCTACAACAACGCCACGTCAGCGACGACGCATCAGTCCCCGTTTTACCTAAACTACGGGCAAACCCCAAGAGTGCCCATGACGGCGAGTCCGAACAACCCAACGCCACGAGCACAGCAATTCGCCAAGATTCGGCAAGCTGCCTGCACCATAGCCGCAGAAGTAATTAAAAAAGCCAACGTCATCGCTAAACGCAACGCTGACCGCCACCGCCGCCCAGTCATGTACTAGTCAAGGGATTACGTACTGCTCGACACACATAACTTAAGACTGCCAATCGTACCAAAATTACGACCGCGCTACTGTGGACCATTTCAAATCAGCCACATGATCACCCCAGTTATCGCCCACTTACTGTTGCCGACAGACTGGTACATCAGCCCATCATTCCACGTCAGCCTACTTCACCCTTACATCCCAAGCACGAGCCAACTGCCTCGTCACTGCCCGCCATCCACGACTCGCCCTGCATCGGAGCCGATCATCGAGCCCGAAAAAAATATGAGCCATCGGATTCGCCACCCCACATGCATCAAGAGGATCGAGTTCCTCGTTTGCTGGAAGGACCGCACGCCAACTGAGGATAGCTGGGTGCCCTTGGCCAACATCGAAAACCACCCTGCCATGCAAGTGTACCTGAGGAGCCGGGGTTTCCGCGATATACACGCACTCGCGTAGCGGAGGGGGCTTCTTGAGGGGGGGGGGGGTAGTGTAAGGAATTTTCTCGCTATTCCCTACCGCGACCGTCCACATCACGTACAGCAGCAGCTGTTGTTCGCCCGTTACTGCTAACGGGGCTTCGCCAACTTCGCGCGCACTGTTTCACCAAACCTCGCACTGCTGGAGAAGCCGAGTCGACCTATGCTTTGGGACTAGTCCGAACCTCGCGCCAGCGTAGCACTAGCTAGCTCGCACGCACCGCGTTACCGTTTGCACATTTTCGCATATAAGTATTCGCTCGTGCCTTCGCTCATATTTTGTACTCATTGAACACTCTAGTGCAATCCTCGCTACCTCGATTCATTGCACCCAGGGCTGACGTTTCAAAAAAACCTTAGGAAAAAAAATTGTCTAGTCTGAAGCACATTTTCCCCAACTTGGTGAGTTTGATTTCACAGGATTCGTAAGTCGTTACATCTGAAGGGGTCACTGTCCAAAATTCAAGGTCAGAGTAAAATTTTGAAGTTAAAATGTCTTGGGAATAGTCCTGTGAGTTTGTGACCCTGTCATAAGTAGGATTCAATATATTCTAACTACCTACCTACCTACCTAGTACCTACCATTTAATCGGTCAGAGAAGGAGTTGTTAGCTTCATAACTTAGCTACCATGATACCATTAAATCCTAGATACTCTAAATCTCAGACTGATCCATGGCTATCTCCTCCACATCCTCTCCCTCATCCTCCTCGTGGAAAGGGTCGTCCTGTGCCTGGTCCTCATCATAGGCCTCCTCGTTGTAGTCCTCATCTGACTCCTCACGAACCCACTCCAGCCCACGCACTACCCTCTCCCATTCCTGGTCCTCCGCCAGCTCCTTCCCCTTGCGCTTCCTCTCAGACAATCAGACCATTTTAGTCTGATAAAATCAGCCCTGATTGCACTTGTAACAGGTTCATATATTAGCTTGATCACCAAAGTCGATCCGATACAGGGCCCAAAATTGGTTTAGGCCCACCCTGACAAATCAGGGTTGCAGCTGCTCTGTACCTTGACCCGTTGTGTAAAATTTTCCATACCCTGTTTGCATCAGGGTAAATCAAGGATTTCAGCATGGTAGCCTGATTTGAGCAGGGTATTTCTACAGATAGCCTGTTTCCAATACTACTTTGTCTGTTACGTAATTTCTTCAGTATTAATAAGGTTGCACAAAGATAACAACTACTCAGTGCCACCCCCACTGCCTACAACTTCCTCTACAAACTCTGAATCGCTAGCCCTGGAGGCGTCAAACTCCTTGGTGGATCGTCTGAGCTTCTCTCCTTGGAAGATGGCGACCACCTCGTACCAGTCGACATCATACCGCAGCAGAGAGCACCGCATCAGGTCCTCCAGGCTTGTGTCGCCAAGGCTGCCATGTCCCCAAGTCTTGATCAGGTTCTGCTTCGAGAAGCCCCGCTTGCATTCAACCGTGCTCAATGGCAGCACGGCGACTGACTGCCACATGCTCATGATGTTGGGGAAGGACACACGCCACGCATCTTCCCGCAGCATGTTCCCCAATGCCTAATGAAACTCCTCGTTGTTGTGCTGGGAGAACATTGTGGATGTAAACATCCACAGTTCCTGGCCGGCCCTTTTGTAGTCGAACCCTGGCATGGGGCGGGTACGGGGTGTAAACTTGGGTGACGCGCGCATACACGGGTAGGAGTGGGGGGGATTAGTCCAACGAGCAGCGGTGAGCACCACGTGCACGTGTCACCAACGCGACAGATATGCAATTGACAAAACATTGGAACACAACTGCATACTCCTATTATGGCTTACCAGGCAACTTATGGTTGTGCAGCTTGTGCAGAAGGCCCAGCCACTTTTTGAAGGTCTCCACGCGCTTGCTGTCTTCAGACACGTACGAAGCTGTCCGAAACAGCTTCGTTCCTTCCAGCAGGTTCAGGTCGCGCATCCGCCACTCCAGCTCGGCGTCCACGGTACGCACAAACTTGATCAACAGCTCCACGCACGCCGTCATGTCGCCATCATTTTCGTGTCCGGGTAGACGACGCTCGTGCAACTCGTAGACAAAATAGACGGGATTCCCGTCCCCGTCTACACCCTCCGCCTTCATCTCTCTCTTATCCATTGCCTGGTGCCTCTTAATGAATTATGGTAGCTGCTTTTTATCCTCGCTGCCGAAGTGGTGGGCTGGGTCACGGAGGGAGTACCTGGTCTTCACACGCATCCTTGTTTGCTCCACGATGTGCGCAACAAGGGTGACGTCAACCTGCATACAGGCACTACAAGCAGTCAGTACATGGTCGTGCATAGTTGCGGGAACCAAGATGCATGTGGCAAAAGCTATTACCTGGCGTTGCTGGAAGCGCTTGTTGAGGGCGTTGATTTCCCACAGCACATCCGCGAGAAAGCGGATGAGCCAGTGGAACTTGAACGAGGTAACCACCTCGTACAGCTCCTTCTTGTAGTCCTTCAGCACCACTATAGCTGCAGGGAGAACATCGAGCAGGCGCTGTACCGCTTCACCACGGGAGAGCCATCGGACCTCGTGGATCCCCTACGCCTCCAAATTCGTCTGGCAGAAGATGCGTTGCAGCTCGTGGAACTTCTGGTAGTGCACGCTGCTGCGGCCGATGTGTTCAGCGAAGGCGCGCACGACGTTGTCGATCATGCGAAGCTCAGGGACAGCATATGCAGCATCACTGGCAGCGATTGCCTCCCTGTACATTATCACAGAAATAGAATAAACTTGTTAACAACTACGACATATGTAACAAACATTGCATCAATCAGACACAACACGTGCATACCGATGGGCGATACAGTGTGTAGAGGCCAGGTGAGGAATGTGCATTCGCAGCCTTGTAACGACGCCCTTGTTCTTGCCGACCATCACGTTTGCACCATCGGAGGCGACACTTGGTATCTTCTGGAGGTCGACCCCGATCACAGTGAGATACTGCACGACCGTGGATGTGAGGGAGGCAGCGTCAGCACGATCAACAGTGATGAGAGTCAAAAACTCAGTAACCACAGATGTGCGCTTGAAGAAGGTAGCGTATAAGATCAGGTGCTTCCCATGCACCCGATCTGTGCTCTCGTCCAGGGAGATGCCTATCCACGGGGACTCGAGGAGGTGAAGGCGTTGTGTTTCTTGGAGATAAGTTGACAGGGCGCGCGGATTCTCCTTGAATCCGTAACTGCCAACGATAAGAGATAGAGTAAAAGTGAGTGAGTGCTTATCAATCAGATAGAGAGGTGCACAAACACCAGCCAGCACTTACTCAGTGTAGTATGAGCCGTATCCGCCGGATGGAGGGAGGTCTAGTAACCCTTCCTTCGCCAAAAACCAGCATAGTGGGACAAACATGATGATGGGAGCGTCCGCCGTGCAGACGAAGAGCGCTAACGGATCATGAGTTATGGGTGAGCTCCTCACTCCTGCTTCGACACAACTCATCACTTGTACTATTTACCTCCTCTTGCGCCTCTTGCCATCTCGGCAAGCTGCCGCAGTCTCCTCCATCAACTCTCTTGCAATCTCCTCAAACTGCGTACTAGCATCTTCTGCCAATCGCTGTGACAGCTCCTCAAACCGCGAGTATGCATCCTTTAGCAACTCCCTTGTGAGCTCATCAAATTGCGCGCACACGTTTCTCAAAGCCGCACCCATGGCTGCACTCAACCTCTCGCCCAACCTCCTGACCCCTCTCTCGCCCCGCCTCTCACGTGAAACCCCTGCGTTCGAGTCCTTTCCACGTCCTGTAGACCTCTCCATTCCTCTCCTGGCAGATCTTCTCTCATTCCGTTCTCGCTGCTCCCTCCTACCATCCCTATCTCGCTGCTCCCTTCTACCATCTCTTTCATGCAGTGAACCCCCCCCCCCCCCCCCCAAGAATTTAAATCACCCTCTGCTGCTGCTGCTGCTCCTCTGTGAGCTGATTTAGGCTGATAACTCGTCGGGTAAAAAATTGTAGCACGCAGGGGGGTTGTAGTGGGCAGGTGGGCTATACCAGGCAGGGGGGTTGTAACCCCATTCCTAGGCAGCCGCAGCAGGCCGTTGTCGTGTCCACCGTTGCTTCAGATGAAGTCAGAATCTAACGGCCCACCATGTCTTTGCATCGGGTCAGGAAGAGTAGATGCACCAGGACCTGTGGCTTTGGGAGCTTGAGTGACTTTGCTGCGAAGGCTTTGCAAGTAGTTGTCAGAGGGTTGCCTCGAGTCAGAAGGTAGTCTCTCAGGTGCAACGGGAGAGACAGTGGATGGTGTGTCAAGATAGTAGCTAGGAGGGTAGGAACCATGCTAGGGTTGAATGTCGAGGGAGTTCAGGCAAGAGAAAATTCGAGAAAGAATTGTTTCACTATTGAGCAAGGTACAAGATATAGCAAGGAGAAAGCCACATGGTACACCACCTACAGCAAGTGAGATACACTACAGTCTACACTACAAACAGTTATAAAGAATATATAAGTATATTCTAACACACCCCCTAAATGCCTGTAGTGAAGAACCTTGTGCACAACACCCCCTGAAGGGGTACACCAAGCGCAGCGGAGGAAGGAGAGGGCAAGTGAAGAGGAGGAGGGACCATGAGAGGAGAGGAGGTGGTGGGTGGCGGCTGAAGCTGCTGTGGCACACGGGCAACTGGAGCAACTGGCACACTGGCAAATGGAGCAACTGGCACACGGGCAACTGGAGTAACTGGCTCCGCGGCTAAGAGAGCGGCAGGAGCAACTGACTCACGGGCTACAGGAGCAACGGGCTCACGGGCAACTGGCGCAACGGTCTCACGGGCGACTGGAGCTGCTGGCTTCACGGCGTCCACCCCCCTTCAACTTCCCCCATTCCCCCAAACCTCCCTGTCACACCCCTCAGCATCCCTACCGCCACTCCCTCAACTCCCCCACACCCTCTCCCCCTCCCCCCCCCAGCGGCATGTGCAGCAGTGGGAGAGAGAGGAGGAGAGGCAGCAGCAGTTCACTCACACCTGCCACCCCCATACCCTCCCCCCCACTGCTGCACCCGCAGCAGGGGGATGGAGGAGAAGGGGGGGCGGGGAGGCTGGTGCTGCAGATCCCCTCCCCCCACTGCTGCACCCGCAGCAGGGGGATGGAGGAGAAGGGGGGGGGACGGGGGGGGGGGGGGCTGGTGCTGCAGATCCCCTCCCCCCCACTGCTGCACCCGCAGCAGGGGGATGGAGGAGAAGGGGGGGCGGGGGGGGGGGGTTGGTGCTGCAGATCCCTTCCTGCCACCCCCTTAACCTCCAAGCTCCCCCCCTTCTCCCTACACAGCGACAAGTGCGACAGGGAGAGAGAGGAGGAGGTGATGGGCGGCTGACTACTCACACCCGCCACCCCCATACCCTCCCCCCCACTGCTGCACGCGCAGCAGGGGGATGGAGGAGAAAGGGGGGGGCGGCGGGGGGGGGCGGTGTAGAAGCTGCTCTGGCGACAACGGGCAGGAACCCGTTGTGCGACACACCCGCCACCCCATACCCTCCCCCCACTGCTGCACGCGCAGCAGGGGAATGGAGAAGAAAGGGGGGGGGGGGCGGGGGGGCTGGTGCTGCAGATCCCCTCCCCCCCACTGCTGCACCCGCAGCAGGGGGATGGAGGAAAAGGGGGGGGGGCAGGGGGGCTGGTGCTGCAGATCCCCTCCCCCCCACTGCTGCACCCACAGTAGGGGGATGGAGAAGGGGGGGGCGGGGGGGGGGGCTGGTGTTGCAGATCCCCTCCCCCCACTGCTGCACCCACAGCAGGGGGATGGAGGAGAAGGGGAAGCAGGGGGGGCTGGTGCTGCAGATCCCTTCCTGCCACCCCCTTAACCTCCAAGCTCCCCCCCTTCTCCCGACACAGCGACAAGTGCGGCAGGGAGAGAGAGGAGGAGGTGGTGGGCGGCTGACTACTCACACCCGCCACCCCCATACCCTCCCCCCCGCTGCTGCATGCGCAGCAAGGGGATGGAAGAGAAAGGGGGGCGAGGGGGGCGGTGTAGGAGTCGCTTGGGCGACAGCAGGGCATGCGACGGGCAAGAACCCGTCGTGCGCCACACCCGCCACCCCCATACCCTCCCCCTCCTGCAGCAGGGGGATGGAGGAGAAGGGGGGGGCGGGGGGGCAGTGTAGGGGCTGCGCGGGCTACAGCAGGTCGTACGACGAGCTGGTTCCTTCGGGTACATTCCCGCCACCTCCACACCCTCCCCCCTCCCCCTCCTCGGTTGCACGAGCAGCGTAAGTGGCGGGAGCCGCGGCTGCATCCACCCCCGTCACCCCCACTCACAGCCACCACCCCCAACTCACCCCCCTCCCCACGGCAGGAGCAAACTCGGCAGAAACAGCGGGGCCGACGGGAGGTCGGGTGGGGTAACATGCTAGGGCGTGATGGGTGGGGCGTGGGGGGGAAGCTTTGGGCTGGCCCGGGGGTTGCGGGTGCAACGCATCGGGCAGACGGGGGCGCACTCGTCGGGAAGGCGCAAGGGCGGCGCGAGGAGCGTGCGCGGGGCTGGCGACGGTGCAGGCAAGGCCGCGGGCGACGAGGCCGCGGGGCGACGAAATAGCGAGGAGCGACAGGGGGGGGCGCAGGGCGACGAAACGGCGCAAGGCGACGGGGGGGGGGCGTGGGGCGACAGGGCGTCCGGCGAGGGGACGAGCAGAAAACCGACGCGCGCCCGGGGCACGCGACGAGCAGAAAACCGACGGGCGCCAGCGAGGCGGACGCCATGCAAGGATTAAAATGCAGTGGGCCCATTAGGTCGTAACCACTCTAATACCATGTCAATATAGTAGCTAGGAGGCTAGGAACCATGCTAGGGTTGAGTGTCGAGGGAGTTTAGGCAAGAGAAAAATCGAGAAAGAATTGTTTCACTATTGAGCAAGGTACAAGATATAGCAAAGGAGAAAGCCACATGGTACACCACCTACAGCAAGTGAGATACACTACAGTCTACACTACTAACAGTTATAAAGAATATATAAGTATATTCTAACACGGTGCTCCTGCTGGTAGAGGAAGGAGAGCAGATGGTGAAGAGAACGGTAGAGATGGTAAAGGAAATCGTGATGGCGATGGAAATGAGAATGGTGGGGGATTGTTTATTCCCTGCTACTGCTGCTGCTGCTGCTGCTGCTGCTGCTGCTGCTACTGCTGCTGCTGCTGTTGTTGATCCTGCGGCTGCTGCTGCGGCTCCTTCTGCTGCCTTCCCATCTCTCCCCAACCTGAACCAATGCTGCCAGGAAATGCATAAGCTAGCATTTCACCCGATTACTTCTTTGCCGTAAACCCCGTAGCAGCAGCAATAGCAGCATACGCTCTAGCTGCTCTTCTAGCCTGTTTTCCTGCCACTTTTTTCCTCGCCTCAAGCTCAGTTCCATTGAACAATCGAATGTACTCAAACCATGCTAGTTCCGTCCTAATCCCCCGATCCTTCCGCCCCCCCCTGGGCCTTCCCCTCACTTTTGCCTGCGCCCCTGCGTTCCCCCCTGACTCGTTATTAGGCTGCTCATCCGCGTTAGTAGCCCCCCCTACCACTGCTCAACTGAGCCCCCCACCGTCCCCCCCCGCTTCCTCCGCCGCTTCTGCTTCCGCCGCAGGTTGCGAATCCCCCGGTCGCCGCAGGCTGCGAATCCTCCGGTCGCCGCAGGTTGCGAATCCCCCGGTCGCCGCAGGCTGCGAATCGCCCGGTCGCCGCAAGCTGCGAATCGCCCGGTCGCCGCAGGCTGCGAATCGCCTGGTCGCCGCAGGCTGCGAATCGCCCGGTCGCCGCAGGCTGCGAATCGCCCGGTCGCCGCAGGCTGCAAATCGCCCGGTCGCCGCAGGCTGCGAATCCCCCGGTCGCCGCAGGCTGCGAATCGCCCGGTCGCCGCAGCCTGCGAATCGCCCGGTCGCCGCAGGCTGCGAATCGCCCGGTCGCCGCAGCCTGCGAATCGCCCGGTCACCGCAAGCTGCGAATCGCCCGGTCGCCGCAGGCTGCGAATCCCCCGGTCGCCACAGGCTGCGAATCGCCCGGTCGCCGCAGGCTGCGAATCCCCCGGTCGCCGCAGGCTGCGAATCCCCCGGTCGCCGCAGGCTGCGAATCCACCGGTCGCCGCAGGGTGCGAATCCCCCGGTCGCCGCAGGCTGCGCATCCCCTGGTCACCGCAGGCTGCGCATCCCCAAGTTGCCGCAGGCTGCGAATCCCTCGGTCGCCGCAGGTTTGTCAAGAGAATGAACGAGAATGAATGAACTATGAAACAGTTGGGTACAAGTACTAACCCTAATTGGGTTGTACCCCTTATGGGCTACCCCACTATAGCCTACACAAATGTAAGCACTATAATGTTCTGACACACCCCCATAGGAAAAGTGGGGGAGAACAAGTGGTCACAAGACCAGTCAAGAAAACCAAAGCAAGCTCAGGGTGGATAACAAAGTCACCACACAGTCCGAGCACAAACAAAGGGCCACAAGGCCAATTCACAAGCAGAGTTATATAAAAGAGAACAAACAATACAGTGATCATACCCTAGCAAGTGTAAGCATGCAGGTATATATATAGATCTCAGTACAAGCAGAGTCAAGCAGAGAGCAAGTGAGGCAGAGTAGGCACAAGGCCTAACACAGTAGAGAAGCGCTGATGATCACCAGGCGGAAGTGCCTTGGTGAATATATCAGCAGTGTTGGCCCTAGTGGCCACGTACGCAAGACAAAGTTGGCCACGCTGCTGCAACTCTCGAGCAATGAAGTATCGCAGAGCGATGTGCTTCGTTTTGTGCTCCAGCCTGTCCTCCTGACACATGGCAATCATGGCCTTGTTGTCTACGTACAGAACTGGAGGCGAACGAGGCTGCTCTCCCAAGTCGGTCAGCAGGTAGGTGAGCCAGCGTAACTCCTGTGCAGCCATGGCCCCGGCGTAGATCTCAGCCTCACAACTGGAGCTGAGAACCGAAGACGAGCGGGTAGACCGCCAGGAAACAGAGCTGGAGCCAAGGCTGAAAGTGTAACCCTGTGACGACTGCTGCGTAGCTGAGTCGTCAACCCAGGAAGCGTCTGCGAGACCGGTGAGGACAACTGTACCCCGTCCTCCAAGCACTAGCCCCATGCCGGACGTACCACATAGGTAACGCAGTACCTCTTTGCAGCATCCCAGTGCACCTTTCAGTGCCTATCGGGAGCCACGTAGCGAGCCAGGAGGCTGAGAGGGTACGTGAGATCAGGTCGTGTGCACGTCATCAGGTACATGAGGCAACCCACAAGCTCTGGGTACGGACCACTCGGCTCTACGGACTCCTCCAAAGGTGGAGCTGAGAGCGAGTGGCTGGTAGACAGAGGAGTGGGCTGTGGCGAGGAGAACTGGAAGCCGAAGCGCTGAAGGACCTGGTGCACCATGTGTGACTGAGTCAGTGTGATGGTGCGCCGTGCTCCGTCCCAGGTGATCTGCAAGCCAAGATAGCCGCACAGTTCACTGAGGTCAGTGCACGTGTGTCTCTTCTGCAGCTCCGACTTCACAAGGGTCAGTGCCACAGTGTCAGTAGTGGGAAAGACCAAGTCGTCGACGTAGACGATGACGTAGAACGACGCCAGCGACGTGTCGGTGCGTAGAAAGAGCGACGGGTCAGCAGTAGAAGGAGCAAACCCAAGAGCCGCAACTGTAGTCCTCAGTGTGTCGTGCCATTCGTGAGGCGCCTAGCGGAGACCGTAGACTGGCCGTCGGAGGCTCCACTGGGTACCTGCAGGAAACGACCCATTGAAGCCAGGTGGGCGGCGCAGCCAGATCTCCTCGTGCAGGCTGCCCTGCAAGAAAGATGTGCTGAAGTCCAGAGAGTGCAACTCGTAGTCATGCTGAGCAGCAACGTGCAGCAACACCCGAAGAGTAGTCATCTTCGGGGTGGGGGAGAATATCTGGAAGTAGTCAACTCCCTGTCACTGATTGAAGCCTCTAGCAACGTAACGCACCTTGAAGGCAGGCGGAGAACCCGGCGGCCGCTTCACCCTGAAGACCCACATGCCATCGACTATGTTCGCCCCAGGTGGGGGAACCTCGTCGACGTAGGTGCCTGTGGACTTCCAGGATGCCATCTCGGCATCCATGGCTGCCTGCCACTGAGAGAAGTAAGGACCCGTAATTGCCTCTGCGTAAGAGCGCGGGGTCGGGATGTCTGGTGCATCCGGGTCTCCCTCAGGGGCAAGCAGCATGGACACGAGATGAGGTGCAGCAGCGGCAAAGCACTCAAACTCCTCCTGCCTGTCCTCAAGAACGTCCGTGTCAAGAGCACACTCACCCCCGACGGACGGAGGACTAGCAGACTCAAACTCAGCAACAAGAGCAGTGGTGTAGTTTAGACGACAGGCAGCAGCAAAGTCAAGCAGCTCAGCAACAAGGGCAGACGCAGTAGCAGACTCAAAAGAAGGGTCAGTGATAATAGTGGCAAGGAGACGAGAGACAGTGGGACTGGCAGCACGAGCGCGGTTAGACTCAGGGTAAGGGACCTCAGGAACAGAGGACTCAGGAGGAGCAGGAAGAGGAACACGCAGTGAAAGAGAGGAAGGACGGAGTGTCATAGTGTGCGTGCCAGGGACAGGAGGAGGACGCGAACAAGGAACGCGAAAAGCAGTGCGAACAAGGGAGGCAGGACGAGACGCAAGCTCACGACGCTCTGTACGACCCCCGGACTGCTCAGTGTAAGGAGAAGGAGCAAGCAGTGGGGAGGCTGGTTGTAACGGCAGCTGCGATTGGTCAGGCGGTGGACACAGGAGGGGAGGAGTAAGGCTAGTAGAAGATGGGACACCAAGAACCTGCTGAAGCAGGGGAACGAAGTACGGTCGCGGCCGCACAGTGCCTCCAGGGTCAACAGCTCCAGCTCCAGCGCCTCCCGCGCCAGTGCCTCCAGCGTCAGTGCCACCAGCTCCAGCGCCTCCCGCGCCAGTGCCTCCAACTCCAGCTCCTCCAGCTCCAGCGCCTCCAGCGCCAGTGCCACCAGCTCCAGCTCCTCTAGCTCCAGCGCCACCCGCGCCAGAGCCTCCAGCTCCAGCAGCTCCAGGCTCCGTAGGGTCTCCAGCTCCAGCGCCCCCAACACCACCAGTCCCGGCAGCTCCAGTACCCCTGGTACGAGCACCTCCAGGACCAGCAGCCGCAGTACCCCCAGTACCACCAGCTCCATCACTAACTCCAGCACCTCCAGCTCCAGCAGCTCCAGCTTAGGTAGCTCCACTCCGAAGGCGTGCGCGTCGAACAAGCCACTCACGCAGCTGCTGCGGGGAGAGAGTCTCCGGTTGGGGAGACAGTCTCGGCGAAGCACCAGCTGGACCTCCAGATGAAGCAGCACCCTGAGGCTCAGCACCCCAAGACTCCGCACCCTCCGACTCAGCACCCCCAGGCTCAACACCCCCAGGCTCAGCACCCCCAGGCTCCTTGCCCTCAATCTCAGCACTCCCAAACCCAGCACCCTCAGACTCCGCAACCCCTGGCTCGGCACCCCCAGGCGCAGCACCCCTAGATGCAGCACCTCGAGCACATGAGCCGACAGCTACCTCAGCAGGCGCAGTACCAGGGAGAGGGTATACCGGAGGGGGACCTGGAGCAAGGAAGAGCGGCGGGGGTGGGGGAGGGGCAGAGCGGTAGGGGAAGAGATGGTAAAAGGGAACCGACTCGTCAAATGTGACGTCCTGAGAGGGGAAGACACGGCATGAGGTGGGGTGGTAAAACTGCCAGCCAGGCGCGTCAGGGGGAAAGCCAAGGAAGACGCAGGGGATAGCACGGGCTGAGAGCTTGTCCGCGGACGTATCGCGAACAAAGGCACGAGAGCCCCAGACCCGGAACACCGACGCATCGCCAACCTCCCCCGTCCAACGCAGTGTGGGCGAGGTCTCCGGCAAGGAGACACGGGGCCAGAGGTTGAGCTGATGCGCAGCGTACCGGACCGCAAACGGCCACAGAAAATGGGGAGCAGCCGCATGGATCATGGAGGTACGAGCAACCTCCATGACTAAGCCAATGCGGCGCTCAGCAATCCCATTTTGCTTAGGGGAGTCCGGAAGCGTGAACGGTTGGAGAATGCCCTCCCCACGACAAAAGTCCCGCAAGAGGTCGGAGGAGAACTCACCACCTCTGTCAGAGTGCAGACGCAGGACAGGAAGGTCCTGGCCGAACCGCTCGCGGAGCTCGAGACGGACTGCACGGATCCATGGGATCAAGACATCAACGACCTGACCCTTGCTCCGCAAGGGGAAGACCGTGGTGTACCGCGTGTAGTCGTCAACGACCAGCAGAAAGTAGCGCTCGCGGCCCTGTCCACTGACGCGGGCTGTGCCCCATACGTCCATGTGGAGAGTCTGCAGGGGAGCAGTCATCGGGGGAAACGAGGAGGAGTGAGGAGCGGAGCGCTGCCACCCCTCGACGCAAGGAAGGCAGTGCGGGGCAGGCGAGGGCGGTAGGGGAGGCAGAGTCCTGGGAAGACCAGAGACAAGGAGACGGGAGTGCATGCCACGAAGGCGTGGTAGGGAAGGGTGACCCAGGCGGTGGTGCCACAGAAGAGTCTGGTGCGTCAGGAGGCGACACGAGCAAGGGGATGCTACCTGACCTGACGTGGACACCTGAGCAGACGCAGCTACCTGAGGAGGCTCGGTAGCCAGAGACTCGACCCTGGCTGACGAGTGAACGTGGCCAGGTGACGACCCGTCCGTGTACACGTGCAGATCGACACACGCTGACCCCCAGGAGTGGTGGTAGTGACCATCGCGTCCTAGAGGGCAGCGGTACTCACCAAGTTCGTAGAGGGGAGGTGAAGATCTGACAGTGAGCCGGACGGAACCGCCGGACACGGGAGGACAGTGGAGGAACGGGCAACGACCGGGCCCTCGGAGGGGTCAGCCAGTCGGACCGGGACAGGTGCAGGGAGTGGAGTGAGAGTTGTGCTGTCACGAAAGAAACAGCGTGAGGCACCGGAGTCCAGCGTGAAGGTGTGCAAGGCCTCAGCAGGCACAATATCAGGGAGAACAGACTCACTAGCACCTAGAGCAGCAGCGTCTATACCTGGGTCAGGCGGCACACACCGGTAACAGTCACCCTCAGCACTAGCAGACAAAGCATACATACCAGAAAGAATAGCATCATAGTCTAGGTCAAAGATCGCAACACCAAACCTAAGCAGCTCTGCCCAGTGGGGGCGCTCGACCTCGTCACCAAACTCAGCTCGCCAAGCGTCGTCGAGACGGGAGAAGCAGCGGTGCTGCGTGTGCGCCTTCCCGCATGTCTGACCAGCACGGTCACCCGTGCGAATGACATACGGGCAGCTCACACTACCCCAAGACGCCCCATGCTGAAACAACCACTCACGAAGCTGCTGGGGCGAAGGGGTCTCGCTCCGACGCTGCTGCCGCTGCCGCTGGCCTCCTCCAGAACCTCCACGCTGAGCTCCAGTCCTACCGCCACCACTGCCACCGCTGCCACTACCGCCACTCCCACCGCTGCCTCAAACGCCGCCACCAACGCCCCCACTCCCTCCACCACTCCCACCGCTGCCACCACCTCCACTGCCGCCACCGCCTCCACTACTGCCCCCACCACCACCCCTGCTGCCCCCTGCACCACCCCTGCCACCCTTGCCCTTGCTGCTGCGGTGCTTCGCACTAGCAGAAGCAGCCCCGACATCCTCATTACTAAGGACATCCACAGCAGCAACGAAGGCATAGGAGGGGGCAAGGGGGGAAGGGGAGCACCCCTCAAAGAAGGGCGTGCGTGGAGTGCCGCGAGCAGCACCCACAGATACTGCACTAGTCTCAGCTGCAAGGAGGTGCTGCTCGAGGAGGTCAACAGTGAGGGAGGTGAGGTCAAGGGAGAGGAAGTGGTCCTTGACAGAGCGCAGAGAGTCAGGGAGGCGGGTGACTATAAAGTAGAGAGTGATGTACAACGGGGGCGGGTTCCTGTCAAGGAACTCTGCTGGAAGGGTAGCTCGGTAGCGAGCGTCGCTAGCGCGAAGGTGGGAAACCAGGTCCTCAACTGTGGCAAAGTCAGACAGCTCGGGGAACAGGTAGGGCAGGAGGAGGCGGCCTAGAGCAGTAGTGGCAGGCGAGGAGTAGCGAGCGACTACAGCATCGTACAGGGCTTGTGTTGTCCTGTGCTGTCCGAAGTGAGCGCATTCGGCTAACGGGAGGTGGTTGCGAATGGCTGAGCGGGCAGCAGCATCGCGAGTAAGCCACTGTGAGCGAGTCGCACTATCAGCTGTGGCGGGAGGGGCAGGAGCAGTGCCAGACACTAGGTCAAACAAAGAAACGCTGTCCCGGGAGTCGCTCAGGAGGTACAGCTGTAGGTCGTCAATCCACGTGTCAAACTGGATCGGGCGACCCTCATGATCGAATGCGAAAACGCGGAGAGAAGCCATAGCGGCACAGTACGTAGGGCGGGCAGAGGCGACGGGCCGTGGGGCTAGGAGAAACGGGCCGGGGGATGGCCTAGAGGCAATGGGTCGCGGGGCCTAGGGGCAACGGGCCGGAGGCCTAGGGGCGACGGGCCGTGGGGCCGAGGGGCAACGGGCCTGAGGGCCTAAGGGCGACGGGCCGCGGGGCCGAGAGCGAGGGGCCGGGGGGCGCGCGTGTGCGCGCGTGCTAGGGGCCGAGAGCGAGGGGCCGGGGGCCGAAGGGCGACGGGCCGGGGCGCGCAGGCTAGGGGTGACTAGGCCAGGGCGCGCGGGCTAGAGTCGACGGGGCCAGGGTGCGCAGACTAGGGGCGACGGAGCCAGGCGCGCGGGCTAGGGTCGACGGGGCCGGGGCGCGAGGGTTAGGGTCGATGGGGCCAGGCGCGAGGGCTAGGGGCGACGGGGCCAGGCACGCGGGCTAGGGTCGACGGGGCCGGGGCGCGCGGGCTAGGGGTCGACGGGGCCGGGCGCGCGGGCTAGAGGTCGACGGGGCCAGGCGCACGGGCTAGGGGTCGACGGGGCCGGGCGCGCGGGCTACGGGCTAGGGGTCGACGGGGCCGGGCGCGCGGGCTGGGGATCCACGGGGCCGGGCGCGCGGGCTAGGGGTCGACAGGGTCGGGCGCGCGGGCTAGGGGTCGACGGGGCCCGGCGCGCGGGCTAGGGGTCGACAGGGCCGGGCGCGCGGGCTAGGGGTCGACGGGGCCGAACGCGCGGGGTAGGGGTCGACGGGCCAGGCGCGCGGGCTAGGGGTCGACGGGCCGGGGCGCGCGGGCTAGGGGCTAGGGGCAAGGGGCCCGGGACGACGGGCCTAGGGGCGCTCTGGCTAGGGCCTACGGGCTGGGCTAGGAGCGACGGGCCTAGGGGCGACGGGCCAAGGGGCGACACGAGGGTCGCTAGGAGCAGTGCAGTGGTGGGCCCAAGGAAAAAAAAAACGGTCCTAGTGGAGAACCTGCTCTGAAACCATGTCAAGAGAATGAACGAGAATGAATGAACTATGAAACAGTTGGGTACAAGTACTAACCCTAATTGGGTTGTACCCCTTATGGGCTACCCCACTATAGCCTACATAAATCTGTCAAACTTATATATAGCTTACATTGTGTAGGCTGTAGAGCGGTAGCCCATAAGGGGTACAACCTGTGAGAATAACAAACGAGAATGGAATGAACTAGCAGCAGGATGAGTACAAGTACTAACCCTGAGTTGGGTTGTACCCCATATAGGCTACCCCACTACAGACTACACAATGTACAGCATATAAGTTTGACACACCCCCATAGGCAAAGTGGGGGAGAACAAGTGGTCACAAGACCAGTCAAGAAAACCAAAGCAAGCTCAAGGTGGATCACAAAGTCACCACACAGTCCGAGCACAAGCAAAGGGCCACAAGGCCAGTTCACATGCAGAGTTATATAAAGAGAACAAACAATACAGTGATCATACCCTAGCAAGTGCAAGCATGCAAGTATATGTAGAGATCACAGTACAAGCAGAGTCAAGCAGTAAGCAAGTGAGGCAAAGTAGGCACAAGGCCTAACACAGTAACAAAGCGCTGATGATCACCAGGCGGAAGTGCCTTGGTGAAGACATCAGCAGAGTTGGCCCGAGTGGCCATGTACGCAAGACAAAGCTGGCCACGCTGCTGCAACTCTCGAGCAAGGAAGTATCGCAGAGCAATATGCTTCGTTCTGTGCTCTAGTCTGTGCTATTGACACAAGGCAATCATGGCCTTGTTGTCTACGTACAGAACTGGAGGCGAACGAGGCTGCTCTTCCAAGTCGGTCAGCAAGTAGGTGAGCCAGCGAAGATCCTGAGCAGCCATGGCCCCAGCGTAGATCTCAGTCTCACAACTGGAGCTGAGAACCGAAGACGAGCGGGTAGACCGCCAAGAAACAGAGCCGGAACCAAGGCTGAAGGTGTAACCCTTTGACGACCGCTGCGTAGCTGAGTCGTCAACCCAGGAGGCGTCTGCGTGACCAGTGAGGACAACTGGACCCCGTCCTCCAAGCACAAGCCCCATGCCCGACGTACTACACAGGTAACGCAGTACCCTCTTCGCAACATCCCAGTGCACCTTTCGGTGCCTACCGGGAGCCACGTAGCGAGCCAGAAGGCTGAGAGGGTACGTGAGGTCACGTCATGTGCAAGTCATCAGGTACATGAGGCAACCCACAAGCTCTGGGTACGGACTACTCGGCTCAACGGACTCGTCCGAAGGTGGAGCTGAGAGCGAGTGGCTGGTAGACAGAGGAGTGAGCTGTGGCGAGGAGAACTGGAAGTCGAAGCGCTGAAGGACCTGGTGCACCATGTGTGACTGAGTCAGTGTGATGGTGCGCTGTGTGTCAGAATGTAATTGCTGTTTAGCCTGCAGTGGGGTACTCTGTAGTGAGTACAACCCAATTTAGGGTTTGCTATTTGTATCCCAACTTTCTGTAGTGAAACCCCTCATTCTCGATACTCAACTTTCTCGACATTGAATGCTTACCTCGACACTCACTAGCCATGGCTCCTAAGTCACGCTAGTATTCTCACACCGTGCTCTGTCCCGGGTGATCTGCAGGCCAAGATAGCTGTGCAGTTCACCCAGGTCAGTGCAGGTGTGTCTCTTCTGCAGCTCCGACTTCACAAGAGTCAGTGCCTCAATGTTAGCAGTGGCAAAGACGAGGTCGTCGACATACACGAGGACGTAGAACGGCGGCAGCGATGTGTCGGTGCGTAGAAACAGCGACGGGTCTGCTGTAGAAGGAGCAAACCCAAGAGCCGCAAGTGTAGTCCTCAGTGTGTCGTGCCACTCGCAAGGCGCCTGGCGGAGACCGTAGACTGGCCGGCGGAGGCTCCACTGAGTACCTGCAGGAAACGTCCCAATGAAACCAGGTGGTCGGCGCAGCCAGATCTCCTCGTGCAGGCTGCCCTGCAGGAAGGCTGTGCTGAAGTCCAGGGAGTGCAACTCGTAGTCACGCTGAGCACCGACGTGCAGCAACACTCGAAGAGTAGTCATCTTCGGGGTGGGGGAGAAGGTCTGGAAGTAGTCAACTCCCTGTCGCTGACTGAAGCCTCGAGCAACGTAACGCGCCTTGAAGGCAGGCGGAGAACCCGGCGGCCGCTTCACCCTGAGAATCCACATGCCATCGACTATGTTCGCCCTAGACGGGGTAACTGCGTCGACGTAGGTGCCTGTGGACTTCCAGGATGCCATCTCAGCATCCATAGCTGCCTGCCACTGAGAGGAGTAAGGACCCGTAATCGCCTCTGCGTAAGAGCGCGGGGTCGGGATGTCTGGAGCATCCGGGTCTCCCTAAGAGGCAAGCAGCATGGAAGCGAAACGAGGTACAGCAGCTGCAAGATACTCAAATTCCTCCTGCCTGTCCTCAAGGACGTCCGTGCCAAGAGCACACTCACCCTCGACGGACGGAGGACTGGCAGGCACAGACTCATCAACTAGAGCAGAGGCGTAGTCGAGACGGCAGGCAGCAGCAAAGTCAAGCAGCTCAGCAACGAGAGCAGACGCAGCAGCAGACTCAAAGGAAGGGTCAGTGTCAGCAGTGGCAAGGAGACGAGCGACAGTGGGACTGGCAGCACGCGCGCGGTCAGACGCAGGGTCAAGGACCTCAGGAAGAGAGGACTCAGGAGGAGCAGGAAGAGGAACACGCAGTGGAACAGAGGAAGGACGGAGTGCCATAGTGTGCGTGCCGGGGACAGGAGGACGACGTGAACGAGGAGCGCGACGAGAGTGCAAACAGGCGAGATAGGATGAGACGCAGGCGCACGACGCTCTGTAAGACCTCCGGACTGCTCAGTGTGAGGAGAGGGAGCAGGCAGTGGGGAGGCTGGCTGTAACGGCAGCTGCGACTGGTCAGGTGGTGGACACAGGAAGGGAGGAGGAAGACCAGTAGAAGAAGGGACACCAAGAACCTGCTGAAGCAGGGGAACGAAGTACGGTCGCGGCCGCACAGTGTCTCAAGCACCTCCAGCTCCAGGGTCAACAGCTCCAGCTCCTGCAGCCCCAGTGCCTCTGGCGCCAGTGCCTCCAACTCCAGCTCCTGCAGCCCCAGCGCCTTCTGTGCCAGAGCCTCCAACTCCAGCTACTCCAGCTCCAGCACCTCCAGCGCCAGCTGCTCTAGGCTCCGTAGGGTCTCCAGCTCCAGCGCACCCAACACCACCAATCCCGGCAGCTCCAGCACCACTGGTACGAGCACCTCCAGGACCAGTAGCCGCAGTACCTCCAGTACCGCCAGCTCCAGTAGTAATAGTAGCACCTCCAGCTTCAGTGTCTCCAGCCCCTCCAGTTTCGGGAGCTCCACTCCGACGGTGCGCGCGCCGAACAAGCCACTCACGCAGCTGCTGCGAGGACAGTCGCAGTGAAGCACCAGCAGGACCTCCAGACGAAGCAGCACCCCGAGGCTCAGCACGCCAAGACTCCGCACCCTCCGCCTCAACACCCCCAGGCTCAACACCCTCAGGCTCAGCACCCCCAGACCCAGCACCCTCTGACCCCGCACCCCCCGGCTCCGCTCCCCCAGACGCAGCACACCCAGACGCAGCACCTGAAGCAGCACCTGAGCCGACAGCTACCTGAACAAGCGCTATACCAAGGAGAGGGTCTACCTGAGACACACCCGAGGGAGCAGGACCCTGGGGCGGGAGGGGGGGTCTACCGGAGGTGGACCAGGAGCAAGGAAGAGCGGCAGGGGCGGGGGAGGGGCAGAGCGGTAAGGGAAGAGACGGTAGAAGGGAACCGGCTCGTCGAACGTGACGTCCTGAGACAGGAGGACACGGCGCGAGGTGGGGTGGTAAAACTGCCAGCCAGGCGTGTCAGGGACAAAGCCAAGGAAGACGCAGGGAATGGCGCGGGCGGAGAGCTTGTCCGCGGATGTATCGCGAACAAAGGCACGAGAACCCCAGACCCGGAACACCGACGCATCGCCAACCTTCCCCGTCCATCGCAGTGTGGGCGAGGTCTCCGGCAAGGAGACACGGGGCCAGAGATTGAGCTGATGCGCAGCGTACCGGACCGCAAACGGCCACAGAAAATGGGGAACAGCCGCATGGATCATGGAGGTACGAGCGACCTCCATGACTAAGCCAATGCGGCGCTCAACAATCCCATTTTGCTGAGGGGAGTCCGGAAGCGTGAACGACTGGAGAATTCCCTCCCCACGAAAAATTCCCGCAAGAGGTCGGAGGAGAACTCACCACCTCTATCAGAGTGCAGATGCGGGACAGGGAGGTCCTGACCGAACCACTCGCATAGCTGGAGACAGACTGTGCGGATCCAAGGGATCAAGACATCAAAGACCTCACCCTTGCTGCGCAAGGGGAAGACCGTGGTGTACCGCGTGTAGTCGTCAACTACCAGCAGAAAGTAGCGCTCGCGGCCCTATCCATTGACACGGGCGGGGCCCCACACGTCCATGTGGAGGGTCTGCAGGGGAGCAGTCGTCGGGGGAAACGAGGAGGAGTGAGGAGCGGCGCGCTGCCGCCCCTCGACGCAAGGAAGGCAGGGCGGGGCAGGCGAGGGCAGTAAGGGAGGCAGAGACCTGGGGAGACCAGAGACAAGGAGACGGGAGTGCATGCCACAAAGGCGTGGCAGGGAGGGGTGACCCAGGCGGTGGTGCCACAGAAGAGTCTGGTGCGTCAGGAGGCGACATGAGCAAGAGGCGGCTACCTGACCTGACGCGGACACCTGAGCAGACGCAGCGACCTGAGGAGGCTCGGTAGCCAGCGTGTACAGACTCGACCCTGGCCGATGAGTGAACGTAGCCAGGTGACGCCCCGTCCGTGTGCACGTGCAGATCGACACACGCTGACCCCCAGGAGTGGTGGTAGTGACCATCGCATCCTGAAGGGCAGCGGTACTCACCAAGTTCGTAGAGAACGAGGGGAGGTGAAGACCTGACAGTGAGCCGGACGGAACCGCCGGACACGGGAGGACAGTGGAGGAACGGGCAACGACCGGGCGCCCAGAGGGGTCAGCCAGTTTGACCGGGATAGGTGCAGGGAGAGGAGTGAGAGTGGTGCTGTCACGAAAGAAACAGCGCGAGGCGCCGGAGTCCAACGTGAAGGTGTGCAAGGCCTCAGCATGCGCAGTACCAGGGGGAGCACCAGACACACTAGGACCTAGAGCAGCAGCCGCTATACGTGGGTCAGGTGGCACACACCGGTAACAGTCACCCTCAGCACTAAAAGACAAAGCATACATGGCAGAGATAATAGCATCATAGTCTAGGTCAAAGATAGCAACTCCCGACCTAAGCAACTCCGCCGAGTGAGGGCGCTCGACGTCGTCACCAAACTCAGCACGCAAGGCGTCGTCAAGGCGGGCGAAGCAGCGGTGCTCAGTGTGAAGCCTCTCGCATGTCTGGCCCGCACGGACTCCCGTGCGAATGACATACGGGCAGCTCTCACTACCCCCACCCGGCCCACGCTGAACTAACCACTCACGGAGCTGCTGGGGCGACTGGGTCTCGCTCCGACGCTGCTGCTGCTGGCCCCGACCACCACCAGGGCCTCCACGCCGAGGTCCAGACCTACCACCACCAGTCCCACCGCCTCCACTGCCGCCACTCCCTCCGCTGCCTCCACCGCCACCACTAGAGCCCCCACTGCCGCCACCAGTCCCACCGCCGCCACCACCTCCACTGCCTCCACCTCCTCTACCGCTGCCCCCACCATCGCTCCCACTGCCACCTCCACCACCACCGCTGCCTTCTCCACCACCCCGGCCACCCTTGCCCTTGCTGTTGCGGCGCTTCGCACTAGTCGAAGCAGCACCGACGTCCTCAGTAACAGAGACATCTGCAGCAGCAGCAGAGGCAAAGGAGGGGGAAAGGGGGGAGGGGGAGCACCCCTCAAAGAAGGGCGGGCACGGAGTGCCACGAGCAGCACCTACAGCAACTGCACTAGTCTCAGCTGCGAGGCGATGCTGCTCGAGGAGGTCAACAGTGAGGGAGGTGGGGTCGAGGGTGAGAAAGTGGTCCCTGACAAAGCGAAGGGAGTCAGGGAGGCGAGTGACTACGAAGTAGAGAGTTATGTACATCGGGTGCGGGTTCCCTTCAAGGAACTCGGCTGGGAGGGCAGCGTGGTAGCGAGCGTCGCTAGAGCGCAGGTGGGTAACCAGGTCCACTACTGTGGCAAAAGCCGACGTCTCAGGGAGCAGGTAGGGCACTAGCAGCCTGCCAAGAGCAGCAGTGGCAGGGGAGGATTAGCGAGCAACGACAGCGTCGTACAGGGCCTGTGCTGTCCTGTGCTCTCCAAAGTGAGCACATTCGGTCACGGGCAGGTGGTTGCGAATGGCTAAGTGGGCAGTAGCGTCACGAGACAGCCACTGGGAACGAGTCGAACCGTCAGCTGTGGCGGGAGGGGCTGGAGCGGCACCGGACACGTGGTCAAACAGTGAGACACTGTCCTTACTATCGCTCAGTAGGTACAGTTGCAGATCATCGTGCCACGTGTCAAATGCAACCGGTCTGCCCTCCTGATCGAACGCTAGAACCCTAAGCGAAGCCATAGTGGCGCAGGACTCAGGAGCAGCAGTAGCAACAGTAGCAGCAGGAGCAGTAGCAGTAGTAGCTAAGGGGCCAGGGGGCCGAAAACGAGGATAGCGGGGCCGAGGGGCCAAGGGTCCTAGGGGCCGAGGGGCCGAGGAGACTAGGGGCCGAGGGGCCAAGGGGCGGGGCCGAGGGGCCAAGGGGCGGGGCCGAGGGGCCAAACACGAGGTCAAGGGGGGGGCCAAGGGGCCTAGGGGGCCGAGGGGCCAAACAAGAGGGTGGCAGGGCCGAGGGGCCGAGGGGCCAATGGGCCTAAGGGCCGAGGGGCCGAGGGGCGGGGCTGAGGGGCCAAAGAGGCCTAGGGGCCGAGGTGCGCGGCTAGGGGCGACGAGGCCAGTGGGGCCGAGGGGCGCGGCTAGGGGCGACGGGGCCAATCGGGGCCGAGGGGCGCGGCTAGGGGCGACGGGGCCAACGGGGCCGAAGGGGCGCGGCTAGGGGCGACGGGGCCAACTGGGCCGAGAGGCGCGGCTAGGGGCGACGGGGCCAACGGGGCCGAAGGGGCGCGGCTAGGGGTGACGGGGCCAACGGGGCCGAGGGGCACCGCTAGGGGCGACGGGGTCGACGGGGCCAACGGGGCCTTGGGGCGCGGCTAGGGGCGACGGGACCAACGGGGCCTTGGGGCGCGGCTAGGGGCGACGGGGTCGACGGGGCCAACGGGGCCGAGTGGTGCGGCTAGAGGCGACGGGGCCAACGGGGCCGAAGGGGCGCGGCTAGGGGCGACGGGGCCAACGGGAGAGGTGGCGCGGCTAGGGGCGACGGGGTCGACGGGGCCAACGGGGCCTTGGGGCGCGGCTAGGGGCGACGGGGCCAACGGGGCCTTGGGGCGCGACTAGGGGCGACGAGGTCGACGAGGCCAACGGGGCCGAGTGGAGCGGTTAGGGGCGACGGGGCCAGCGGGGCCGAAGGGGCGCGGCTAGGGGCGACGGGGCCAACGGGGCCGAGTGGCGCAGCTAGGGGCGACGAGGCCAACGGGGCCTTGGGGCGCGACTAGGGGCGACGAGGCAAACGGGGCCAAGGGGCCGAGGTAGGGGCAGCGACGGGCCGGGGCCTAGGGGCCGTGAGCGACGGGGCCGAGGGGCCGTGAGCGACGGGGCCTAGGGGCCGTGAGGTGGCGCAACGGGCCTGAGGGGCGCGACGGGCCTAGGGGGGATACTAGCAGCGTAGCAGGTGGTGGGCCCAAGAATCCTACTCTGATTCCATGTGAGAATAACAAACGAGAATGGAATGAACTAGCAGCAGGATGAGTACAAGTACTAACCCTGAGTTGGGTTTTACCCCGTATAGGCTACCCCATTACAGACTACACAATGTACAGCATATAAGTTTGACACAACCCAATTAGGGTTAGTACTTGTATCCAACATTAGCAATGAATGAACTAGCAAAGAGTTGGGTACAAGTACTAACCCTAATTGGGTTGTACCCCTTATGGGCTACCCCACTACAGCCTACATAATGTAAGCTATATATAAGTTTGACACACCCCCATAGGCAAAGTGGGGGAGAACAAGTGGTCACAAGACCAGTTAAGAAAACCAAAGCAAGCTCGGGGTGGATCACAAAGTCACCACACAGTCCGAGCACAAGCAAAGGGCCACAAGGCCAGTTCACATGCAGAGTTATATAAAAGAGAACAAACAATACAGTGATCATACCCTAGCAAGTGCAAGCATGCAGGTATATATATAGATCACAGTACAAGCAGAGTCAAGCAGTAAGCAAGTGAGGCAAAGTAGGCACAAGGCCTAACACAGTAGCGAAGCGCTGATGATCACCAGGCGGAAGTCCCTTGATGAAAACATCAGCAGTGTTGGCCCTAGTGGCCACGTACGCAAGACGAAGCTGGCCACGCTGCTGCAACTCTCGAGCAAGGAAGTATCGCAGTGCGATGTGCTTCGTTCTGTGCTCCAGTCTGTGCTCCTGACACAAGGCAATCATGGCCTTGTTGTCTACGTACAGAACTGGAGGCAAACGAGGCTGCTCTCCCAAGTCAGTCGGCAGGTAGGTGAGCCAGCGTAGTTCCTGAGCAGCCATGGCCCCGGCGTAGATCTCAGCCTCACAACTGGAGCTGAGAACCGAAGACGAGCGGGTAGACCGCCAAGAAACAGAGCCGGAACCAAGGCTGAAGGTGTAACCCTGTGACGACCGCTGCGTAGCTGAGTCGTCAACCCAGGAGCCGTCTGCGTGACCGGTGAGGACAACTTGACCGCGTCCTCCAAGCACGAGCCCCATGCCCGACGTACTGCACAAGTAACGGAGTACCCTCTTCGCATCATCCTAGTGCACCTTTCGGTGCCTGCCGGGAGCCACGTAGCGTGCCAGGAGGTTGAGAGGGTACGCGAGGTCGGGTCGAGTGCACGTCATCAGGTACATGAGGCAACCCACAAGCTCTGGGTACGGACCATTCGGCTCTACGGACTCGTCCGAAGGTGGAGCTGAGAGCGAGTGGCCGGTAGACAGAGGAGTGGGCTGTGGCGAGGAGAACTGGAAGCCGAAGCGCTGAAGGACCTGGTGCACCATGTGTGACTAAGTCAGTGTGATGGTGCGCTGTGCTCTGTCCCGGGTGATCTGCAAGCCAAGATAGCTACGCAGTTCACCCAAATCAGTGCAGGTGTGTCTCTTCTGCAACTCGGACTTCACAAGGGTCAGTGCCTCAATGTCAGCAGTGGCAAAGACGAGGTCGTCTACGTACACGAGGACATAGAACTGCGGCAGCGAGGTGTCGGTGCGGAGAAACAGCGACGGGTCAGCAGTAGAAGGAGCAAACCCAAGAGCCGCAAGTGTAGTCCTCAGCGTGTCGTGCCACTCGCGAGGCGCCTGGCGGAGACCGTAGACTGGCCGTTGGAGGCTCCACTGGGTACCTGCAAGAAACGACCCAGTGAAGCCAGGTGGGCGGCGCAGCCAGATCTCCTCGTGCAGGCTGCCCTGCAAGAAAGGTGTGCTGAAGTCTAGAGAGTGCAACTCGTAGTCATGCTGAGCAGCGACGTGCAGCAACACCTGAAGAGTAGTCATCTTTGAGGTGGGGGAGAAGGTCTGGAAGTAGTCAACTCCCTGTTGCTGACTGAAGCCTCTAGCAATGTAACGCGCCTTGAAGGCAAGCGGAGAACCCGGTGGCCGCTTCACCCTGAAGATCCACATGCCATCGACTATGTTCGCCCCAGGTGGGGGAACCTCATCGACGTAGGTGCCTGTGGACTTCCAGGATGCCATCTCGGCATCCATGGCTGCCTGCCAGTGAGAGAAGTAAGGACCCGTAATCGCCTCTGCGTAAGAGCGCGGGGTCGGGATGTCTGGTGCATCCTGGTCTCCCTCAGGGTCAAGCAGCATGGACGCGAAACGAGGTACAACAGCTGCAAGACACTCAAAGTCCTCCTGCCTGTCCTCAAGGACGTCCGTGCCAAGAGCACACTCACCCCCGACGGACGGAGGACTGGCAGACGCAGACTCAGCAACTAGAGCAGTGGTGTAGTCTAGACGGCAGGCAACAGCCAAGTCAAGCAGATCAGCAACGAGAGCAGACGCAGCAGCAGACTCAAAAGAAGGGCCAGTGACAGCAGTGGCAAGGAGACGAGAGACAGTGGGACTGGCAGCATGAGCGCGGTCAGACTCAGGGTCAAGGACCTCAGGTAGAGAGGACTCAGGAGTAGCAGGCAGAGGAACACGCAGTGGAACAGAGGAAGGACGGAGTGCCATAGCGTGCGTGCCAGGGACACGAGGAGGACGCAAACGAGGAACACGAGGAGCAGTGCAAACAGGCGAGACAGGACGAGACGCAGGCTCATGATGCTCTGTAAGACCGCCGGACTGCTCAGTGTAAGGAGAGGGAGGAGGCAGTGGGGAGGCAGGCTGTAACGACGGCTGTGACTGGTCACGCGGCGGACACAGTAAGGGAGTAAGGCCAAGAGAAGACGGGACACCAAGAACCTGCTGAAGCAGGGGAACAAAGTACGGTCGCGGTCGCACAGTGCCTCCAGCACCTCCAGCTCCAGGGTCAACAGCTCCAGCTCCCGCAGCTCTAGCGCCTCCCGCACCAGTGCCTCCAACTCCAGCTCCTCCAGCTCCAGCGCCTCTAGCGCCAGAGCCTCCAGCTCCAGCAGCTCCAGGCTCCGTAGGGTCTCCAGCTCCAGTATCCCCAACACCACCAGTCCCGGCAGCTCCAGTACCCCTGGTATGAGCACCTCCAGGACCAGTAGCCGCAGTACCTCCAGTACCACCAGCTCCAGCAGTAACTCCAGCACCTCCAGCTCCAGCGTCTCCAGCGCCTCCAGCTCCGAGAGCTCCACTCCGAAGGCGTGCTCCCCAAACAAGCCACTCACGCAGCTGCTGCGGAGACAGTCGCGGCAAAGCACCAGCAGGTCCTCCAGACGAAACAGCACCCCTATGCTCAGCACCCCCAGACTCCGCACCCTCCGACTCAGCACCCCCAGGCTCAACACCCTCAGGCTCCTCACCCCCAGGCTCAGCACCCTCTGACTCAGCACCCTCAGACACCGCACCCCCCGGCTCTGCACCCCCAGACGCAGCACCTATAGCAGCACGTGAGCCGACAGGCGCATTACCAGGGAGAGGGTCTACCTGAGACACACCGGAGGGAGCAAGACCCTGGGGCGGGAGGGGGTCTACCGGAGGGGGACCAGGAGCAAGGAAGAGCGGCGGGGGCGGGGGAGGGGCAGAGGGGTAGGGGAAGAGACGGTAGAAGGGAACCGACTCGTCAAACATGACGTCCTGAGACGAGAGGACACGGCGCGAGGTGGGGTGGTAAAACTGCCAGCCAGGCGCGTCAGGGACAAAGCCAAGGAAGACGTAGGGGATAGCACGGGCG
The DNA here is from genome assembly GCA_947471745.1 of Closterium sp. Naga37s-1. Lineage (NCBI taxonomy): Eukaryota > Viridiplantae > Streptophyta > Zygnematophyceae > Desmidiales > Closteriaceae > Closterium > Closterium sp. Naga37s-1. Next base: position 137,114 of record CANJKZ010000978.1, read on the forward strand.
GAGAGCTTGTCTGCGGACGTATCGCGAACAAAGGCACGAGAACCCCAGACTTGGAACACCGACGCATCGCCAACCTCCCCCGTCCAGCGCAGTGTGGGCGAGGTCTCCGGTAAGGAGACACGGGGCTAGAGGTTGAGCTGATGCGCAGCGTACCGGACCGCAAACGGCCATAGAAAATGGGGAGCGGCCGCATGGATCATGGAGGTACGAGCGACCTCCATGACAAAGCCAATGCGGCGCTCAGCAATCCCATTTTGCTGAGGGGAGTCCGGAAGCGTGAACGACTGGAGAATGCTCTCCCCACGATAAAAGTCCCGCAAGAGGTTGGTGGGATTCTGACAAACAAGCAAGCCCTTTTATCCCAATGGTCGAAGTGGTTGGGATTCTGACAGTTGGAGGAGAACTCACCACCTCTGTTAGAGTGCAGACGCAGGAAAGGAAGGTCGTGGCCGAACCGCTCGCGGAGTTGGAGACGGACTGTGCGGATCCAAGGTATCAAGACATCAACGACTTCACCCTTGCTGCGCAAGGGGAAGACCGTGGAGTACCGCGTGTAGTCGTCAACTACCAGCAGAAAGTAGCGCTCACGGCCCTGTCCACTGACGCGCGCTGGGCCCCACACGTCCATGTGGAGAGTCTGCAGTGCAGCACTCGTCGGGGGAAACGAGGAGGAGTGAGGAGCGGCGCGCTGCTGCCCCTCGACGCAAGGAAGGCAGGGCGGGGCAGGCGAGGGCGGGAGGGGAGGCAGAGACCTGGGTAGACCAGAGACGAGAAGACGGGAGTGCATGCCACGAAGGTGTCGCAGGGAGGGGTGACCTAGGTGGTGGTGCCACAGAAGAGTCTGGTGCGGCAAGAGGTGACACGAGCAAGAGGCGGCTACCTTGCGGATCACCCGGGAAAGAGCACAGCGCACCATTACCTTGACTCAGTCACACATGGTGCAGCAGGTCCTTCAGCGCTTCGGCTTCACGTACTCCTCGCCACAGTCCACTCCTCTGCCTACCGTGCGATTCTGTCAGAATCTAAAGGAAGGAATGAATGAACTAGGAAGCAGGTGGGTACAAGTAGGAAACCTAAAGGTGTTGTACCCTATATGAACTACCCCACTACAGCCTAGATAGACTATAGCATATAAGTTTGACACACCCCCATAGGCAAAGTGGGGGAGAACAAGAGGTCACAAGACCAGTCAAGAAAAGCAAAGCAAGCTCAGGGTGGATCACAAAGTCACCACGCAGTCTGAGCACAAGCAAAGGGCCACAAGGCCAGTTCACATGCAGAGTTATATAAAGGAAAGCAAACAATACAGTGAACACAACCTAGCAAGAGTAAGCATGCAGGTATAAGTATATAGAGTACAGTACAAGCAGAGTCAAGAAGTCAGCAAGTGAGGCACAGTAGGTACAAGGCCTAACACAGTACAGAAACGCTGATGATCACGAGGCTGAAGTGCCTTGGTGAAAACATCAGCAGTGTTGGCCTGAGAGGCCACGTAAGCAAGAGGAAGCTGGCCAAGCTGCTGCAACTCTCGAGCAAGGAAGTAGCGCAGAGCAATGTGCTTCGTTCTGTGCTACAATCTCTGCTCCTGACACAAGGCCAGCATGGCCTTGTTGTCGACGTACAGAACTGGAGGAGAACGAGGCGCCTCTCCCAAGTCGGTCAGCAGGTAGGTGAGCCAGCGTAGCTCCTGTGCAGCCATGGCCCCAGCGTAGATCTCAGCCTCACAACTCGAGCTGAGAACAGAAGAAGAACGGGTAGACCGCCAAGAGACAGAACCGGAGCCAAGACTGAAGGTGTAACTCTGTGACGACCGCTGCGTAGCCAAGTCGTCAACCCAGGAGGCGTCAGCGTGACCAGTGAGGACAACGCGAGCCCGTCCTCCAAGCATGAGCCCCATGCACGATGTACTGCACAAGTATCGCAACACCCTCTTCGCAGCATCCCAGTGCACCTTTCGGTGCCTGCCGGGAGCCACGTAGCGAGCCAGAAGGCTGAGAGGGTATGCGAGGTCAGGTCGTGTGCAAGTCATCAGGTACATGAGGCAGCCCACAAGCTCTGGATATGGGCCACTCGGCTCTACGGACTCGTCCGAAGGTGGAGCTGAGAGCGAGTGAACGGTAGGCAGAGGAGTGGACTGTGGCGAGGAGTACGTGAAGCCGAAGCGCTGAAGGACCTGCTGCACCATGTGTGACTGAGTCAAGGTAATGGTGCGCTGTGCTCTGTCCCGGGTGATCCGCAAGCCAAGATAGCTTGTCAGCTCACCCAGGTCTGTGCACGTGTGTCCCTTCTGCAGCTCGGACTTTACGTGGGCGAGTGCCTCAGTGTCAGCAGTAGCAAAGACGAGGTCGTCTACGTACACAAGAACGTAGAACGGCGGCAGAGTAGTGTCAGTGCGTAAGAACAGAGAAGGGTCAGAAGTGGAAGGAGCAAAACCAAGAGCAGCAAGAGTCGTCCTGAGTGTGTCGTGCCACTCACGAGGTGCCTGGCGGAGACCGTAGACTGGCCGCCGGAGGCTCCACTGGGTACCAGCTGGAAACGACCCACTGAAGCCAGGTGGGTGGCGCAGCCAGATCTCCTCGTGCAGGCTGCCCTGTAGGAAGGCTGTGCTGAAGTCAAGCGAGTGGAGCTCGTAGTCATGCTGAGCAGTTACTTGCAGCAGTACCCGAAGAGTGGTCATCTTCGGGGTAGGGGAGAAGGTCTGGAAGAAGTCAACTCCCTGTCGCTGACTGAAGCCACGTGCAACGTAACGCGCCTTGAAGACAGGCGGAGAACCCAGCGGTCGCTTCACCCTGAAGATCCACATGCCACTGACGATGTTTGCCCCAGGCGGGGGAACCTCGTCGACGTAGGTGCGTGTGGACTTCCAGGAAGCCATCTCGGCGTCCATGGCTGCCTGCCACTGAGAGGAGTAGGGACCCTCTATCGCCTCTGCGTAAGAGTGCGGGGTCGGGATATCTGGTGCATCCGGGTCTCCCTCAGGGGCAAGCAGCATGGACACGAGATGAGGTACAGAAGCAGCAAAGCACTCAAACTCCTCCTGTCTGTCCTCAAGAACGTCCGTGCCAAGAGCACACTCACCCCCGACGGGCGGAGGACAGACAGACGCAGACGCAGACTCAGCAACAAGACTAGTGGCGAAGTCTAGGCGACAGGCAGCAGCAAAGTTAACAAGCTCAGCAACGAGAGCACACGCAGCAGTGGACTCAAACAAAGGGTCAGTGACAGCAGTGGCCAGAAAACGCGTGACAGCTGGACGAGCAGCACGGAGGGAGTCAGACGCAGGGTCCGGACCGGCACGAAGAGAGGACGCAGGAGGAGAGGGCAGAGGGACACGCTGTGGAGCAGTGGAAGGACGCAGAGTCATAGAGTGAGTGCCAGGGACAGGAGGAGGACGCGGACGCGAAACACGACTAGCGCGAACAGAACGGACAGGCGACGTAGAACGAGACACAGGCGACACAGGACGCGACTCAGGCTCACGACGCTCCGTAAGACCTCTAGTCGGTCCAGAGTAAGGAGAAGGACCAGGCAGTGGAGAGGCCGGCTGTAAGTGCGACTGAGACGGGACAGGCGGTGGACTCAGGGAAGGAGGAGGAAGACCAAGAGAAGGCGGGGAGCCAAGAACCTGCTAAAGAAGCGGAACGTAGTACGGCCGCGGCCGCACAGCGCCTCCAGAAACAGCAGAGACAGAACCGGTACCCTCAGCCCCAGGGTCTCCAGTCCCAGCAGCACCTCCAGCAGCTCCAGCACCAGCAGCACCTCCAGCAGCTCCAGCACCAGCACCACCTCCAGCAGCTCCAGCACAAGCACCACCTCCAGCAGCTCCAGCACCAGCAGCACCTCCAGCAGCTCCAGCACCAGCAGCACCTCCAGCACCAGCAGCACCTCCAGCAGCACCAGCACCAGCAGCACCTCCAGAAGCTCCAGCAGCACCTCCAGCACCAGCAGCACCTCCACCAGCACCAGCACCAGCCACACCTCCAGAAGCTCCAGCAGCACCTCCAGCACCAGCAGCACCTCCAGCAGCACCAGCACCAGCAGCACCTCCAGAAGCCCCATCAGTACCTCCAGTAGCTCCAGCAGCACCCTGACAGCGCCGAGAGTACCACTCACGAAGCTGCTGTGGAGATTGAGGCTCCCGCCGCGGCGGGACACCTAGAGCACCTCCAGACGCAGCACGTGCAGGCTCAGCACCTACAGACACAGTACCCTCAGGCTCCACACGCCCAGGCTTAGCACCCCCAGGCACAGCACTCCCAGACTCAGCACCCCCAGACTCAGCACCCCCAGTCCCCGCACCCGCAGGCTCAGCACCCCCAGACTCAGCACCTGAGTCGACAGCTACCTCGACCGGCTCGGCAGGGTCTACCTGGGACACACCTGAGGGGGCAGGCCCCTGGGGGGGGAGGGGGTCTACCGGGGGAGTACCTGGTGCCAGGAAGAGCGGCGGGGGGGGGGGGGAGGTAGTGCGGTAGGGAAAGAGACGGTAGTACGACACCGACTCGTCAAACGTGACGTCCTGGGAGGACAGAACACGACGCGAGGTGGGGTGGTAGAACTGCCACCCAGGTGCGTCAGGAGGGAAGCCAAGGAAGGCACAGGGAACGGCACGGGAGGACTGCTTGTCCGCTGTAGTATCGCGGACAAAAGCTCGAGATCCCCAGACACGGAACGCGGACGCATCGCCAACCTTCCCCGTCCACCGCAGAGTAGGTGTGGTCTCCGGCAAGGAGACACGAGGCTGAAGGTTGATCTGATGCGCAGCGTACCGAACCGCGAACGGCCACAGAAAATGGGGAGCAGCCGCATGGATCATGGACGTACGAGCGACGTCCATGACCATGCCAATGCGGCGCTCAGCAATCCCATTTTGCTGCGGGGAGGCCGGAAGCGTGAACGTCTGGCGGATGCCCTCTGAACGACAGAAGGCTCTCAGGAGGTCGGAGGAAAACTCTCCGCCTCTGTCTGAGTGCAGACGCAGAACAGGAAGGTCTGAGCCGAAACTCTCATTGAGCTGGCGACGAGCACCGCGGATCCAGTCGATCAATACCTCAGGGACCTCACCCTTGCTGCGCAAGGGGAAGACTGTGGTGTAATGCGAGTAGTCGTCAACGACCAGCGGGAAGTAGCGCTCGTGACCCTGTCCACGGACACGGGCTGGGCCCCACACGTCCATGTGAAGAGTCTGCAGAGGGGCCTCAGTCGGAGGGAACGAGGAGGAGTGAGGAGCAGCGCGCTGCCGGCCCTCGACACAAGGAACACAGGTGGGGGCAGGCCCCGGAGGAAGGGGAGGGAGGGACCTGGGGAGTCCAGAGACAAGAGCACGGGAGGCCATACCTCGAAGACGAGGCAGGGAGGGGTGACCAAGGCGGTGGTGCCAAAGGAGAGTCTCGTGCGCCAGAGGACGACACGAGCAGGGGGCAGACGCAGGACTAGACCTGGACGCGGCAGCAAACACCTGACTGGACGCAGCTACCTGACCAGACGCAGGGACCGGAGGAGGCGCAGTAGTCAGTGTGTACAGACTCGACCCTGGCCGACGGGTGAACGTGGCCAGGTGGCGGCCCGTCCGAGAGCAAGTGCAGTGGGTCACACGCTGACCTCCAGGGGTGAACTGGTCAACCCACGCGTCCTGGAGGTCACCTCCACTCACCAAGTTCGTAGAGAACGAGGGGAGGTGGAGTCCCGACAGCAAGCCCGACGGGGCCGCAGGGCACGGTAGAACCGTGGAGGAGTGTGCAAGGACTGGGCCCCCAGAGGGGTCAGCAAGGGAGACCGCAACAGGCCGACTGAGCGGCGTGAGCGTGGTGCTGTCTCTAAAGAAAGAGCGCGAAGCATCAGAGTCAAGTGTGAAAGTGTGCAAGGACTCAGTAGGTGCAGTACCAGAGAGAGCAAACGCACCAGCACCTGGAGCAGCAGACGCACGAGTACCTGGAGCAGCAGACGCACTAGCACCTAGAGCAGCAGCCGCAATGCCCGGGTCGGGCGGGACACTCAGGTAACAGTCACCCTCAGCACTATCAGCAAGAGCATACATGGCAGCAAGGATAGCATCAAAGTCTAGATCAAAGATAGGCACATTCTGCAGGAGCAGATCATGCCAACGAGGAAGCTCAACGGCGTCAGGAAACTGGGTACGCCAAGCGTCAGTCAAGCGACCGAAGCAGCGCTGCGTGGTGTGTGGGAGCCCACACACCTCCCCACTACGAGTGCCGATGCAAAGAACGTAAGTGCAGAGACCTGCACTCCCAGACCTCCCACGCCCAGCGTACCACTCACGAAGCTGCTGAACTGATGGGGTCTCACGGGTGCGCAGCTGCTGCTGGCGCTGGCTGCCACCAAAGCCTCCACGCTGCGCTGCTGCACCTCGCTCAGCACCACCGCCGCCGCCACCTCCACCACCGCTGCCGCTGCCTCCACCACCTCCACCACCGCCGCCACGACCTCCACTGCCGCCACTGACGCCCCCACTCCCGGTACTACCCCCACCTATTCCGCCACCTCCTCCACCGCCTCCACCTCCTCCACTGCTTCCCCCGCCGCCCCCTCCACCACCCTTGCTCCCCTTGCCCTTGCTGTTGCGGCGTCTCCCACTAGTGGCAGACGCAGCTCCGACCTCCTCAGTGCCAACGAGGTCGACAGCAGCAGCAGAAGCAACAGAGGGGAGAAGGGGAACAGGGGAACACCCCTCAAAGAAGGGGGTGCGACGGTCGCCGCGAGAAGCACCTACAGCTAAGATACTCTTCTCAGCTGCAGTAAGGCGCTCCTCTAGCAGGTCGACAGTCAGCTCGGTGGGGCAAAGGGAGAGAAAGTGGTCCCTGACTAAAGAGAGGGAGTCAGGGAGGCGGGTGACTAGGTAGTAAAGGGTGATGTACATGGGGGGGGGGGGTCTTGGCACAGAACTCAGTGGGAAGGGCAGCGCGGTAGCGGGCGTCACTAGTGCGAAGGTGAGCAACTAGGTCAGTAACTGTGGCAAAGGCAGCAAGGTCAGGGAAAAGGTACGGCAGCATGAGGCGGCTGAGAGCAGCAGTGGCAGGGGAGGAGTAGCGTGCAACTACAGCGTCGTACAAAGACTGAGCAGTCTTGTACTGACCAAAGTGTGCGCGCTCAGCAGGAGGCAGGTGACTGCGAACAGCACGACGAGCAACATCGTCACGAGTGGTCCACTGCGAGCGAACAGTACTGTCAGCAGTGGCAGCAGGAGCAGTGGAAACACCGGACGTGTGATCGAAAAGGGATACCCCATCCCTAGAATCACACTGAAGAAAGAGCTGTAGGTCGTCAACCCATACGTCTAAGTCAACTGCACGTCCCTCAGCGTGAAAGGTGAGAACTATAGGACTAGCCATAGCAGCAGTAGGAGCAGTAGCAAGAGTAGCAGTAGTAGCAGAGGCAGTAGGGCAGTGCACGGCAGGGCGGCTCGGTAGGGTGGCGCGGCTTAGTTAAGCGGCGCGGCTCGGCTGGGCAGCGCGGCTCGGCTGGGCGGCGCGGCTCGGCTAGGCTGCGCGGCGCGGCTCAGCTGGGCGGCGCGGCGCGGCTCGGCTTACCAGAGACAGGTGCAGGGGCGGGCCGTAAATGCAGGGGCCGCGCCTGCAGGGGCCGGCAGGGGCGCGTCAGCAAGGGGCCGGCAGGGGCGCGCCAGTAGGGGCGCTTCAGCAGGGGCCTGCTGATGCGCGTCAGCAGGGGCCGGCAGGGGCTCGTCGGCAAGGGCCGGCAGGGGCGCGCCAGTAGGAGCGCGTCAGCAGGGGCCGGCAGAGACGCGTCAGCAGGGGCCGGCAGGGGCGCGTTAGCAAGGGGCCGGCAGGGGCGCTCCAGAAGGGGGCCGGCAGGGGCGCGCCAGCAGGGACCGGCAGGGGCTCGCCAGCAGGGGCCGGTACGGGCGCGCCAGTAGGGGCCGGCAGTTGCTGAAGGGGCTGCGAAGGCCGCAATGGGGGGGGGGGCGCGAAGGCCGCAATGGGGGGCCGTGAAGGGCCGCGAAGGGGCCGCAAGGGGCCACGAAGGGGCCGCTAAGGGGCCGCGAAGGGGCCGAAAGGGGCCGCGAAGGGGCCGCAAGGGGCCGCGAAGGGCCGCGAAGGGCCTCGAAGGGGCCGCAAGGGGCCGCGAAGGGCCGTGAAGGGCCGCAAAGGGCCGCGAAGGGGCCGCGAAGGGCCGCAACGGGCCGCGAAGGGCCGCAAGGGGCCTCGAAGGGCCGCAAAGGGGGGCCGTGAGGGGCGCGACAAGACGGGCCCTAAGGGCGGGCCGCTAAGGGCAGGGTACACGGGGCGCGCCTCGGGCAGGTAAGAAAAAAAAAGATTCTTAGTGGTGGGCCCGAAAAAAAAAACGATTCCACTAGGGAACCTGCTCGAAACCATGTGAGAATAATGAGAGGAATGATTGAACTAGGAAACAGGTGGGGTACAAGTAGCAAACACAAAAGTGTTGTACCCTCTAAGGACTACCCCACTACAGCCTAAACAGACTATAGCATATATAAGTTTGACACACAGTTCCCGCACGCGACCCTGTTCCTCCACGCGACCCGTTTCGGCCTCTCTATCCATTTCCCTGTCTCGATCCGTTTCCCTGTCTCGAAAAGTGTCTTCTGTTGAGACATATGGCCTTCCGAACCTCTCTCCGAGGTGGTACTCGTCGATATCGTACGAGTCGTCCGACTTGCCGTCGTCGCTTTCGCCACCGTCGTCGCTCTCGTCATCGTCGTCGCTCTCGCCATCGTCGTCGCTCAAGTCGTTGCTAACGTCGTCACCAAAGTTGTCTCCGTCGTCGGCGTCGCTTTCGTCGGCGTCGCAGCGGGTTAACGCGGCAGAGTGATGCTCCTTAATCCACCGAACGAAAGGAGGATCGGGTCGTACAATCGTCGCCCAATCGACTTCCGTGCCCTTTTGGCCTAGTATACTGTTACCTGCACGATTCCTAGACGCCATGATGATTTTGAAAAGTGGCTATTACCAAAGAGTGACCAGAAAGCGCGTTCAGAGTTTGTTTAAAGAGCCGGACATGGACTAGAAAAGACCCTACGTCTTGTCCGTGCAGGGTGACCAATAAGGGAGGTCCAGGTTGGAAAGACGCAATGTTTCTAGACTGTTAGCTGGACTCTAGGTCTGTCTTGCCTGTGACAGACAATGAAGACTGATTGACAGAAGCGCCTTGGGAATACACACACGACGGTGGCTGGTTGTCACAGCAAGTACCGGAAAACTGATCGTTACAGTTCGGTTTATCTTTGTGAAAGAATGGTTTAAAAGGGCATTAATACAATAAGATGTCGATCATGTTATTCAGCCTGTCCCTCCCATCCCGTCGCAAACAGCTCTGGCTGACACGACGACTCTCATGTCGTTCCCGCTTGTCTTGCAACGCTGAAAATTGTAGTAAGCGGAATTATTATCAGGGTCAGTCAAACATTTTAACAGCGTCAACGAGAATTAGACACCACATATTAACGACTTTCGAGTTTCGCGAGTCTCTTACAGCAGCTTTATTAACCGAGATGGTAACCGACGAAGGCACACGCGGAAAACGGAAATTTGTCGCATCCCTGGTTGGTTACTGATTGGAGTCTTGCATGAAGGCACATGCCCGCTTTTTATAAGCGTAGTACAGAAGAGAGTTCTGCCACACAACTCCAGGAAAAGCCGCCACAGGACGTCCTTTGCGGGCAGTGGTCACGACAAATGGCTGACACGATAAGCGGCACGGTATGGTGATGGCTGTGTCAACCAGCGACAAGCCCACGAAAGGGGATTGTTTCTCAAACAGGCCCTTTAGTTCGAGATCAGGTTTAGGGTGTCCCGTTGTCAGAGCGAAGTAAATGGATAAGACTAGAGAGTGTTCACTGACTCTAAACGAACCGTGAAAGTTTAAATTAGATGCAAAATACCACAAGTTATTCACACATATACTATAAGAGGGTGGTACACCTAGCTAGGGTTTAGCAACGATCCTACACAACAGTTGGAGATCGTGAGAACTGTTGGCGATCCTACAGAACAGAGTGCTACCTACTTTTGTACAGTAATGATTTTGATGATTTTGATTGGCTAGCACTGATTACAATTGTCACTGTGCTGGACACTGTTGAGTAAGATCGCATCACTGTCCGTAAGATCGCCACTGTTCTGTAGGATCGTTGCTAAAACCCTAGCAGGTGTACCACCCCCTAATACTGATGCAATAGAAATATGTCATGTTGTGCGGCGAAGAATGTTTCGAATTACTCGCCCCACCTCCTCTCCATAATCTTCCTGAGCATGATGCCCCACCTGCTCGGAAAGGAATTCATGCAAGGAAAGAAGAAGAAAACAACAGCGGAGAAAATGAAGATGAGGCGGGATAAAGAAACTAGGGGCACAAAGAGCAGGATATAGTTGGCACAACACATGTGGGGCACAACACATGTGGGGACAGCTTAATGAAAGTTAAGGGATGCTTTTGCAACCTAAGAAAACATCTTGTCCTCATTTCCTCAACACTCACCTCGTCTAGAGTCACAAGAACAGCCCCTGCTGCGCGTCCCGATCCCCATCAAAGGACTGCCAGCGGTCCTTCATGCCCCACATGACCCTGGCTGCGGAGGAGGGCTGGCGTGACAGTGGCACCACCCATGCATCATTCCCTCTACACTCATCTCGAGTAGAGTCCCAAGCACCGTCCCTGCCGCTCAACACACTTCCAACGAACTCCTTGGAAGGACAGCCAGCAGACCTTCATGCGGCAGATGACAGTGGATGAGGAGGAAGGCTGGCTTGACCTCGAGAACGGGCACTATGGGTGAGGCTTGACAGTGGCACCACCCATGCCTCATCTTCTCTACACTCACCTCGTCTAGAGTCACAAGAACAGCCCCTGCTGCCCTGCACGCTTCTCGGATGCCATCAAAGGACTGCCAGCGGTCCTCCTTCATGCCCCACATGAGGAGGAGGGTTGGCGTGACACTGAGACGTTTTCATAACTTGTTACCAATTGAGGGTCCTCCTTCCTCTGTCTGTATGTACTGAGACGTTGCCACTCACCTCGTCCAGAGTCACTAGAACGGCCCCGGCTGCCCTGCACGCCTCCCTGACCCCGTCAAACGACTGCCAACAGTCCTTCATGCCCCACATGACAGTGGGTCAGGAAGGAGGGAGGGCCGACTTGACACACGGAGCCCTACCTATGCCTCGTCCTCTCTACACTCACCTCGTTTAGAGTCACTAGAACAGCCCCATCTGCCCTGCACGCCTCCCTGACCCCATCAAACGACTGCCAGCGGTCCTTCATGCCCCACATGACAGTGGCTGAGGAGAAGGGTTGGCGTGACACTGAGATGTTTCAGAACCTGTTTCCTTCGTCTGTACTCACCTCGTCTAGAGTCACAAGAACGGCCCCTGATGCTCTGCACACTTCCCTGACCCCGTCAAACGACTGCCAGCGGTCCTTTTGCCCCACATGACAGTGGGTGAGGAGGGAGGGCTGGTGTTTCCTCTGTCTGTAGTACTCACCTCGCCTAGAGAAACCGGCACAGCCAATGCTGCACTGCACGCTTCCCTGACCCTGTCAAACGACTGCCAGCGGTCCTTCATGCCCCACATGACGGTGGAGGAGGAGGAGAGCTGGGCAGACACTGAGATGTTTTATAACTTGTTTCCTCTGTCATTTCCTCCGCACTCACCTCGTCTAGTGTCACAAGGACAGCCCCTGCTGCCCTGCATGCCTCCCGAACCCCGTCAAACGACTGCCAGCGGTCCTTCATGCCCCACATGACGGTGGAGGAGGAGGAGGGCTGGGAAGAGACGGCAGAGAGGGCCTTGGAGACCAGGGGGAGTGACGCCTGGGAGGGAGTGGAGAGATGGGAGGACGGGAGAAGGGATAGAGCCAACATTATCAAACGACTGCCAGCGGTCCTTCATGCCCCACATGACAGTGGAGGAAGAGGAGGAGGGCTGGCGTGACACGGCAGAGAGGGCTTTTGGAGACCAGGGGGAGTGACGGCTGGGAGGGAGTGGAGAGGGAGAGAAGGGAGCAACAAAGAGCACTGTCAAAGTGGAACTCAAACGACAGTGATGAAGAGGAGGGCTGGGCTGAGATAGCAGAGAGGGCCTTGGAGACCAGGGGGAGTGACGGCTGGGGGGAAGGGATAAGGGAGAGAATGGAGAAACGATAAATTTGGATAGTTGTGGGTGAATTTGGGTCCTTCATGCCCCTTCCCACGATTCGGCGCCACCTGCGAGGTCCAGGCAGCAAGTACACACCCCATGCTTACCTTGAGATCCTTCTGAAAGGCTCGTGTGATGGCTGTGAGTGCAAAGCCCGATGCTCCACTGGCAAGGAGGAATCAGCGAACTCCCACGACTGACAGACAGGGTATGGTTTTGAGGCACCTCAAACCTTCAGATCCTTTCAAAAGGCTTGGGTGATGGCTGTGGCTGTGAGTGCAAAGCCCGATGCTCCACTGGCAAGGTAGGGCCGGCGGTTAAGAGGGAAGGGAACCCCAGAACAGCCCCCCCACTCCTGCTGCTCACCTTGAAATCCTTCTGAAAGGCTCTGGTGATGGCTGTGAGTGCAAAGCCCAATGCTCCACTGGCAAGGTGCAGTTGCTGTGAGCTCAAAACCCATCCCAACCGCTCTGCTCACCTTGAGACCCTTCTGGAAGGCACGGGTGATGGCTGTGAGCGCAAAGCCCGAGGCACCACTGGTGAGGTAGGGCCGGCGGTACACCATGGCATCCTCCTCGTCGATTAAATAACACCCCGCCTCCTCTAGTACCCTGTCACTAGCACGTAACGGATCCTGCATGGTCGGGTGAAGACGGAGAGTGCAGAGGGGACGAAGGGAGCAAGGGAGGTGAGGCACTGGCAAGGTAGGGCCGGCGGTACACCATGGCCTCCTCCTCGTCGATCAGGTAACAGCCAGCCTCCTCCAGAACCCGATCGCTAGCTCGTAGCGGGTCCTGCCAGCAGGGGATGTGAGAGGGAGGAGCAAGGGGAGTGAGGAGGGCGGTACACCATTGCGTCCTCCTCATCTATCAGGTAGCGCCCTGCCTCCTCCAGCACTCGATCGCTGGCTCGCAGAGGGTCCTGCATGATCGGGTGCCGAGGGAGAGTGCAGCAGAGGGGAGTGGAGAGAGGAAGGTGAGCCACTGGCGAGGTAGGGCCGGCGGTACACCATTGCATTGCATCCTCCTCGTCTATCAAATAACAGCCTGCCTCCTCCAACACCCTGTCGCTCGCACGCAGGGGGTCCTGCCACCAGGTGAAGGGGAGACGGAGGGGAGAGCACGGGGAGGTAAGGCACTGGCGAGGTAGAGTCAGCGGTATACCATGGCATCCTCCTCTCTAAGCAGGTAGCAACCCGCCTCCTCCAACACGCGATCACTGGCACATAGCGGGTCCTACCACCAGGTGAAGCGGGGGGGTAAAGGGAAAAGAGGGGATGAAGGTAGGGTCGGCGGGTCCTACCACCATTGCATCCTCCTCTCTAAGCAGGTAGCACCCCGCCTCCTCCAACACGCGATCACTGGCACATAGCGGGTCCTACCACCAGGTGAAGCGGGGGGGTAAAGGGAAAAGAGGGGATGAAGGTAGGGTCGGCGGGTCCTACCACCATTGCATCCTCCTCTCTAAGCAGGTAGCACCCCGCCTCCTCCAACACGTGATCAATGGCACATAGCGGGTCCTACCACCATTGCATCCTCCTCTCTAAGCAGGTAGCAACCCGCCTCCTCCAACACGCGATCACTGGCACATAGCGGGTCCTACCACCAGGTGAAGCGGGGGGGTAAAGGGAAAAGAGGGGATGAAGGTAGGGTCGGCGGGTCCTACCACCATTGCATCCTCCTCTCTAAGCAGGTAGCACCCCGCCTCCTCCAACACGCGATCAATGGCACATAGCGGGTCCTACCACCATTGCATCCTCCTCTCTAAGCAGGTAGCACCCCGCCTCCTCCAACACGCGATCACTGGCACATAGCGGGTCCTACCACCATTGCATCCTCCTCTCTAAGCAGGTAGCACCCCGCCTCCTCCAACACGCGATCACTGGCACATAGCGGGTCCTACCACCATTGCATCCTCCTCTCTAAGCAGGTAGCACCCCGCCTCCTCCAACACGCGATCACTGGCACATAGCGGGTCCTACCACCATTGCATCCTCCTCTCTAAGCAGGAAGGTGGAGACGAGTTTTGAGTCGACTCAAACTCCTACCACCATAGCATCCTCCTCTCTAAGCAGGAAGGTGGAGAAGAGTTTTGAGTCGACTCAAAACTCCTACCACCATTGCATCCTCCTCTCTAAGCAGGAAGGTGGAGACGAGTTTTGAGTCGACTCAAAACTCCTACCACCATTGCATCCACCAAGCAGGCGGGTGGCAGGCAGCGGGCAGCACGTGTAGCAAGCGACCCTACCTGGGCGAAGATCTCTCCAAGCAGGAAGTTGGAGAAGGCTGAGAGGCACGAGGGCAGCTTGGCGTGCTTGTCTGTGATCTGATTGGTTGGGAGAGGAACACGGAGGGTGGGGGGAGGGAGAGAGGAGTGATGGAAGGAGTGAGGGAGGAGAGATAGAGGAGAGAGGGAGGAGAGGGGGAGGAGAGAGGGAGGAGAGGGGAGGAGGAAACAGCGAGGGTAGAAAGGGTGGGCACGGGGGAATATGCACAAAACGCGAATGGCAGCGTGGGGAAGGATGCACAAAGCAATGAGCGAATTTTGCGAATTTTCAAATATCAGTCAAGAAAATAATGATTGAGCTGCTAGCTGGAGCGATATTATTATTTTTGTTGTGGTGGTTTAAACATTTTCATTGGGGTGCGTTGTGATCCTAGGCGTCTTGCTTATGGCGTGAACATTGATCAACGCCACTTAATTGTTGTGATATTGCAGGGTTGTGACTTTCACATGCCGTGACGCTTACTGGTGGGTTGATAAATATGAGGTGGCGGATCCGGGCAGGGTTGGAAAGGACAAACTCTGCAGCGGGCAGACAAAAATATCCCTGTGTGGGACAAGTAGGGCAGCAAGGAAGAAGACGGGAAGGGGTGATAAGAAAGTCACTGCTACCTGACTCCCTCCCTCTCACTCCCTCAGACCCACAATCCCTCCCTCACTCCCTTCTCGCTTCTCGCTTTCCCTTCACTGCTACCCTCGCTCCACTTCCTCAAACCCTCACTCCTTCACTCCCTCACTCCCTTATTACCTGAGCCACAACGGAAACATCTCCCACTCCCATCGTTGCCACCAGGTTTCCAAGTTCCCGAGCATAGTCGCTCGGGGAATACCCGAACCTTTTCTGGTCCGCCTGGGGCTTATCCGAACCTCCAAACCCAAGCCAATCTGGCGCCACGCACCGCAATCCGATCGACTCCTCCGAACCTGACCCTCCAGCTTCGGCCGAACCTCCTGCTGTTGCTGCTGCTGCACTGCTGGTGAGGGCGAAGGTACCAGGGTTGATGGTGTTTATGACTTGGCGGAATGAGTAGCTGTGAGAAGGGAGGCCGTGGAGGAGTAGGAGAGGAGGAGGGGAGGAGGAGGAAGAGGAGGAGACAGTTCTGGTGGCTGGTTCGTCTGGTTGTGTGTCAATGACAAACCACCTGCAGTGTGTGCGAGCAAGGGGGCAAGGAGGGCGAGAGGGGCAGAAGCAAGGAGCAAAGAGAGAGTGTTGGTGACAGGAGAGAGAATTGGTTGGGGCGAAGGTCCCAGAGTTGCTGGTATTGATGACTTGGCGGAATGAGTAGCTGTGAGATGGGAGGCCGTGGAGGAGTAGAAGAGGAGGAGGGGTGGAGGAGGCGGGAGGATCCTGTTCACCTGCTTGTGTGTCGATGACAAACCACCTGCAGTGTGTGGGGGTGCAAGGAGGGAAGGAGGGCAAGAAGCAGAATTGGGAAGAGAGAAGCAAATGCTTATCCTGCTGCTGCTGCTGCATCTCCTGTTGCTGCTGCAGTGCTGGCAGGGGAGCTGGTGAGGGCGAAATTTCCGGGGTTGATGGTGTTGATTACTTGGCGAAAGGAGTAGCTGTGAGAAGTGAGGACGTGGAGGAGGAGAGGACAGGGGCGGTGACTGGGGGAAGAGGGGTGACTGGGGGAAGAGGGGTGACTGGGGGAAGAGGAATGTTTGTCTGCCCCTCGGACGAAGCCTGAAAGCCCTCCCCCATCCTCAGCCCAAACACAGGATCCCACACCTCCTGCACTCCCCTACTTGCCGTTCTCCCTCCCCCTGCTATTTCCACTCCCTCTGCTGCCCTTTCTCCCCACCCCCCTTCATGCAAACCCCCTTATTTTCCCTCACCTGAGCCCCTCGGACGAGGCCTGAAAGCCCTCCCCCATCCTCAGCCCGAACACAGGGTCCCGCACCTCTTACACCGCCCCTACTGCTCTTCCCATTCCCCCTGCTGCCCTCCCGTCCCCCTCACCTGAGCCCCTCTGAAGAGGCCTGAAAGCCCTCCCCCATCCTCAGCCCAAACACAGGATCCCGCACCTCTTGCACTCCCCCTACCGCCCCTTCCTCCCCCGCCACCACCACCACTCTCCCCCGCTCCTCCCACTCCTCCGCCCTGCCCCCTCCTTCCGCGTATTTCCCTATGAGAAGGGGAGGAAGGGGAGGAGGAAGGTAGAGAATTCAGATTTCCCCCTGCTGCTCCTTCTCCCCTACCAGCCACCACCACCACCCTCCCCCGCTCCTCCCACTCCTCCACCCTGCCACCCCCTTCCGCGTATTTCCCTGTGGAATGGGGAGGAAGTGGAGGAGGAGGAGGAGGGTACAGGATTCAGATTTCCCCCCTGCTGCCCCTTCTCCCCTACCAGCCACCACCACCACCGTCCCCCACTCCTCCCACTCCTCCGCCCTGCCGCCCCCTTCGGCATATTTCCCTGTGAGGAGGGGAGGAAGGGGAGGAGGGTGGTAGAGAATTCAGATTCCCCCCTGCTGCTCCTCCCCCTCTTGCAGCCCCTTCTCCCCCTGCCATCACCGGTCCACCACCACACTCCCCCTCTCCTCCCACTCCTCCACCCTGCCGCCCCCTTCGGCGTATTTCCCTGTGAAAAGGGGAAGAAGGGAAAAAGAGAAGTTGGAAAAAAAAAAACAAACAAACAAATTCGCCCCTGCTGTTGCCTCTTTCCCCTCTGTCTTGTCTTCCCCCGCTGCCCCTTTTTTCCCTGCCACGCTCTCTCACTCTGCCACCTCTTGCATGACCAGCGTCAGCAACCAATGCGAGGAGAGGAGAAATAGGGGTAAAGAATCAAATTCCCCTTGTTATCGCTTGTCTGTCCCTTTTTCACCCTATGTCCACCTCTCTCCCTGCCACCACCTGCATGACCAGTGTCAGATGATGCGAGAGGCCCAAATCCATTCGTTTGCAGCATTCGCGATAGTAGCACTAGAATTTAATCAAATTCGTATAAGAAACAGTAGATTTAGCTACATCTGTGTCAGGAACACTCGAATTGGCTACATTCGAATTAGTAACATCCGTGTCAGCAGCAGCATTCTTATAAACTATCTTCGATGTAGAAACATTCGTACCGCCGACAAACGAGAATCCGTCGCCGACTGATACGGGCGCGTCGATTAATCCACTGCCGTCGTCGTCATCCTCGATATAGTAATTCCCGTTATCGTCCTCGTCCACATACAGCGATCTTACGGGATGTACAGGTCGGCGACCAGCAGCAAAATTACTGCCTTGAGCGTCCGAGCTACTAACGCGGATAATGTTCCGTAATTTGGTGCCGTGAAATGCGGAATGCGGCAAAATATTCAAGCCGCGTGAGGGAATACGGCGGTCAGCATGGCTCAGGACGGGCTGACGTGCTCTTGGCTGCCACGTGGCATTCGGGAGTTGCCACTGCCGGGCAGACGGAAGAGCTGACGTCAAACCAGTTACCGGGTTTCGCGCTGCGATGGACGACGCAAGAGCCGCCATGTCGCCCTGGAACTCCACAGCTTTCCTGAAGACTTGGGAGCTAACTGCTGACTAGTTGATAAGCGGTAGCACATACACGCTAAGACAAATGTGTTTGTGAAGCAGTTTAAAGATTCTTACGGATTTTTTTGAAAACAATATCCATTGTAAGGAATTTTTCAGCATTCCTTATCGCATTCTTAAACATCGCGTACAGCAGCAGCCATTGTTCGCCCGTTACTGCTCACAGGGCTTCGCCAACTTCGCGCGCACTGTTTTACCAAACCATGCACCGCTGGCCTGGCCGAGTCGGCCTACGCTTCGGGACTATCCCGAACCTCGATGCCAGCATAGCACTAGCTACCTCGTACGCACCGCGTTACTATTTGCATGTTTCGCGTATACTTATTCCCTCATGCCTTCGCTCATACTTTGTAGTCGTTTGACACCTAGTGCAATCCTCGCTATCTCATTCCATTGCACCCATAACACTTGGTATTCATAGCCACTTACTTTTTGGACCGCACATCTTCGCACCCAGAGAAATCAACTTTTGATTTTTTGCATTCGAAGGGACTCACGCCCAGGGCTGACTTTTCAAATTTAGGAACCCTGATTTCAACCTAAAAAAAAAAAAAAATACCCTGAAGGCACATTTTCCAGAAAAACAGCACCCTGATTGCTCAGGGTTGAGAAGTAGTGAACTCTGAATGTTCAGGGTCGAGAATTGAAAATCAGGGTCGTAGTAACGCGCTCTTTCTTTACCGAGGACAGAAGTCTCACTCACTCAGGACATTGTCAGAGGTCCACTGGTGATCCCCGATTGATCCTAGGGGAAGGGTTACAGGCATGTTGGCCTGGGGGGTTATGGGTGCACTGACCCGCTACTTAACAAGCCCTTTTATCCCAATGGTCTAGTGGTTGGGATTCTGACATGGTATCAGAGCGAAGGTCTCGGGTTCGAATCCCAGTGTGTGCACTTCAGGCATCCCAGTGCGGGGGGGTGTCAGAGGTCCACTGGTGATCCCCGATTGATCCTAGGGGAAGGGTTATAGTGTCAGAGGTCCACTGGTGATCCCCGATTGATCCTAGGGGAAGGGTTACAGGCATGTTGGCCTGGGGGGTTATGGGTGCACTGACCCGCTACTTAACAAGCCCTTTTATCCCAATGGTCTAGTGACTGGGATTCTGACATGGTGTCAGAGTGATCTCGGGTTCGAATCCCGGTGTATGCACATGTAGGCTGTTGCCGCTGTGCTCAGTCCTGGGCCTCCCAGTGTGGGGGGGTGTCAATAGATCTGCACTGTGGATGCCCGATTGATCCTAAGGGGGATACAGGCGCGTTTGCCTGGGGGGTTATGGGTGCACTCTGACCCGCTACTTAACAAGCCCTTTTATCCCAATGGTCTAGTGGTTGGGATTCTGACATGTTATCAGAGCGAAGGTCTCGGGTTCGAATCCCAGTGTGTGCACTTCGGGCATCCCAGTGCGGGGGGGTGTCAGAGGTCCACTGGTGATCCCCGATTGATCCTAGGGGAAGGGTTACAGGCATGTTGGCCTGGGGGGTTATGGGTGCACTGACCCGCTACTTAACAAGCCCTTTTATCCCAATGGTCTAGTGGTTGGGATTCTGACAGACATCTGTGGCGATGTGACTGGCACTGTGGCGATGTGACTGGCGCTGTGTTAGAGCACATCTAGTATTTCGACCAATAACAGCAACCTAAAATCTGATATTACAGATTCGCCCGATCTAGATGGTGGGTGTATGGGAACGAAACTTCGAAGAAACTTCGTCTCGATAAAGCGAGGGGGGGGGGGGGGGTGGGGGGGGGGCGGGGGGGGAGGATTACGCACGTGGGGGGCACTGAAATCAATGCGAAGGGGTTATCAGGAGGAAATTTCCGAGAAACTTCGCCCCGATAACATCGCATTCAGGGTCCACAGGCCTCATACTCTGTATTGACAGGGTCCGTGAAAACCCTACACTGAGAGTGTACACAAAATTTCAGGGTCCGCTAAAGCAATACTCTGAATGGATCAGGGACCAAAATGTGAAAAACCTGATTTCTCAGGGTCCAGAAAGTGACAAGTCTGAAATCACCCTGAAATCAGGGTAATTACCCTGATAAAATCAGCCCTGCTCACGCCCCTTAGCACCTAGGAGCCGATGTCCCCGCGTTCTCTCGTAAACGCGTGCAGCCACGACTGCGCCTAGAGCTAAGCTGTGTTGGAAACTTCGTCTCGATAAAGCGAGGGGGCGGGGGGGGAGGATTACGCACGTGGGGGGCACTGAAATCAATGCGAAGGGGTTATCAGGAGGAAATTTCCGAGAAACTTCGCCCCGATAACATCGCATTCAGGGTCCACAGGCCTCATACTCTGTATTGACAGGGTCCGTGAAAACCCTACACTGAGAGTGTACACAAAATTTCAGGGTCCGCTAAAGCAATACTCTGAATGGATCAGGGACCAAAATGTGAAAAACCTGATTTCTCAGGGTCCAGAAAGTGACAAGTCTGAAATCACCCTGAAATCAGGGTAATTACCCTGATAAAATCAGCCCTGCTCACGCCCCTTAGCACCTAGGAGCCGATGTCCCCGCGTTCTCTCGTAAACGCGTGCAGCCACGACTGCGCCTAGAGCTAAGCCGTGTTGGAAACATATAGTTCGCACTTCTGATGTGTCGAGCACTACAACAAAAGCAAAGCGAACTGAAGCGAAGCAACAGCGAGTCAACCAAAGCGGTTGACAGAAAGACAACAACAAGAGGTTGAGTGAAGGTCAAAGGTCAGCAACCTTGACTCGCCAAAAAGCAGCGCGACAGCAAGGATCAATATCCGAAGAAGTGTTTGTCACTGTCGTTATCACAGGTCTCGGTCCTCAGTGGCGCTCCACTCGAGCCATTCTCCGAGCCCACGGAAGAATCTCCGAAGCAAATCTCTGCGCCGAAATTCACGCCGAGCAATAAAATATGGACCTGCACGAAGAACGTCACAAGAACAACACTCAACGGCGCTACAACAACAACAACCGATAAAACGAGCATCATGGACGAAGACACGTACCGCCATTTTGTCATCTCTGCTGAACGTCCGGCCACTCGCGTATTCACTGCCCGAATCAGCAGCAATCGACACCACCACCACGTCAGCTTCGACCGTCAAGTAGTCAAGTAACTTCCACACAGCAGCATCCTTCCAACCAGGCGGCGCCTTCAACGACAACGTCATAATCTGCACGAGGAACAAGAAACATCATAAGCTGCATGACAAGAACGGACTCTTGCATCACTGGTTCACCAGCGACCTACTCACCAGAAAAATGTCAAACTTATATATGCTATAGTCTGTTTAGGCTGTAGTGGGGTAGTCCTTAGAGGGTACAACACTTATGTGTTTGCTACTTGTAACCCACCTGTTTCCTAGTTCAATCATTCCTCTCATTATTCTCACATGGTATAGAGCAGGTTCCCTAGTGGAACTGTTTTTTTTAGGGCCCACCACTAAGAATTTTTTTTTTCCTTACCTGCCCGAAGCGCGTTTCGCGTTTGTCCTAGCAGCACCCCGTGCGCCTGCCCTTCGCGGCCCTTCGAGGCCCCTCGCGGCCTTCGCGGCCCCTTAGCGGCCCTTTGCGGCCCCCCTTCGCGGCCCGTCGCGGCCCCCTTTCGCGGCCCTTCGCGGCCCCTCACGACCCTTCGCGGCCCCTTCACGGCCCTTCGCGGCCCCCTTCGCGGCCCTTCGCGGCCCCCGTTCGCGGCCCCTCGCTGCCCTTCGCGACCCCTTGCGCGGCCCTTCGAGGCCGTTTCGCGGCCCTTCGCGGCCCCTCGCGGCCCTTCGCGGCCCCTTCACGGCCCTTCGCGGCCCCTTGCGCGGCCCTTCGAGGCCCCTTCGCGGCCCTTCGCGGCCCTTCGCGGCCCTTCGCGGCCCTTCGCGGCCCCCTCGCGGCCCTTAGCGGCCCTCTTCGACAGCTCTTCGCGGCCTCTTCCGGCCCTCTGCTGGCGCGCCCCTCTGCTGACGCGCCCCGCTGACGCGCCCCTGCCGGCCTCTGCAACCGAGCCCCTGCCGGCCCCTGCTGGCGCGCCCCTGCCGGCCCCTGCAAACGAGCCCCTGCCGGCCCCTGCTGGCGCAGCCCCTGCTGGCGCGCCTCTGCCGGCCCCTACTGGCGCACCCCCCTACAGTCCCAGCCCGCCCCTGCACCCAGTTCTGGTAAGCCGAGCCGCGCCACCCAGCCGAGCCGCGCCGCCCAGCCGAGCAGCGCCGCCCAGCCGAGCCGCGCTGCCCCCCCCCCCCCCTACCGAGCAGCACTGACTTGCGCTACTGCTGCTACTGCCACTACTGCCACTACTCTTGCTACTACTCCTACTGCTGCTATGGCTAGTCCGACTGTTCTCACCTTTGATGCTGAGGGACGTGCAGTTGATTTTGACGTGTGGGTTGACGACCTACATCTCTTTCTTCAGTGTGATTCTAGGGATGGGGTATCCCTTTTCGATCACACGTCAGGTGTTTCCACTGCTCCTGCTGCCACTGCTGACAGTACTGTTCGCTCGCAGTGGACCACTCGTGACGCTGTTGCTCGTCTTGCAATTCGTAGTCACCTGCCGCCTGCTGAGCGCGCGCACTTTGGCCAGTACAAGACTGCTCTGTCTTTGTACGACGCTGTAGTTGCACGCTACTCCTCCCCTGCCACTGCTGCCCTCAGCCGCCTCATGCAGCCGTACCTTTTCCCTGACCTTGCTGCCTTTGCCACTGTCGCTGACCTAGTTGCTCACCTTCGCGCTAGTGACGCCCGCTACCGCGCTGCCCTTCCCACTGAGTTCTGTACCAAGAACCCCCCCCCCATGTACATCACCCTTTACTACCTAGTCACCCGCCTCCCTGACTCCCTCTCTTCAGTCAGGGACCACTTTCTCTCCCTTTGCCCCACCGAGCTGACTGTCGACCTGCTAGAGGAGCGCCTTACTGCAGTTGAGAAGAGTATCTTAGCTGTAGGTGCTTCTCGCGGCGACCGTCGCACCCCCTTCTTTGAGGGGTGTTCCCCTGTCCCCCTTCTCCCCTCTGTTGCTTCTGCTGCTGCTGTCGACCTCGTTGGCACTGAGGAGGTCGGCGCTGCGTCTGCCCCTAGTGGGAGACACCGCACCAGCAAGGGCAAGGGGAGCAAGGGTGGTGGAGGGGGCGGCGGGGGAAGCAGTGGAGGAGGTGGAGGCGGCGGAGAAGGTGGCGGTGGAGGTGGGGGTGGTACCGGGAGTGGGGGCGTCAGTGGCGGCGGTGGAGGTCGTGGCCGCGGTGGCGGAGGTGGTGGAGGCAGCGGCAGCGGTGGTGGAGGTAGCGGCGGAGGTGGTGCTGGTCGAGGTGCAGCTGCGCATCGTGGAGGCTTTGGTGGCAGCCAGCGCCAGCAGCAGCTGCGCACCCGTGAGACCCCGTCGGTTCAGCAGCTTCGTAAGTGGTACGCTGGGCGTGGGAGGTCTGGGGGTGCAGGTCCCTGCACTTACGTTCTTCGCACCGGCACTCGTAGTGGGGAGGTGTGTGGGCTCCCACACACCACGCAGCGCTGCTTCGGTCGCTTGACTGACGCTTGGCGTACCCAGTTTCCTGATGCCGTTGAGCTTCCTCGTTGGCATGATCTGCTTCTGCAGAATGTGCCTATCTTTGATCTAGACTTTGATGCTATCCTTGCTGCCATGTATGCTCTTGCTGATAGTGCTGAGGGTGACTGTTACCTGAGTGTCCCGCCCGACCCGGGCATTGCGGCTGCTGCTCTAGGTGCTAGTGCGTCTGCTGCTCCAGGTACTCGTGCGTCTGCTGCTCCAGGTGCTGGTGCGTTTGCTCTCTCTGGTACTGCACCTACTGAGTCCTTGCACAATTTCACACTTGACTCTGGTGCTTCGCGCTCTTTCTTTAGAGACGGCACCACGCTCACGCCGCTCAGTCGGCCTGTTGCGGTCTCCCTGGCTGACCCCTCTGGGGGCCCAGTCCTTGCACACTCCTCCACGGTTCTACTGTGTCCTGCGGCCCCGTCGGGCTTGCTGTCGGGACTCCACCTGTCAAATATATATGCCTTAGCCTATGTAGGCTGTAGTGGGGTAGACACTAAGGGGTACAGGTTTCATATTTGTATCTCACACTTTCCTAGTTCATTCATCCCTGTTGATTCTCACATGGTATAGAGCGGGTTCCCTCATGGGACCGTTCCTTCCTAAGGGCCCACCATAACAAAAAAAATTTTAGCTGCCCGAAGCGAGTCTCGCGCCCTGCCCTAAATTTTTTTTTTTTCGCGGCCCCTATGTGGCCCCTTCGTCGCCTAGCGCGCCCCTACGCGGCCCCTACGCGGCCCCTACGCGGCCCCCACGCGACCCCTACCCGGCGCCTAGCGCGCCCCTACGCGGCCCCTACGCGGCCCCTCCGCCGCCCCTACGCGGCCCCTACGCGGCCCCTACGTCGCCCCTACACGGCCCCGTCGCGGCCCCGTACCTGACCGGCCCCGACCCCTACGCGGCCCCCACGCGACCCCTACCCGGCGCCTAGCGCGCCCCTACGCGGCCCCTACGCGGCCCCTACGCCGCCCCTACACGGCCCCGTCGCGGCCCCGTACCTGACCTGCCCCGGCCCCGACCCTGTCGCAGCCCCGTCCCTGACCTGCCTCGGCCCCGTCCCTGACCTGACGCGGCCCCTACGCGGCTCCTGCGCCGCCCCTACGCGGCCCCTACGCGGCCCCTACGCCGCCCCTACACGGCCCCGTCGCGGCCCCGTACCTGACCTGCCCCGGCCCCGACCCTGTCGCGACCCCGTCCCTGACCTGCCTCGGCCCCATCCCGGCCCTACACCGGCCCCGTCGCGGCCCCGTCCCGGACCTGCCCCGGCCCCGATCCTGTCCCGGACCTACCCCGGCCCCGTCGCGGCCCCGTCCCGGACCTGCCCTGGCCGCGACCCTGTCCCGGCCCTACCCCGGCCCCGTCGCGGCCCCGTCCCGGACCTGCCCCGGCCCCGACCCTGTCCCGGCCCCGTTACTGCCCCGTCCCGGACCCTGCTCGGCCCCGACCCTGTCCCGGCCCTGTCACGGCCCCGACCCAGTCCCGGACCTGTCGCAGCCCTGCCCCGGCCCTCCCTCGACTCCGCCCCTGGTAAGAGCATAGCAGGGCCGAGCCGCGCTGCCGAGCCGCACTGCTTTGCCGAGCCGCCCTGCCGAGTCGCGCTGTCCTGCCTAGCTCAGTTGCACTGCTGCCGCTGCTAGTCTGCTGCTGCTCCTATCATGGCTAGTCCTAGTCTTCTTACTTTTGATGCTGAGGGTCGAGCGGTTGACTTCGATGTCTGGCTAGATGATCTGCAGCTTTTCCTTCAGTGCGATAGCAAGGATGGTCTCTCACTGTTTGATCTTACGTCGGGCGCCTCTACTGCCCCTGCTGCTGATGCTGACAGTACTGTTCGCTCGCAGTGGCTCACGCGCGATGCTGCTGCCCGCCTTGCTGTGCGTAGTCACCTACCGTCTACTGAGCGCGCGCACTTTAGTCAGTACAAGAGTGCTAAGACTCTGTACGACGCTGTAGTTGCACGCTACTCTTCCCCTGCCACTGCTGCGCCTAGCCGCCTCATGCTTCCGTACCTGTTCCCTGACCTCGCCGCTTGTGCCACAGTCACTGACCTCATTACGCACCTCCGCACTAGTGACACTCGCTACCGCGCTGCGCTTCCTGCTGAGTTCTGCGCCCAGAACCTCCCCCCCATGTACATCACCCTCTACTACCTAGTCACTCAACTCCCTGACACTCTTCGCTCGGTCAGGGACCACTTCCTCTCTCTTTGCCCTACCACCCTCACTGTCGACCTCCTCGAGGAGCGCCTCCTTGCAGCAGAGACTAGTCTTACCGCTGTAGGAGCCTCTCGTGGTGACCCCCGTACCCCTTTCTTTGAGGGGTGCTCCCCCGTTCCTCTTTTGCCCTCTGTTACCTCTTCTGCTGCTGTCGACCTTGTTGGCACCGAGTCGGTCAGCGCTGCGTCTGCTCCTAGTGAGAGGCGCCGCACCAGCAAGGGCAAGCGGGGCAAGGGCGCTGGAGGAGGTGGTGGGGGCGGCGGTAGTGGCGGTGGAGGCGGAGGAGGGGGTGGGGGTGGGGGTGGTGGCAGAGGTGGGGGCTTCGGTGGCAGCGGTGGAGGTGGAGGCGGCGGTGGCGGTGGCGGGAGGGGTGGAGGAGGCGGAGGCGGCGGCGGCGGAGGTGGAGCTGGTAGAGGCGGAGCTGTGCAGCGGGGACCCCAGCAGCAGCAGCGCTCTCGTGAGACCCCGTCGCCCCAGCAGCTTCGTGAGTGGTACGCGGGGCTGGACGCACCCTGTACTTACGTCCTGCGCACCGGCGACCGCACTGGAGAGCAGTGTGGCGGCCTGCACGCCACCCACCGCTGCTTCGGTCGCCTTACGGACGCCTGGCGTGCCCAGTTCCCGGACGCCACTGAGATCCCTCGTTGGGGTGATCTGCTCATGTCGGGTGTAGCTATCTTTGATCTTGACTTTGATGCTATTCTTGCTGCCATGTATGCTGTGTCTATTAGTGCTGAGGGTGACTGTTACGTGTGTGTTCCGCCTGACCCGGGCATTGAGGCTGCTGCTCTAGGTGCTCGTGAGTCTGCTGCTCCAGGTACTCGTGAGTTTGCTGCTCTAGGTGCTGGTGAGTCTGCTCTCTTAGGTACCGCGTCGGCGCAGGTCTTGCACACCTTCACCCTCGACACGGGTGCTTCCCGCTCCTTCTTTCGAGACCGCACCACCCTTACGCCGCTCAGTCGGCCGGTTGCGGTCTCCCTTGCAGACCCCTCTGGGGGTCCTGTTCTTGCTCGCTACTCCACTGTCCTCCCGTGTCCGGCGGCCCCGTCCGGCTCCCTGTCTGGTCTCTACCTCCCCTCGTTCTCTACGAACTTGGTGAGTGGTGCTGACCTTCAGGATGCAGGGGTTGACCAGTTCACTCCTGCGAGTCAGCGAGTGACCCACTGCTCGTGTGCTCAGACGGGCCGCCACTTGGCCACGTTTACCCGTCGACCGGGGTCGAGCCTGTACACACTGACCACAGAGTCTCCCCCGGTTGCTGCGTCTGGTCAGGTAGCTGCGTCGAGTCAGGTGTTTGCTGCAGCGTCTCGGTCAGGTCCTGAGTCTGCCCCCTGCTCGTGTCGCCTCCTGTCCCACCAGACCCTCCTCTGGCACCACCGCCGTGGTCACCCCTCCTTGCCTCGTCTCCGAGGCATGGCCTCCCGTGTCCTTGTCTCTGGTCTCCCCCGGTCCCTCCCTCCCCTTCCCCCGGGGCCTGCCCCTACCTGCGTTCCCTGCGTCGAGGGGCGGCAGCGCGCCGCTCCTCACTCCTCCGAGTTTCCCCCGACAGAGGCTCCGCTGCAGACTCTTCACATGGACGTGTGGGGCCCAGCCCGCGTCCGTGGACAGGGTCACGAGCGTTACTTCCTGCTGGTGGTTGACGACTACTCGCGTTACACCACTGTCTTCCCCTTGCGCAGCAAGGGTGAGGTCACTGAGGTGTTGATCGACTGGATCCGCGTTGCTCGTCTCCAGCTCAGAGAGCGTTTCGGCTCGGACTTTCCTGTTCTGCGTCTGCACTCCGACAGAGGTGGAGAGTTTTCCTCTGACCTTCTGCGAGCCTTCTGAGAGTTTTCCGCCAGACGTTCACGCTTCCAGCCTCTCCACAGCAAAATGGGATTGCTGAGCGCCGCATTGGCATGATCATGGATGTCGCTCGTACGTCCATGATCCATGCGGCTGCTCCCCATTTTCTGTGGCCGTTCGCGGTTCAGTACGCGGCGCATCAGATCAACCTTCAGCCCCGGGTCTCCCTGCCGGAGACCTCCCCTACTCTGCGGTGGACGGGGAAGGTTGGTGATGCGTCTGCGTTCCGTGTCTGGGGATCTCGAGCTTTCGTCCGAGACTTGTCTGTGGACAAGCTGTCCTCCTGTGCTGTTCCTTGCGTCTTCCTCGGCTTTCCCCCTGACGCGCCTGGTTGGCAGTTTTACCACCCCACCTCGCGTCGTGTTCTGTCCTCCCAGGACGTCACGTTTGACGAGTCGGTTCCGTACTACCGTCTCTTCCCCTACCGCACTGCCCCCCTCCCCCCCCCGCCGCTCTTCCTCGCTCCCGGTCCCCCCCCGGTAAACCCCCTCCCCCCTCAGGGTCCTGCTCCCTCAGGTGTGTCCCAGGTAGATGCAGTCGAGCCTGTCGAGGTAGCTGCTGACTCTGGTGCGTCTGGGGGTGCTGAGCCTGAGCGTGCGGAGCCTGGGGTTGCTGGGTCTGGGGGTGCTGAGCCTGAGCGTGCGGAGCGTGGGGGTGCTGCTTCTGGGGGTGCTGAGCCTGGGGTTGCTGGGAGTGGGGGTGTGGAGCCTGCCGGTGCTGGACCTGGCGGTCCTTCGGGTGCTTTGTCCCGGCGGGAGCTTCCCTCTCCATAGGAGCTGCCCGAGTGGTTTGCTCGGCGCTGGAGCCATGCTGCTGGAGCTGGAGCTGCTGGAGGTACTGGAGCTGGTGGTGCTGCTGGAGTTGGAGCTGACGCTGGGGGTACTGGTGTTGTCCCTGCTGGTTCTGGAGGTGCTGCGCGGCCGCGGCCGTACTTCGTTCCGCTCCTTGAGCAGGTTCTTGGTCTTCCGCCTTCTTCTAGTCCTGCTCCTTCCTTAGAGTGTCCTCCGCCTGTCCAGTCCGAGTCACAGTTACAGCTGGTCTCCCCTCTGCCTGCTCCTTCTCCCTACGCTGGTCCTACTGGAGGTCTTGCTGAGCGTCGTGACCCTGAGTCGCATCCTGCGTCGCCTGTTCGCACTGCTCGCACTAGTCGTCGTGTTCCACGTCCGCGTCCTCCTGCAGTCCCGGGCACGCATCAGATGGCACTGCGTCCTTCCACTGCGCCACAGCGTGTCCCTTTGCCGTCTCCTCCAGAGTCCTCTCTTCCTGCTCTTGCTGACTCGGCGTCTGACTCCCTTCGTGCTGCCAGTCCTACTGTCACGCGTTTCCTAGCCACTGTTGTCACTGACCCTTCCTTTGAGTCCACTGCTGCGTCTGCCTTAGTTACTGAGCTTGTCGACTTCGCTGCTCACTGTCGTCTAGACTACGCCGCTAGTCTTGTTGCTGAGTCTGCGTCTGTCTGTCCTCCGTCCATCGGGGGTGAGTGTGCTCTTAGCACGGACGTCCTTGAGGACCGACAGGAGGAGTTCCAGTGTTTTGCTGCTGCTTTACCTCATCTCGTATCCACGCTGCTTGCCCCTGAGGGAGACCCGGATGCACCAGACATCCCGACCCCGCGCTCTTACGCAGAGGCGATAGAGGGTCCTTACTCCTCGCAGTGGCAGGCAGCCATGGATGCAGAGATGGCTTCCTGGAAGTCCACAGGCACCTACGTCGACGAGGTTCCCCCACCTGGGGCGAACATCGTCAGTGGCATGTGGATTTTCAGGGTGAAGCGGCCGCCGGGTTCTCCGCCTGTCTTCAAGGCGCGTTACGTGGCTCGAGGCTTCAGTCAGCGGCAGGGAGTTGACTACTTTCAGACCTTCTCCCCGACCCCAAAGATGACCACTCTTCGGGTTCTGCTGCACGTTGCTGCTCAGCGTGACTACGAGCTTCACTCCCTTGACTTCAGCACTGCTTTCCTACAGGGCAGTCTGCAAGAGGAGATCTGGCTGCGCCGCCCACCTGGCTTCACTGGGTCGTTTCCTCCTGGTACCCAGTGGAGCCTCCGGCGGCCAGTCTACGGTCTCCGCCAGGCGCCACGTGAGTGGCACGACACACTGAGGACTACGCTTGCGGCTCTTGGGTTTGCTCCTTCCACTGCTGACACGTTGCTGTTTCTTCGCACCGACACTTTGCTGCCGCCGTTCTACATCCTCGTGTACGTCGTCGACTTGGTGTTTGCTACAGCTGACACTGCTGGACTCGCCCACGTGAAGTCCGAGCTGCAGAAGAGACACACGTGCACAGACCTGGGTGAACTGCGCAGCTATCTTGGCTTGGAGATCACCCGAGACAGAGCACGGCTCACCATTACCCTGACTCAGTCACACATGGTGCAGCAGGTCCTTCAGCGCTTCGACTTCACGTACTCCTCGCCTCAGGCCACTCCTCTGTCTACTCGCCACTCGCTCTCAGCTCTGCCTTCGGATGAGTCCGTAGAGCCGAGTGGCCCATACCCAGAGCTTGTTGGCTGCCTCATGTACCTGATGACCTGCACTCGACCTGACCTAGCATACCCTCATAGCATCTTGGCACACTATGTTGCTCCTGGGAGACACCGACCAGAGCACATGGCTGCAGCGAAGAGGGTGTTGCGCTACTTGTGCAGTACTTCGGGCTTGGGGCTAGTGCTTGGAGGGCGGAGTTCAGTGGTTCTCACTGGTCACGCAGACGCGTCTTGGGTTGACGACCTGGCTACGCAGCGGTCGTCACAGGGTTACACCTTCAGCCTTGGTTCCGGCTCTGTTTCGTGGCGGTCTACTCGCTCGTCTTCTGTTCTCAGCTCCAGCTGTGAGGCTGAGATCTACGCAGGGGCCATGGCTGCACAGGAGTTACGCTGGCTCACCTACCTGCTGACTGACCTGGGAGAGCCGCCTCGTTCTCCTCCAGTTCTGTACGTAGACAACAAGGCTATGCTGGCCTTGTGTCGGGAGCACAGACTGGAGCACAGAACGAAGCACATTGCTCTTCGCTACTTCCTTGCTCGTGAGCTGCAGCAGCGTGGTCAGCTGCGCCTTGCTTACGTGGCCTCTCAGGCCAACACTGCTGATATCTTTACCAAGGCACTTCAGCCTTGTGATCATCAGCGCTTCTGTACTATGCTAGGTCTTGTGCCTACTTGGCCTCACTTGCTTACCTCTTGACTTTCCTTGTACTGTGATCTATATATACCTGCACTTGCTTGTTTACCTTTATGTATGAACTTGCATGTGAACTGGCCTTGTGGCCTTTGAACCGGTGCTCGGAATGTGTGGTGACGTTGTGATCCACCCTGAGCTTGCTTTGCTTTGCTTTGCTTGACTGGTGTTGTGACCCCTAGTTCTCCCCCACTTTGCCTATGGGGGTGTGTCAGATATATATGCCTTAGCCTGTAGTGGGGTAGACACTAAGGGGTACAGGTTTCATATTTGTATCTCACACTTTCCTAGTTCATTCATCCCTGTTGATTCTCACACCACCTCCCCTCGTTCTCTACGAACTTGGTGAGTGGAGCTGACCTCCAGGACGCGTGGGTTGACCAGTTCACCCCTGGAGGTCAGCGTGTGACCCACTGCACTTGCTCTCGGACGGGCCGCCACCTGGCCACGTTCACCCGTCGGCCAGGGTCGAGTCTGTACACACTGACTACTGTGCCTCCTCCCGTCCCTGCGTCTGGTCAGGTAGCTGCGTCTGGGTCTAGACCTGCGTCTGCCCCCTGCTCGTGTCGTCCTCTGGCGCACGAGACTCTCCTTTGGCACCACCGCCTTGGTCACCCCTCCCTGCCTCGTCTTCGAGGTATGGCCTCCCGTGCTCTTGTCTCTGGACTCCCCAGGTCCCTCCCTCCCCTTCCTCCGGGGCCTGCCCCCACCTGTGTTCCTTGTGTCGAGGGCCGGCAGCGCGCCGCTCCTCACTCCTCCTCGTTCCCTCCGACTGAGGCCCCTCTGCAGACTCTTCACATGGACGTGTGGGGCCCAGCCCGCGTCCGTGGACAGGGTCACGAGCGCTACTTCCTGCTGGTCGTTGACGACTACTCGCGTTACACCACAGTCTTCCCCTTGCGCAGCAAGGGTGAGGTCCCTGAGGTATTGATCGGCTGGATCCGCGGTGCTCGTCGCCAGCTCAGTGAGGGCATCCGCCAGACGTTCACGCTTCCGGCCTCCCCGCAGCAAAATGGGATTGCTGAGCGCCGCATTGGCATGGTCATGGACGTCGCTCGTACGTCCATGATCCATGCGGCTGCTCCCTATTTTCTGTGGCCGTTCGTGGTTCGGTACGCTGCGCATCAGATCAACCTTCAGCCTCGTGTCTCCTTGCCGGAGACCACACCTACTCTGCGGTGGACGGGGAAGGTTGGCGATGCGTCTGTGTTCCGTGTCTGGGGAACTCGAGCTTTTGTCCGCGATACTACAGCGGACAAGCTGTCCCCCCGTGCCGTTCCCTGTGTCTTTCTTGGCTTCCATCTTGACGCACCCGGGTGGCAGTTCTACCACCCCACCTCGCGTCGTGTTCTGTCCTCTCAGGACGTCACGTTTGACGAGTCGGTGTCGTACTACCGTCTCTTTCCCTACCGCACTGCCTCTCCCCCCCCCCCCCCGCCGCTCTTCCTTGCACCAGGTACTCCCCCGGTAGACCCCCTCCCCCCCCCAGGGGCCTGCCCCCTCAGGTGTGTCCCAGGTAGACCCTGCCGAGCCGGTCGAGGTAGCTGTCGACTCAGGTGCTGAGTCTGGGGGTGCTGAGCCTGCGAGTGCGGGGACTGGGGGTGCTGAGTCTGGGGGTGCTGAGTCTGGGCGTGCTGTGCCTAGGGGTGCTGAGCCTGGGCGTGTGGAGCCTGAGGGTACTGTGTCTGGAGGTGCTGAGCCTGCACGTGCTGCGTCTGGAGGTGCTCTAGGTGTCCCGCCGCGGCGGGAGCCTCTCTCTCCAGAGCAGCTTCGTGAGTGGTACTCTCGGCGCTGTCAGGGTGCTGCTGGAGCTACTGGAGGTACTGCTGGGGCTTCTGGAGGTGCTGCTGGTGCTGGTGCTGCTGGAGGTGCTGCTAGTGCTGGAGGTGCTGCTGGAGGTGCTGCTGGTGCTGGAGGTGCTGCTGGAGCTTCTGGAGGTGCTGCTGGTGCTGGTGTTGTGGAGGTGCTGCTGGTGCTGGAGGTGCTGCGGGAGCTTCTGGAGGTGCTGCTGGTGCTGGTGCTGCCGGAGGTGCTGCTGGTACTGGAGCTACTGGAGGTGCTGCTGGTGCTGGAGCTGCTGGAGGTGGTGCTTTTGCTGGAGCTGCTGGATGTGGTGCTGGTGCTGGAGCTGCTGGAGGTGCTGCTGGTGCTGGAGCTGCTGGAGGTGCTGCTAGGACTGGAGACCCTGGGGCTGAGGGTACCGGTTCTGTCTCTGCTGTTTCTGGAGGTGCTGTGCGGCCGCGGTCGTACTACGTTCCGCTTCTCCAGCAGGTTCTTGGCTCCCTGCCTTCTCCTGGTCCTCCTCCTCCTTCCCTGAGTCCACCGCCTGTCCCGTCTCAGTCGCAGTTACAGCCGGCCTCTCCACTGCCTGGTCCTTCTCCTTACTCTGGACCGACTAGAGGTCTTACGGAGCGTCGTGAGCCTGAGTCGCGTCCTGTGTCGCCTGTGTCTCGTTCTGCGTCTGCGTCTGTCTGTCCCCCGTCCGTCGGGGGTGAGTGTGCTCTTGGCACGGACGTTCTTGAGGACAGACAGGAGGAGAGTGCTTTGCTGCTTCTGTACCTCATCTCGTGTCCATGCTGCTTGCCCTTGAGGGAGACCCGGATGCACCAGACATCCCGACCCCGCGCACTTACGCAGAGGCAATAGAGGGTCCCTACTCCTCTCAGTGGCAGGCAGCCATGGACGCCGAGATGGCTTCCTGGAAGTCCACACGCACCTACGTCGACGAGGTTCCCCCGCCTGGGGCGAACATCGTCAGTGGCATGTGGATCTTCAGGGTGAAGCGGCCGCCGGGTTCTCCGCCTGTCTTCAAGGCGCGCTACGTTGCACATGGCTTCAGTCAGCGACAGGGAGTTGACTTCTTCCAGACCTTCTCCCCTACCCCGAAGATGACCACTCTTCGGGTACTACTGCACGTAGCTGCTCAGCGTGACTACGAGCTCCACTCGCTTGACTTCAGCACAGCCTTCCTACAGGGCAGCCTGCACGAGGAGATCTGGCTGCGCCGCCCACCTGGCTTCATTGGGTCGTTTCCAGCTGGTACCCAGTGGAGCCTCCGGCGGCCAGTCTACGGTCTCCGCTAGGCACCTCGTGAGTGGCACGACACACTCAGGACAACTCTTGCTGCTCTTGGTTTTGCTCCTTCCACTTCTGACCCTTCTCTGTTCTTACGCACTAACACTACTCTGCCGCCGTTCTACGTTCTCGTGTACGTAGACGACCTCGTCTTCGCTACTGCTGACACTGAGGCACTCGCCCACGTAAAGTCCGAGCTGCAGAAGAGACACACGTGCACAGACCTGGGTGAGCTGACAAGCTATCTTGGCTTGCGGATCACCCGGGACAGAGCACAGCGCACCATTACCTTGACTCAGTCACACATGGTGCAGCAGGTCCTTCAGCGCTTCGGCTTCACGTACTCCTCGCCACAGTCCACTCCTCTGCCTACCGGTCACTCGCTCTCAGCTCCACCTTCGGACGAGTCCGTAGAGCCGAGTGGCCCATATCCAGAGCTTGTGGGCTGCCTCATGTACCTGATGACTTGCACACGACCTGACCTCGCATACCCTCTCAGCCTTCTGGCTCGCTACTTGGCTCCGGTTGTGTCTCTTGGCGGTCTACCCGTTCTTCTTCTGTTCTCAGCTCGAGTTGTGAGGCTGAGATCTACGCTGGGGCCATGGCTGCACAGGAGCTACGCTGGCTCACCTACCTGCTGACCGACTTGGGAGAGGCACCTCGTTCTCCTCCAGTTCTGTACGTCGACAACAAGGAAATGCTGGCCTTGTGTCAGGAGCACAGATTGGAGCACAGAACGAAGCACATTGCTCTGCGCTACTTCCTTGCTCGAGAGTTGCAGCAGCGTGGCCAGCTTCGTCTTGCTTACGTGGCCTCTCAGGCCAACACTGCTGATGTTTTCACCAAGGCACTTCAGCCTTGTGATCATCAGCGTTTTTGTACTGTTCTAGGCCTTGTACCTACTGTGCCTCACTTGCTGACTTCTTGACTCTGCTTGTACTGTACTCTATAGACTTATACCTGCATGCTTACTCTTGCTAGGTTGTGTTCACTGTATTGTTTGCTTTCCTTTATATAACTCTGCATGTGAACTGGCCTTGTGGCCCTTTGCTTGTGCTCAGACTGCGCGGTGACTTTGTGATCCACCCTGAGCTTGCTTTACCTTCTTGACTGGTCTTGTGACCCCTTGTTCTCCCCCACTTTGCCTATGGGGGTGTGTCAAACTTATATATGCTATAGTCTGTTTAGGCTAAAGTGGGGTAGTCCTTAGAGGGTACAACACTTTTGTGTTTGCTACTTGTACCCCACCTGTTTCCTAGTTCAATCATTCCTCTCATTATTCTCACAAAAAACTGCTCGATGAAAGCACGCCTCGTTGCGAATCGCTATAACCGAATCCGACGTATGCAGCCATCGTACAGAGCGAACCATCCAGTCAAGATACTTGGTTCTTGGACAGCTGCTGCGGACAACAAATGTGCTCGTCAAATCACTTGATCAACGGGAACAACACCTCAACCGGGAAGTCATGATCACGGTCGCCAACAAACAGAACCTGCGCACACGACGACAAGGAGTAGTTCAACTTCAGTCCTGCGAGATTAACATCGTTTTATAGATGTCAAAGGTTTTGATTACAGAAGGACTGGGCTACAGCTTACTCAGAGTCAGCAAGCTCATGGCAAAAGGGATTCACCTTGAAGCCGACAGCACCACTCAGGAGTTCAAGCTGTACAACGGGAAAGCGGTTCTGAAGAACAACGTCTTCGTTTTTTATTTCGTTCTAGATCAAGGAACATCTGACAGCGACGCGATCGTCAATTTCACTACCTGGTCGCACCCACCAGATCTCGACCCGGACTTCAGCCCCGCAGGTTTTTGGTACTCGCACACCATACTTGAAGCATAACGGACAAGGGCGTTAGCGGTGATTCAACAGACAACAGCAGCAGAGACAACAACAGCAGCATCAACATCGGCAGCAACAGAGACAACAGCAGCAGTAGCGACAATAACAACACAAGCACCAATCGCCAGCTCTTCATCAACACCAACTCCCATCACCGACACCACAACGACTCCCACTCAACAGCTGACTCCCGCCCCACGCGAAGTTCACAGAAGCACCAACATCACCGCAAGTTTTTACTCTAACTCCGATCTGTAAAGACGTTCACCTGTACATCGCGCCGACGAATCATTATGGCATCAAAGGCTAGGGGATCCCATGAACACGATACTGAACACCACGATAAGAGCAGGAGTGCTCGATAAAGACTCACTACTTTTGTCAAACTCATATGCTAAGTCTATCTAGGCTGTAGTGGGGTAGTCCATACATGGTACAACACTTTTAGGTTTCCTACTTGTACCCACCTGCTTGCTAATTCAGTCATTCAATCGGTCAGTATTCTAACATGGTATTCTGAGCAGGTTCCCTCGTGGGAACGTTTTTTTTAGGGCCCACCACGAACATTTTTTTTCCTGCCCGAAGCGCGCCTCGCGCCTGCCTTACCTGCGCCGTCGCGCGCCCTTCCTTAGCTGGCCCATCGCGGCCCTGCCTCAGCCGGCCCGTCCCGGCCCGTAGCTGCCCGTCGCTGGCCCGTCGCCACGCGTCGCGGCCCTGCCGTAGTCGCCGCCCGTCGCTGGCCTGTCCTGGCCCTTCCCGGCCCGTCTAGGCCCGACCCGGCCCGTCCCGGCCCGTCTCGGCCCGTCCCGGCCCCTTTGCCGCCCGTCGTCGGCCCGTTCGCCGCCCGTTGCGGCCTCTGCCCTGCAGCCGCCCTGTCGCGGCCCCTGCCCTGCTGCCGCCCCAGTCGCGGCCCTGCCATCGCCGCCCGTCGCGGCCCCTGCCCTGCAGCCACCCACTGTCGCGGCCCTGTCCTGCAGCCGCCCACTGTCGCGGCCCTGCCTTCGCCGCCCGTCGCGGCCCTTGCCCTACAGCCGCCCCCTGTCGCGGCCCTGCCTTGCTGCCGCCCGAGTCGCGGCCCTGCCTTCACCGCCCGTCGCGGCCTCTGCCCTACTGCCGCCCCTGTCGCGGCCCTGCCCTGCTGCCGCCCACTGTCTCGGCCCTGACCTAAACCGCCAGCTGCGGCCCTGCCTTGCACCCGCCCCTGGTAAGCACCCGCGCTGCCCTGCCGCGCCGCGCCGCCTGCTGCCGTGTCGCGCCGCCAGGAACCGAGCTGCGCCGCCCTGCCGAGCCGCGCCGCCCAGCCGAGCCGCGCCGCCCCACCGAGCCGCGCCGCCCAGCCGAGCCGCGCCGCACTGCCGAGCCGCGCTGCCCTTCTGCTTGCACTGCTTCTGCTGCCACTATTGCTACTGCTCCTACTGCTGCTACTACTGCTATGGCTAGCCCGACTGTTCTCACCTTTGATGCTGAGGGGCGTGCAGTTGACTTTGACGTGTGGGTTGACGACCTGCAGCTCTTTCTCCAATGTGACTCTAGGGATGGGGTATCCCTTTTCGATCACACGTCCGATGTCTCTACTGCACCTGCTGCCACTGCTAACAGTACGGTTTGCTCGCAGTGGACCACTCGTGACGATGTTGCTCGCCTTGCTGTTCGTAGTCACCTACCG
The DNA here is from genome assembly GCA_947471745.1 of Closterium sp. Naga37s-1. NCBI lineage: Eukaryota > Viridiplantae > Streptophyta > Zygnematophyceae > Desmidiales > Closteriaceae > Closterium > Closterium sp. Naga37s-1. The sequence continues at coordinate 174,396 of CANJKZ010000978.1, forward strand.
CCTGCTGAGCGCGCGCATTTTGGCCAGTACAAGACTGCTAAGTCTTTGTACGACGCTGTAGTTGCGCGCTACTCCTCCCCTGCCACTGCTGCCCTCAGCCGCCTCATGCTGCCGTACCTTTTCCCTGACCTTTCCGCCTTTGCCACAGTTGCTGACCTCATTACTCACCTCCGCACTAGTGACGCCCGCTACCGCGCTGCCCTTCCCACTGATTTCTGTGCCAAGAACCCCCCCCCCCATGTACATCACCCTTTACTACCTAGTCACCCGCCTCCCTGACTCCCTTGCTTCAGTCAGGGACCACTTTCTCTCCCTTTGCCCCACCGAGCTCACTGTCGACCTGCTAGAGGAGCGCCTAGCTGCAGCTGAGAAGAGTATCTTAGCTGTAGGTGCTTCTCGCAGCGACCGTCGCACCCCTTTCTTTGAGGGGTGTTCCCCTGTCCCCCTTCTCCCCTCTGTTGCTTCTGCTGCTGCTGTCGACCTCGTTGGCACTGAGGAGGTCGGGGCTGCGTCTGCTCCCAGTGGGAGGCGCCGCAACAGCAAGGCCAAGGGGAGTAAGGGTGATGGAGGGGACGGCGGGGGCGGCGGCGGAGGCGGTGGAGGAGGCGGAGGGGGTGGCGGTGGAGGTGCGGGTGGTACCGGGAGTGGGGGCTTCAGTGGCGGCGGTGGAGGTGGTGGAGGCAGCGGCGGAGGTGGTGGAGGCAGCGGCAGCGGTGGTGGAGGCAGCGGCAGCGGTGGTGGAGGTGGCGGCGGCGGTCGTGCTGGTCGAGGTGCAGCCGCGCAGCATGGAGGCTTTGGTGGTAGCCAGCGCAAACAGCAGCCGCGTTCCCGTGAGACCCCGTCGGCCCAGCAGCTTCGTGAGTGGTACACTGGGCGTGGGAGGTATGGGGGTGCTGGTCCCTGTACTTACGTTCTTTGCACCGGCGGGCGTCGTGGGGAGACGTGCAGGCTGCCACACACTGCGCAGCGCTGCTTCGGTTGCCTGACTGACGCCTGGCGCGCCCAGTTTCCTGACGCTGTTGAGCTCCCTCGCTGGGGTGATCTGCTTAGGCAGAATGTTGCTATTTTTGATCTTGATTTCGATGCTATCCTTGCTGCCATGTATGCTTTGACTGATAGTGCTGAGGGTGACTGTTACCTGAGTGTCCCGCCCGACCCGGGCATTGAGGCTGCTGCTCTAGGTGCTAGTGCGTCTGCTGCTCCAGGTACTGGTGAGTCTGCTGCTCCAGGTGCTGGTGAGTGTGCTCTCTCTGGTACTGCACCTACTGAGGCCTTGCACACTTCCACACTTGACTCTGGTGCTTCGCGCTCTTTCTTCCGCGACAGCACCACACTCACGCCGCTCAGTCGGCCTGTCGCAGTCTCCTTGGCTGACCCCTCTGGGGGCCCAGTCCTTGCACACTCTTCCACGGTTCTACCGTGTCCTGCGGCCCCGTCGGGCTTACTGTCGGGACTCCACCTCCCATCGTTCTCTACAAACCTGGTGAGTGGAGCTGACCTCCAGGACGCGTGGGTTGACCAGTTCACCCCTGGAGGTCAGCGTGTGACCCACTGCACTTGCTCTCGGACGGGCCGCCACCTGGCCACGTTCACCCGTCGGCCTGGGTCGAGTCTGTACACACTGACTACTGCGTCTCCTCCGGTCACTGCGTCTGGTCAGGTAGCCGCGTCTAGTCAGGTGTTTGCTGCCGCGTCCAGGTCTAGTCCAGAGTCTGCCCCCTGCTCGTGTCGTCCTCTGTCGCACAAGACTCTCCTTTGGCACCACCGCCTTGGTCACCCCTCCCTGCCTCGTCTTCGAGGTATGGCCTCCCGGACCCTTGTCTCTGGTCTCCCCCGGTCCCTCCCTCCCCTTCCTCCGGGGCCTGCCCCTACCTGTGTTCCGTGTGTCGAGGGCCGGCAGCGCGCCGCTCCTCACTCCTCCACGTTCCCTCCGATGGAGGCTCCCCTGCAGACTCTTCACATGGACGTGTGGGGCCCAGCCCGCGTCCGTGGACAGGGTCACGAGCGTTACTTCCTGCTGGTCGTTGACGACTACTCGCGTTACACCACAGTCTTCCCCTTGCGCAGCAAGGGTGAGGTCACTGAGGTGTTGATCGACTGGATCCGCGTTGCCCGTCGCCAGCTCAGCGAGCGTTTCGGCTCGGACCTTCCTGTTCTGCGTCTGCACTCAGACAGAGGTGGTGAGTTTTCCTCCGACCTTCTGAGGGCCTTCTGTCGTGCAGAGGGCATCCGCCAGACGTTCACGCTTCTGGCCTCCCCACAGCAAAATGGGATTGCTGAGCGCCGCATTGGCATGGTCATGGACGTCGCTCGTACGTCCATGATCCATGCGGCTGCACCCCATTTTCTGTGGCCGTTTGCGGTTCAGTACGCTGTGCATCAGATCAACCTTCAGCCTCGTGTCTCCTTGCCGGAGACCACACCTACTCTGCGGTGGACGGGGAAGGTTGGCGATGCGTCTGTGTTCCGTGTCTGGGGATCTCGAGCTTTTGTCTGCGATACTTCAGCGGACAAGCTGTCCTCCCGTACAGTTCCCTGCGTCTTCCTTGGTTTCCCCCCTGACGCACCCGGGTGGCAGTTCTACCACCCCACCTCGCGTCGTGTTCTGTCCTCTCAGGACGTCACGTTTGACGAGTCGGTGTCTTACTACCGTCTCTTTCCCTACCGCACTGCCTCTCTCCCCCCCCCCCGCCACTCTTCCTAGCACCAGGTGCTCCTCCGGTAGACCCCCTCCCCCCTCAGGGTCCTGCCCCCTCACGTGTGTCCCAGGTAGACCCTACCGAGCCGGTCAAGGTAGCTGTCGACTCAGGTGCTGCTAGGGGTGCTGAGCCTGCGGGTGCGGGGACAGGGGGTGCTGAGCCTGGGGTTTCTGTGTCTGAGGGTGCGGAGCCTGGGGGTGCTGAGCCTGAGCGTGTGGAGCCTGGGGGTGCTGAGCCTGGGGGTGCTGAGTCTGGGAGTGCTGAGCCTGGGGGTGTTGCGCCTGAGGGTGCTGCGTCTGGAGGTCCTCCGGGTGTTACGTCGCGGCGGGAGCCCCTCTCTCCGCAGCAGCTTCCTGAGTGGTACGCTCGGCGCTGTCGAGGTGCTGCTGGTGCTGCTGGTGCTGCTGGTGCTGGAGGTGCTGCTGGAGCTGTTGCTGGTGCTGGAGCTGCTGGAGGTGCTTCTGGAGCTGCTGGAGGTGCTGCTGGTGCTGGAGTTGCTGGAGGTGCTGCTGGAGGTACTGGTGCTGTTGGAGGTCCTGCTGGTGTTGGAGCTGCTGGAGGTGCTGGAGCAGCTGGTCCTGGAGGTGCTCGTACTGGAGGTACTGGAGCTGCTGGGGCTGGTGGTGCTGCAGGAGTTGGAGCTGCAGGTGCTTGAGCTGTTGCTACCGGAGGTGCTTCTGGAGCTGGAGCTGCTGGAGGTACTCAAGCTGGTGGTGCTGCGGGAGTTGTAGTTGGCGACCCTGGAGCTGAGGGTACTGGTGTTGTCTCTGCTGTTTCTGGAGGCGTTGCGCGGCCGCGGCCGTACTACGTTCCTCTCCTTCAGCGGGTTCTTGGTCTCTCGCCTTCTCCTGGTCCTACTCCTCCTTTACTGAGTCCTCCACCTGTCCAGTCACAGTTGCAGTAACAGCCGACCTCTCCACTGCCTGGTCCTTCTCCTTACTCTGGACCAATTAGAGGTCTTACGGAGCGTCGTGAGCCTGAGTCTCGTCCTGTGTCGCCTGTGTCTCGTTCTACGTCGCCTGTCCGCACTGTTTGCGCTGGTCGTCGTGTTTTGCGCCCGCGTCCTCCTCCTGTCCCTGGCACTCACTCTATGACACTGCGTCCTTCCACTGCTCCACGGCGTGTCCCTCTGCCGTCTCCTCATGCGTCCTCTCTTCCTGCCGGTCCGGACCCGGAGTCTGACTCCCTTCGTGCTGCCAGTCCTACTGTCATGCGCTTTCTTGCCACTGCTGACATTGACCCTTTGTTTGAGTCCACTACTGCGTCTGCTCTCGTTGCTGAGCTTGTTGACTTTGCTGCAGCCTGTCGCCTAAACTTCGCCACTAGTCTTGTTGCTGAGTCTGCGACTGCGTCTGTCTGTCCTCCGTCCGTCAGGGGTGAGTGTGCTCTTGACACGGACGTTCTTGAGGACAGACAAGAGGAGTTTGAGTGCTTTGCCGCGGCTGCACCTCATCTCGTGTCCATGCTGCTTGCCCCTGAGGGAGACCCGGATGCACCAGACATCTTGACCCCACGCTCTTACGCAGAGGCGATAGAGGGTCCCTACTCCTCTCAGTGGCAGGCAGCCATGGACGCCGAGATGGCTTTCTGGAAGTCCACAGGCACCTACGTCGACGAGGTTCCCCCGCCTGGGGCAAACATCGTCAGTGGCATGTGGATCTTCAGGGTGAAGCGGCCGCCGGGTTCTCCGCCTGTCTTCAAGGCGCGTTACGTTGCACGTGGCTTCAGTCAGCGACAGGGAGTTGACTTCTTCCATACCTTCTCCCCTACCCCGAAGATGACCACTCTTCAGGTGCTGCTGCACGTCGCCGCTCAGCGTGACTACGAGCTCCACTCGCTTGACTTCAGCACAGCCTTCCTACAGGGCAGCCTGCACGAGGAGATCTGGCTGCGCCGCCCATTTGGCTTCACTGGGTCGTTTCCTGCTGGTACCCAGTGGAGCCTCCGGCGGCCAGTCTACGGTCTCCGCCAGGCACCCCGTGAGTGGCACGACACACTGAGGACAACTCTTGCTGCTCTTGGTTTTGCTCCTTCCACTGCTGACCCTTCGCAGTTTTTACGCACTGACACCATTCTGCCGCCGTTCTACGTTCTCGTGTACGTAGACGACTTGGTCTTTGCTACTGCTGACACTGAGGCACTCGCCCACGTGAAGTCCGAGCTGCAGAAGAGACACACGTGCACAGACCTGGGTGAGCTGACAAGTTATCTTGGCTTGCGGATCACCCAGGACAGAGCACAGCGCACCATTACCTTGACTCAGTCACACATGGTGCAGCAAGTCCTTCAGCGCTTCGGCTTCATGTACTCCTCCCCATAGTCCACTCCTCTGCCTACCGGTCACTCGCTCTCAGCTCCAGCTTCGGATGAGTCCGTAGAGCCGAGTGGCCCGTGTCCAGAGCTTGTGGGCTGCCTCATGTACCTGATGACTTGCACACGACCTGACCTCGCATACCCTCTCAGCCTTCTGGCTCGCTACGTGGCTCCCGGTAGGCACCGAAAAGTGCACTGGAATGCTGCGAAGAGGGTGTTGCGCTACTTGTGCAGTACGTCGGGCATGGGGCTCGTGCTTGGAGGACGGGCTCGAGTTGTACGCACTGGTCACACAGACGCTTCCTGGGTTGACGACTTGGCTACGCAGCGGTCGTCACACGGTTACGCCTTCAGTCCTGGCTCCGGTTCTGTCTCTTGGCGGTCTACCCGCTCTTCTTCTGTTCTCAGCTCCAATTGTGAGGCTGAGATCTACGCTGGGGCCATGGCTGCACAGGAGTTACGCTGACCGACTTGGGAGAGGCGCCTCGTTCTCCTCCAGTTTTGTACGTCGACAACAAGGCAATGCTTGCCTTGTGTCAGGAGCACAGAACGAAGCACATTGCTCTGCGCTACTTCCTTGCTCGAGAGTTGCAGCAGTGTGGCCAGCTTCGTCTTGCTTACGTGGCCTCTCAGACCAACAGTGCTGATGTTTTCACCAAGGCACTTTAGCCTTGTGATCATCAGCGTTTCTGTACTGTTCTAGGCCTTGTACCTACTGTACCTCACTTGCTTAGTTCTTGACTCTGCTTGTACTGTACTCTCTATACATATACCTGCATGCTTACTCTTGCTAGGTTGTGTTCACTGTATTGTTTGTTCTCCTTTATATAACTCTGCATGTGAACTGGCCTTGTGGCCATTTTCTTGTGCTCAGACTTCGTGGTGACTTTGTGATCCACCCTGAGCTTGCTTTGCCTTTCTTGACTGGTCTTGTGACCTCTTGTTCTCCCCCACTTTGCCTATGGGGGTGTGTCAAACTCATATGCTAAGTCTATCTAGGCTGTAGTGGGGTAGTCCATACACGGTACAACACTTTTAGGTTTCCTACTTGTACCCACCTGCTTGCTAATTCAATCATTCATTCGGTCAGTATTCTAACAACTTTTACCCGGCGGTAGAGAACTTCAACGAGTCCGCGGAACCTGCTTTACCTGCCCTGAAGCCGACATACCCCATCAACCGTTCGTCTCTCACCACAACCCGAGCGCACCAGCATACGCACCAATGGAGAAGGTCTACAGCGACATACTGTACACCCGTGAAAGCGGACAAGGAGCATACAACTACGTGATCACTTTCATCGACGCCGCCACCAGATACGTCTGGCATCTCAACCTTCCGAGTCGCGACATGGCCTTCGAAGCATTTGTCGCTTGGCTCCAAGTAGCAGAAAGAGAATCAGGAGTGAAGCTAAAAAGCTTTTAGTCAGACGGAGGAGGAGAATATCGGTTACAGCGGTTCAAGCAATACTTGGCGGAGAGAGGCATCAAGCGACTCATTTCTCTTCCCTACGCTCATCAGCAGCAAGGCGTGGCAGAAAGAATGAACAGGACCCTCCAGAACACCATGCGCAAGCTGCTACGTGGCATGCGGGTACCCAACCATCAGTGGCCTGAGGCGATGGACCACGCTGTGCTGTTGCACACCTTGCTTTCGTCATCCTCGCTTCCGAACAATGCATCACCGCATCTGCTGTGGACAGGAAAATTGGGCAACACATAAATGTTACGAGTTTTTGGCTGCATGGTACAGTACGGACCACACAGTGCACGAGCTGGACGATTCTCACAGCGCGCAAAGTGGGGACTACACCTGGGCATCGAAAAACACGACAACGCGTGGAAAGTCTTCGACGTCCACTCGAAGGAAAGAGTAGCAGCACGTGACGTGATTTTTTACAAGCGACTTACTCTCCAAACGTACCTGGACAACTTGGCAGCCAAACGAGACCTAACGGGCGTCTTCCGTGGCAACCGAGCCTTCGCCACACCAGCAGATGAGGCTGATTGGGATGAGCAAAACGTGGACGGAGCATCAGAGGAAGCCTAACCTCTTCCCTACTGCTCGGTACCTGTTCCGATGGACGACGAAAATCCTCGCGAAAGCATCAACGCCGAAGTCTACTACGACTTTGCCGACAACAGTTACGTTACATCACAGCCGGTCAACACAAACGTTTGAGAAAGCATAGGCCCCATCTTCTTACCTGATCCATAAGCGGGAGACGAAGCAGTTTATCCCAAGGACCCAAATCTCCCTCGCTACACACAGAGTGGGCTGCAGATTCTTGGCCTCGTCACCGCAGTCCATGGCGCACCAATGCCGCGAGAACCTGCTACGGTTCAGCAGGCTCTGGGGGGGGAACACAGGGAAAAATGGCGTGAAGCCATGCACAGGGAATTAAAGGCGCTGGAAGACAAAAACACCTCGAAGATAGTACCCATCGGACTGGCACACAACAAACAAAACAGTGATCATACCCTAGCAATTGTAAGCATGCAGGTATATATATAGATCACAGTACAAGCAAAGTCACGTAGTGAGCAAGTGAGGCAAAGTAGGCACAAGGCCTAACACAGTAGAGAAGCGCTGATGATCACCATGCGGAAGTGCCTTGGTGAATATATCAGCAGTGTTGGCCCTAGTGGCCACGTACGCAAGACGAAGCTGGCCACGCTGCTGCAACTCTCAAGCAAGGAAGTATCGCAGAGCGATGGGCTTCATTCTGTGCTCCAGTCTGTGCACCTGACACAAGGCAATCATGTCCTTGTTGTCTACGTACAAAACTGGAGGCGAATGAGGCTGCTCTCCCAAGTCAGTCAGCAGGTAGGTGAGCCAGCGTAGCTCCTGTGCAGCCATGGCCCTCGCGTAGATCTCAGCCTCACAGTTGGAGCTAAGAACCGAAGACGAGCGGGTAGACCGCCAGGAAACAGAGCTGGAACCGAGGCTGAAGGTGTAACCCTGTGATGACCGCTGCGTAGCTGAGTCGTCAACCCAAGAAGGGTCTGCGTGACCAGTGAGGACAACTGGACCCCGTCCTCCAAGCACGAGCCCCATGCGCAACGTACTGCACAAGTAACGCAGTACCCTCTTCGCAGCATCCCAGTGCACCTTTCGGTGCCTACCGGGAGCCACGTAGCGAGCCAGGAGGCTGAGAGGGTACGCGAGGTCAGGTCGTGTGCACGTCATAAGGTACATGAGGCAACCCACAAGCTATGGGTACGGACCGCTCGACTCTACGAACTCGTCCGAAGATGGAGCTTAGAGCGAGTGGCCAGTAGCCAGAGGAGTGGGCTGTGGCGAGGAGAACTGGAAGCCGAAGCATGTGTGATTGAGTCAGGGTGATGGTGCGCCGTGCTCTGTCCCGAGTGATCTGCAAGCCAAGATAGCTGCGCAATTCACCCAGGTCAGTGCAGGTGTGTCTCTTCTGCAGCTCTGACTTCACAAGGGTCAGTGCCTCAGTGTCAGCAGTGGCAAAGACGAGGTCGTCGACGTACACGAGGACGTAGAACGGCGGCAACGAGGTGTCGGTGCGTAGAAACAGCGACGGGTCAGCAGTAGGAGTAAACCCCAGAGCCGCAAGTCTAGTCCTCAGTGTGTCGTGCCACTCACGAGGCGCCTGGCGGAGACCATAGACTGGCCGCCGGAGGCTCCACTGGGTACCTGCAGGAAACGACCCAGTGAAGCCAGGTGGGCGGCGCAACCAGATCTCCTCGTGTAGGCTGCCCTGCAAGAAAATTTTGCTGAATTCCAGAGAGTGCAACTCGTAGTCACGCTGAGCAGCGACGTGCAGCAACACCCAAAGAGTAGTTATCTTGAGGGTGGGGGAGAAGGTGTGGAAGTAGTCGACCCCCTGTCGCTGACTGAAGCCTCTAGCAACGTAACGCGCCTTGAAGGCAGGCGCAGAACGCGACAGCCGCTTCACCCTGAAAATCCACATTCCATCGACTATGTTCGCCCGAGACGAGGGAACTGCCTCGACGTAGGTGCCTGTGGACTTCCAGGATGCCATCTCGGCATCCATGGCTGCCTGCCACTGAGAGGATTAAGGACCCGTAATCGCCTCTGCGTAAGAGCGTGGGGTCGGGATGTCTGGTGCATCCGGGTCTCCCTCAGGGGCAAGCAGCATGGAAGCGAAACAAGGTACAGCAGCTGCAAGACACTTAAAGTCCTCCTGCCTGTCCTCAAGGACGTCTGTGCCAAGAGCACACTCACCCCCGACGGACGGAGGACTGGCAGACTCAGACACAGCAACAAGAGCAGCGGCGTAGTCTAGACGACAGGCAGCAGCAAAGTCAAGCAGCTCAGCAAGGACGATAGACGCAGCAGTGGAGACAAACGAAGGGTCAGTGACAGCAGTGGCGAGGAGACGAGAGAGAGTGGGACTGGCAGCACGTGCAAGGCCAGACTAAGGATCAAGGACGGCAGGAAGAGAGGAATCAGGAGGAGGCAGTAGAGGAACACGTTGTGGAACAGAGGAAGGACAAAGTGCCATAGCGTGGGTGCTGGTGACAGGAGGAGGACACGAACGAGGAGCGCGACGACCAGTGCAAACACGCGAGGCAGGACGAGACGCAGGCTCACGACACTCTGTAAGACCGCCGGTCTGCTCACTGTAAGGAGAAGGATCAGGCAGTGGGGAGGCTGGCTTTAACGGCGGCTGCGACAGGTCAGGCGGTGGACACAGTAAGGGAGGAGTAAAGTCACTAGAAGACGGGACACCAAGAACCTGCTGAAGTAGGGGAACAAAGTACGGTCGCGGTCGCACAGTGCCTCCAGCAGCACTACTACCAGACACAGCACCCCCAGCTCCAGCACCTCCAGCTCCAGGGTCAACAGCTCCAGCTCCTCCAGCTCCACCGCCTCCCGCGCCAATGCCTCTAGCTCCAGCGCCTCCAGCCCCAACAGCTCCAGGCTCCGTAGGGTCTCCAGCTCTAGTGCCCCCAACACCACCAGTCCCGGCAGCTCCAATACCCCTGGTACGAGCACCTCCAGGACCAGCAGCTGCAGTACCTCCGGTACCACCAGCTCCAGCAGTAACTCCAGCACCATCAGCTCCTGTGTCTCCAACGGCAGAGTCTCCAGCTCCGGCAGCTCCACTCCGAAGGCATGTACGTTGAGTAAACCACTCACGCAGATTCTGCGGGGAGAGAGGCTCCGGCCGGGGAGACAGTCATGGCGAAGCACCCGCACGACCTCCAGAAGAAGCAGTACCCCGAGGCTCAGCACCCCCAGGCTCCACACCCTCAGGCTCAGCACCCCTTAACTCCACACCCGCAGGCTCAGCACCCCCAGGCTCCGCACCCCTAGGCTCAGCACCCCAAGACCCGTCACCCTTAGACTCCGCACCCCTAGGCTCCGCAACCCCAGACGGAGCACCCCCAAACGCAGCACCTGGAGCAGCATTTGAGTCGACAGCTACCTCAACAGGCACAGTACTAGGGAGAGGGTCTACCTGAGACACACCTGAGGGAGCAAGACTCTGGGGGAGGAGGGGGTCTACCGCAGGGGGACCTGTAGCAAGGAAGAGCGACGGGGGTGGGGGAGGGGCAAATTGGTAGGGGAAGAGACGGTAAAATCGAACCGACTCGTCAAACGTGACGTCCTGAGAGGGGAAGACACGGCGCGAGGTGGGGTGGTAAAACTGCTAGCCAGGCGCGTCAAGGGGAAAGCCAAGGAAGACGTAGGGAATAGCGCGGGCGGAAATCTTGTCCGCGAACGTATCGCGAACAAAGCCACGAGAGCCCCAGATCCAGAACGCAAACGCATCGCCAACCTTCTACGTCCAACGCAGTGTAGGCGAAGTCTTCGGCAAGGAGACACGGGGCTAGAGGTTGAGCTGATGCGCAGCGTACCGGACCGCCAACGGCCAAAGAAAATGGGGAGCAACTACATGGATCATGGAGGTACGAGCGACCTCCATGACTAAGCCAATGCGGCGCACAGCAATCCCATTTTGCTGAGGGGAGGCCAGAAGCGTGAACGTCTGGAGAATGCCCTCCCCACGACAAAAGTCCCGCAAGAAGTCGGAGGAGAACTCACCACCTTTGTCAAAGTGCAGACGCAGGACAGGAAGGTCCTGGCGGAACCGCTCGCAGAGCTGGAGACGGACTGCGCGGATCCAAGGGATCAGTCCATAAGGTACCTCACCCTTGCTGCGCAAGGGGATGACCGTGGTGTACCGCATGTAGTCATCAACAACCAGCAGAAAGTAGCGCTCACGGCCCTGTCCACTTACGCGGGCTGGGCCCCACACGTCCATGTGGAGATTCTGCAGGGGAGCAGTCGTCGGGGGAAATGAGGAGTGAGGAGCGGCGCGCTGCCGCCCCTCGACGCAAGGAAGGCAGGGCGGGGCACAAGAGGGCGGGAGGGGAGGCAGAGACCTGGGAAGACCAGAGACAAGGAGGCGGGAGTGCATGCCACGAAGGCGTGGTAGGGAGGGGTGACCCAGGCGGTGGTGCCACAGAAGAGTCTGGTACGACAGGAGGCGACACGAGCAAGGGGGTGCTACCTTACGTGACGCAGACACCTAGGCAGACACAGCTACCTGAGGAGGCTCAGTAGCAAGTGTGTACAGACTCGACCCCGGTCGACGTGTGAACGTGGCCTGGTGGCGGCCCGTCCGTGTACACGTGCAGATCGACACACGCTGACCCCCAGGAGTGGTGGTAGTGACCATCGCGTCCTGGAGGGCAGCGGTACTCACCAAGTTTGTAGAGAACGAGGGGAGGTGAAGGCCTGACAATGAGGCGGACAGAACCGCCGGACACGGGAGAACAGTGGAGGAACGGGCAAGGACTGGGCCCCCGGAGGGGTCAGCCAGTTTGAGTGGTCCAGGTGCAGAGAGAGGAGTGAGGGTGGTGTTGTCGCGAAAGAAACAACGTGAAGCACATGAGTCAAGTGTAAAGGTGTGCAAGGCCTTAGCAGGCGCATTACCAGGGAGAGCAGACTCACTAGCACCTAGAAGAGCAGCCTCTATACCTGGGCCAGGCGGCACACACAGGTAATAGTCACCCTCAGCACTAACAGACAAAGCATACATAGCAGCAAGTAAAGCATTTTAGTCTAGGTCAAAGATAGCAACTCTACACCTAAGTAACTCTGCCCAGCGGGGGCGCTCGGCCTCGTCACCAAACTCAGCGCGCCAAGCGTCGTCGAGGCACGAGAAGTAGCGGTGTGACTGTGAGGCTTCCCGCATGTCTGACCAGCACGGTCACCCGTGCAAATGACATACGGGCAGCTACCACTACCCCCAGACGCCCCACGCTGAGAAAACCACTCACGAAGCTGCTGGGGCGACGGGGTCTCGCTCCGACGCTGCTGCTGCTGCCTCTGGCCACGGCCAGAACCTCCACGCTGAGTAGCTCCAGCCCGACCGCCACCACTCCCACTGCCGCCACGACCGCCACTCCCACCGCTGCCACCACCGCCACCACCAAAGCCCCCACTCCCGCCACCACTCCCACTACCGCCACCACTTCCACTGCCTCCACCACCTCCACTGCTGCCCCCACCACCACCCCCGCTGCCACCGCCACTACCCCTGCCACCCTTGCCCTTGCTGCTGCGGCGCTGCCTACTAGCAGAAGCAGCCCTGACGTCCTCAGCACCAAGGACGTCAACAGCAGCAGTAGAGGCGTAGGAGGGGGCAAGGGGGGAGGGGGAACACCCCTCAAAGAAGGGCGTGCGAAGAGTGCCACGAGCAGCACCTACAGCGACTACACTAGTCTCTGCTGCAAGAAGGTGCTGCTCAAGTAGGTCAACTGTGAGAACTGTGGGGTCAAGTTCGAGAAAGTGGTCCCTGACAGAGCGAAGAGAGTCAGGGAGGCGAGTGACTATAAAGTAGAGAGTGATGAACATCGGAGGCTGGTTCCTGTCAAGGAACTCTGCTTGGACGGCAGCGCGCGGTAGCGAGTGTCGCTAGTGCGAAGGTGGGAAACCAGGTCCTCTACTGTGGCAAAGGCGGACAGCTCGGGAAATAGGTAGGGCAGTAGAAGACGGCCTAGAGCAGCAGTGGCAGGCGAGGAGTAATGGGCAACTAGAGCGTCGTACAGTGCCTGTGCGGTCCTGTGCTGTCCGAAGTGAGCGCATTCGGCTAACGGCAGGTGGTTGCAAATGGCTAAGCGAGCAGCAGCGTCACGAGTAAGCCACTGTGAGCGAGTCGCACTGTCAGCTTTGGTGGGAGGGGCGGGAGAGGCGCCAGACGTGTGGTCAAACAACGAAACGCTATCTCTAGAGTCGCTCAGTAGGTACAGCTGCAGGTCGTCGAGCCACGTGTCAAACTGGATCGGTCGGCCCTCATGATCGAACGCGAGAACGTGGAGAGAAGCCATAGCGGCACATCACACAGGGCGGGCGGGAGCCTGGCAGCGCAGGAAACAGGGCAGGGAGCAGCAAGGGGCGGCAAGCGGGCTGCAAGTGGCGGTGCGCAGGCTGCAAGAGGGGCGGCTCGGGGGCCTAGGGCGGTCGGCGGGCTTAGGGGCGGCGGGAGGGTCGCAAGAGGCGGCGCGCGGGGCTGCAGGGGCTGCGAGAGGGCCGCAAGGGGCGGTGGTCAGGGCAGCAGGGGCAGCGAGAGGGCCACTAGGGGCGGCGCGCGGGGCTGCAAGGGCGGCTCGCGGGCTGCAGGGGCTAGGGGCGGGCCGCAAGGGGCGGCGCGCGAGGCAGCAGGGGCGACGGGCAGGCCTGGGCCTAGGGTGACGGGCGGGCCGGGCCTAGGGTCGACGGGCGCGCGGGGCAGCAGGGGCGACGGGCGGGCCGGGGCCTACGATCGACGGGCGCGCGGGGCAGCAGGGGCGACGGGCGGGCCGGGGCCTAGGGTCGATGGGCGGGCCGGGCCTACGGTCGATGGGCGTGCGGGACAGCAGGGGAGATGGGCGGGCTGGGGCCTAGGGTCGACGAGCGCGCGGGGCAGCAGGGGCGACGGGCGGGCCGGGGCCTAGGGTCGATGGGCGGGCGGGGCCTAGGGTCGACAGGTGGGCCGGGCCTAGGGTCGATGGGCGCGCAGGGCAGCAGGGGCGACGGGCGGGCCGGGGCCTAGGGTCGACGGGCGGGCGGAGCCTAGGGTCGACGGGCGGGCCGGGCCTAGGGTCGACGGGCGCGTGGGGCAGCAAGGGCGACGGGCGGGCCGGGGCCTAGGTTCGACGGGCGGGCGGGACCTAGGGCCGACGGGCGGGCCGGGCCTAGGGTCGACGGGCAGGCCGCAAAAGGGCGGCGCGCGGGGCAGCAGGTGCAGCACGAGGGCTGCAGAGGGCGGCTAGTGGGGCAGCACTGTGGTGGGCCCTGAAAAAAAAACCGGTCCTAACGAAGGACCTGCTCTGAAACCATGTCAAATGAATGAACGAGAATTAATGAACTATGCAAGAGTTGGGTACAAGTACTAACCCTAATTGGGTTGTACCCCTTATGGGCTACCCCACTATAGCCTACACAAAGTAAGCAATATAACATTTTGACAGATGGGTCGTGCGTGGCTTCGACCAAGAACACGGACGAGACTTCACCGAAACCTTTGCGCCGGTCAGCCGACATACCTCTTTGCAAATCCTCCTCGCGATAGCCGCCATGAAGCAGAAGAAGCTTCGCCAAATGGACGTGGCTAACGCTCCCGTCGACGCCGAAATCTTCGTCAAGCAACCACACGGATCCAACACAGACCCTAATCAAGTCTATCAGTTGGTGAAATCCTTGTATGGCATGAAGCAAGCTCTGCGGCTGTGGCAGCAGTACCTACACGCCCGACTAATCCGCATCGGCTTTCATCAACTACCACACGACCAGGGCATGTACAGGCTCACAAAAGAAGCAGAGTACATTCTGCTCATCGTGTAGGTAGACGTCCTACTCTACATTGGCTCCACCAACGGCATCACCAACTGGTTTGAAGGGGAGCTGCAACAGGATCTCTCACTCACAGTTTCCTCTACCTGTCAGACTGTATTTGCTGTCTAGCCTGCAGTGGGGTACTCTGTAATGAGTACAACCCAATTTAGGGTGTTGTACTTGTATCCCAACTCTTGCTAGTGAAACCTCATTCCTCTCCTTCCAAAACCTCTCGATATTTTTCCAAAACTCCAACTCAACTACCAAGGCTCCTAAACTATGGCTCCTAAGCCAAACTCACGCTAGTATTTTGTTATGTTATCAGAGCTTAACGTTCCTGGCCTGTGGGCCCACTCGATTCCGCTGCCCTACTGTGTGTCGCGTGCCCCGTGGAGCGCGACATCCCATTTTTCTTCCCGCCACGCGCTCGGAGCGCGTGGCGGTTTTCTGCCCGCCGTGCGCCCCGAGGCGTGCGGGGGGTTCCTACCTCGTCGCGGCGTCTTAGGGGCCCGCGCACTGGCCCCGACCGTCGCCTCGTCGAGGCGTTTTGGGGGCCTGCACGCAGGTCCCTCCCGTCGCCTCGTCGCGGCACTTTCGGGGCCCGCGAGCCGGCCCCTCCCGTTGCCTCGTCGCGGCGCCTTAGGGGCCTGCGCGCGGTCCCCTCTCGTTGCCAGTCGAGGCACTTTTGGGGACCTGCGCGGCTCCCTAGCACATCGCCCGTCAGGGCACAATGGGGGCCGCGCCCTTCCCCTCCCCTCCCTCCTACTTTCCGCTGCAGCAGCCGCCCCTGGAGCCGCCGCCCCTGAAGCAGCCGCCCCTGGAGCGGCCTGCCTTGCAACAGCAGCCGCCCCTGGAGCAGCCGCCCCAGCAGCAGCAGCCCCTGGAGTAGCCGCCCCAGCAGCAGCAACCCCTGGAGCCGCCGCCACTGCAGCAGCCGCCCTAGCAGCAGCAGCCTCTGGAGCAGCCGCCCCAGCAGCAGCAGCCCCTGGAGCAGCCGCCCCAGCAGCAGCAGCCCCTGGAGCAGCCGCCCCAGCAGCAGCCGCCCCAGCAGCAGCAGCCCCAGCAGCAGCAGCCCCTGGAGCAGCCGCCCCAGCAGCATCAGCCCCAGCAGCAGCAGCCCCTAGAGCAGCCGCCCCAGCAGCAGCAGCACCTAGAGCAGCCGCCCCAGCAGCAGCAGCCCCTGGAGCAGCCGCCCCAGCAGCAGCAGCCCCTGGAGCAGCCGCCCCAGCAGCAGCAGCCCCTGGAGCAGCCGCCTCAGCAGCAGCAGCCCCTGGAGCAGCCGCCCCAGCAGCAGCAGCCCCTGGAGCAGCCGCCCCAGCAGCAGCCGCCCCTGGCCCCTGCAGCAGCCGCTCCTGGACCCGGTGCAGCCGTGGGGGGGTGGGTGTGGGGGTGATGGTTGTGGGGGTGTCGGTTGTGCGTGCCGTTCCCTCCTCCTCCTCCTCCTTCGTCTCCCACTGCTGCAGCTCTCGCTGAGGGGGGTGGATGTGTGGGAGTCTGGGGTTTAGGGTTTAAGGGGGTGCTGTGGGTGTAGGGCTAGGGTTTGAGCAGGGGGTGTGTGAGAAGGGCGTTAGGCAGCTGGGGAGGTCGAGTGGAGGCAGCAGTCTTGTCGTCAGCAGCAGCAGCAGTCCGGAGGCTACAATCTCCGGTAGTCGCCAGTCGCCCGTGGGTCCGTTGCTCGTCTGCCGCTACTTTTAGCCGCGGG
This sequence comes from Closterium sp. Naga37s-1, assembly GCA_947471745.1. Classification (NCBI taxonomy): domain Eukaryota; kingdom Viridiplantae; phylum Streptophyta; class Zygnematophyceae; order Desmidiales; family Closteriaceae; genus Closterium; species Closterium sp. Naga37s-1. Next base: position 190,929 of record CANJKZ010000978.1, read on the forward strand.
GCCAGTTACCCCAGTAGTCCGGAGCGCTGTTCCGGTAGCCACTGAGCCAGCAGCTCGTCTGTGTGTCTGCAGCGTCAGCAGTCGCCTCCCATCTTCTCTCCCCCACAGTCTCTCCTCCTCCTCACTTGCCCTCTGTGATTAGCTCTAGCCTTACTTACCTATTGTGAACTCTTGCTCTATGCTTGCTCATTGTGCTGATTACACCCCACTTTGGCTATGGGGGTGTGTCAGACTGTATTTGCTGTCTAGCCTGCAGTGGGGTACTCTGTAATGAGTACAACCCAATTTAGGGTGTTGTACTTGTATCCCAACTCTTGCTAGTGAAACCTCATTCCTCTCCTTCCAAAACCTCTCGATATTTTTCCAAAAATCCAACTCAACTACCAAGGCTCCTAAACTATGGCTCCTAAGCCAAACTCACACTAGTATTTTGTTACTACCGTGACCCAATACCTTGGACTCAACATTCTAGACGGAGAGAACGCGGTCTACCTCAGCGCCGCAAAATACCCCGACACCATCGCAAAACGCTTCGGACTAACGCCAGCCTCCATTTCCACGCCCTACCGCTACACCGCGGGAAATCACCAGGAAAAATCCAACCTGCTCGGACCTGCCGGCCTACGTGACTACCAACGAAAACTGGGTTGTCTGCTCTCGGCAGCCGTCACTTGCCGACCGGATCTGCCATACTCAGCAAGTCAGCTTACTACCCACCTCAAGCGGCCCGAAGCATAGCACATGGCCGAACTCGATTGCGCCTTACACTACCTCGTCAGCACGCCAACGATGGGCCTAACCTACCACAAGACCGGAACCACTACTCCAAAGCTCATTAGCTACGTAGATGCTGACCACGCAGGCGATTCTGATAACAGGCGATCAAGCACCGGCTACATCTATCGACTCGAGCCCATCGGTCCTATCTCGTGGCAGTCGAGCAAGCAAGAACTAATTGCTCTCTCCTCTGCTGAAGCTGAATATATAGCACTCTGCTCAGCCACCAAGGAAGGACTGTACCTTCGCGAACTACTAGAAGAAGCAAAGCTGGCCCAGTTACCCAGCTTCTCCCTCTTCTGCGACAACCAATCTGCAATTCGCATAGCGAACAAGAGCGGATTCGCGAGCCGAACAAAGCACATTACCCTGCGCTATTTCTTCGTGAAGGACGAGATTGAGAAAGGGAGACTCGACCTATCCTACTGCCCCACGTCCGAGATGGTAGCAGATTACTTGACCAAGAAACTCGGAAAGCAGAAGTTCGAGAAGTGCATGCTGCTGACTGGACAAAGCCACATCAGCAGCAACGAAGGCAACAACACTCCAGAAGCAAAGGGGAGTGTTGGAAACATATAGTTTGCGCTTCTGATGTGTCGAGCACTACAACAAAAGCAAAGCAAACTGAAGCGAAGCAACAGCGAGTCAACCAAAGCGGTTGACAGAAAGACAACAACAAGAGGTTGAGTGAAGGTCAAAGGTCAGCGACCTTGACTCGCTGAAAAGCAGCGTGATAGCAAGGACACATAACTGACTCACTATTGAGCAGTTACCCGAGTCGTCGCTGTATCGAACCGCAACAGCAGTTACAGTTAGTGAAACCTTTCATATTCCTTTGTAATCATATAAAGCGTTGTATCTCTTTGCTATTATCAACTTATCTTGTTCTCAAATACGAGTGCAAGATGGTTCAATTAGCTAATACATCAATACTCTGTGACTTCAGTCTTGAAAACGATCCTAAGGGCTTTTCTCAGCCCAACAAGCCGAGCCACCATCCTTCGAAGTGGCCGAGCACATCGACGTCACGACACTCACGCAGGAGCGCGTGAACGAACTGATGCCGCAGCTGCACGAAATTTCTGAAGAAATTGCAGCACTGACGGCAGAACGTACGTCCCTGCAAAACGATGTCGCACGGGCACAACAAGCACAATCAAAGACACAAGGCACGCAAGGACAACCCGCATGACAGGCATCACAACACCGAAGAATGGGGCAACCCTCGAGCGCGGCTAGTGATGGGCACGACAAACCCCGGAGCGACAAATGCGGTCAAAAGCCAACCACGCGTCACGAGTTCGGTGCCGATCGGCGAATCAGCACTACCGTCGCCGATGTCGCAGAAGCTGCGGCGTCCGCCTTGCTTCGATCCAAGCCAACGGGGTGGTCCGACCGTTCAGGCATGGTTGTTCACAATGAACGTTTTCTTTGGCGACACCTACGTCTCGGAAGATTCGACGAAGATTCAATATGCCGTGTCGCTGCTGCGAGGACCCGCCATGGATTGGTGGCGCATCATCGTCATGAAGCCGATGGACTACGCAACTCTACCGACCTGGAAAGGACAAACCAGACCCTGGGCGCCATCGTATTTCGTGGAGGTGCCCCAGTATCCCACGTGGGACGCATGGTGCGCAGGTCTACGCGCACCATTCGAGCCAATCACGAATTCGATCGCGGCACGACAGAGGCTCCGCACTTGGCGCCAGCTCGGTTCCGTCCAAGACTACACCAGCAGGTTTTTGGTGTTGTGCGAGCAGGTGGGCTATATGCACGAGGGCGAGCGCATTGACCGCTACATCGGTGGCCTGAAACATGAAATCCCCCAAGAAATCCATCTCCGCAACGTCACTGAATTCCACTATATTCTCGCTATGGCGGAGAAGCTTGACTTCTTCGCCGACCGAGAGCGGGGTCCTACAGCAACAACAATAACTGGGGACATCGGTCTTGTGGGACGAATGAGCACGCCACGATACGCGCCGTCTCCGCGAATGCCGCTGCCGCGCCGTTCAAAGGGTGCTGCTTCGCGTGCAACAGGCCGGGACACCGGAAAAGCGAATGCCCGGAAAACGCTAAGGGAAAGGGGGAAGCTGAGCACCAGAAACAGGCCAAGCAGCAGGGAAACACTGGGAGTCAGTAGCAGACGGGCCCTCTACTGACAGGTCACGCCGCTCGCCCGACCCAACCAACCCTCACCGAGTGATTGCACCGGTTCACGCAATCCACCACACCCGACCAAATAAGGAGGGTACAACAGTAGACAGCTCCATACTGCTTAGCGGGAAAATACAGACAGTCCTAGTTAAAATCTTCGTAGACAAGGGGGGGGGGGGGAGGCTAGCCACAGCCTGATCAACACTGCCACAGCACGGAGACTGAAATTGCCACTGGACAGATGTTTACCTGAGATTGACGCACGTCTGGTCGACGGCACGCCACTGGCGATACGGAATGTGTGGACCGAGTCCAGATCCGATGCGGGGGTAACTTCACCATAACCCATGAAAGGCTCGCAACGACCCTCGATGGAACCGACATTTTACTCGGCCGTGATTGGCTGCGATCACACAATCCGAGAAACGACTGGACGTCGGGTTGTGCGAGCAAACGGTAACAACATTGCCTTACCTCGCTGGAGCTCGCCTGAGTCTTCGTCGATGCGTGTTAACGCGATCACGATGAAACGCGCCGTAGCGGCAGGAGCTGACATGTATGCGGTTGACATTCGGGAAGTCGAGGCAACAGACAAACCAAGCGATATACAGAAACTGCTCGGCAACGTACCGGATGATTTGGCAGCGCTACTGAAGCAGTACAACGGGGTTTTTCCGGAAGACCTACAGGAGAGACTGCCACCTCAGCAACCGCATAACCACAGGATAGAACTAGAACCAGGGGCACAGCTAATAGTACAGCGACAGTTCCGACTGACCCAACCCAAATTGGACAAGCTACGGAAGCAGCTGGATTACATGCTCGAGAAAAAAATTATTCGCCTGTGTTCGTCACCCTTCGCCGCACCGATACTGTTCACACCGAAAAAAGACGGGGCATTACCACGCACTGAACCGAGTTACCATCAAGTTCCGTTACCCCATCCCGCAAGCTGACGAACTGATCGGCCAACTCCGCACAGCCCGGGTTTGTGTTCGAAAATCGACCTTCGAGGAGGTTACCACCAGATCCGCGTCAAACCTCCTAACTGCCCGAAATCCGCCTTCCTAACTCTCTACGGATAATTCAAATGCATGGTCATGCCTTTTGGACTGACCAACGCCCATGCGACATTTCAAATGACCATGAATGAATACTTCCAACCGCTCTTAGATAAATGCGTGTGTCAGAATATCATGCTCTAGCCTGTAGTGGGGTGCTCTATAGCGAGTACAACCCTTCTAGGGTTTGCTATTTGTATCCTCATTCTTGCTAGTGCAACCCTCCTTCTTCTTAATTCCTCTTAAAATTTCACATGCTATCAGAGCAGGTCGATCCCCTTGGATCGATCCTGTGGGTGGGCTCACCACCTCGTTGCTTCCGCTGCAACTTCCACTACTACCTTCTGTGCCGCACGCCCCATGGCGTGCGGCAGTTTTTCTTCCCGCCGTGCGCCCCGAGGCGCGCGGCGGTTTTCTGCCCGCCGTGCGCCCCGTGGCGCGCGGCGGTTCTCTGCCCGCTGTGCGCCCCAAGGCGCGCGGCGGGCTTCTACCCCGTCACTCGCCGCGTCGCCCTCGGGAGGCGCTGCGACGGGCGACGGGGACCCGCGCGTCGCCCCCCGTCGCCCGTCGTGGCCTGCGCGCGGCCCGTACGGGCTGCGCCAGGCCTGCGCGCGGCCCGTACGGGCTGCGCCAGACCCGCGCGCGGCCCGTACGGGCTGCGCCAGGCCCGCGCGCGGCCCGTACGGGCTGCGCCAGGCCCGCGCGCGGCCCGTACGGGCTGCGCCAGGCCCGCGCGCGGCCCGTACGGGCTGCGCCAGGCCCGCGCGCGGCTCGGGCCGCCTACGCGCGGTTCGGGAGGCTGTGCCAGGCCCGTGGGCGGCCCTTTCCTCGCTGCCCCTGCCCTCCCCGCTGTCCCCCGTGCTTCTGCTGGCGCCCCACCCCTCCTACAGCCCGTTCTCCTGAATTAGGGTTTGGGGGTGAGGGGTATGGGGGTGAAACTACTGTGTGCCGTTCCCTGCTCCTCCTCCTCCTCCGTCTCCCTGTGCTGCAGCTGCCGCTGAGGGGGGGTGGACTTGTTGGAGCCGTTGGAGTGGTGCTAAGGGGGGGTGAAGGGGGAGTGGAGCTAGCGGTGTAGCAGCGGGTGTGTGTCAGGAGGGGTGGTACTGTTTGGGGGAGGTCGAGTGGAGGCAGCAGTCTTGTCGTTAGCAGCAGCAGCAGTCCGGAGGCTACAATCTCCGGTAGTCGCCAGTCGCCCGTGGGTCCGTTGCTCGTCTGCCGCTACTTTTAGCCGCGGGGCCAGTTACCCCAGTAGTCCGGAGCGTTGTTCCGGTAGCCACTGAGCCAGCAGCTCGTCTGTGTGTCTGCAGCGTCAGCAGTCGCCTCCCATCTTCTCTCCCCCACAGTCTCTCCTCCTCCTCACTTGCCCTCTGTGATAGCCTCTAGCTTTGCTCATAATTGTGAACTTTAAACTATTGCTTCTTGAACTTGTGCTCAGAATGTGTGGTGACATTGTGATCCACCCTGAGCTTGTACTGCTTTGCTTGCTCTGCTGATTACACCCCACTTTGGCTATGGGGGTGTGTCAGAATATTATGCTCTAGCCTGTAGTGGGGTGCTCTATAGCGAGTACAACCCTTCTAGGGTTTGCTATTTGTATCCTCATTCTTGCTAGTGCAACCCTCCTTCTTCTTAATTCCTCTTAAAATTTCACAGCGTGATCGTCTACTTGGACAACACACTGATCTACAGCTGAGACATACCATAGCACCTACAGGACATCGAAGCAGTTTTTAAAATACTGAGTGAGAACTGCCTACTGACCAAAGCATCTAAGTGTGAGTTTCTACAGGACAAACTTTATTTCAGCCAACGGAGTGGAAATAAACCCAAAGAAAATTGCGACGATTCAAGCATTGCACACACCGACCAACTTGACCAAGTTGCATAGTTTTCTGGGGTTCGTCAACTACTTGCGACGGTTTGTCCCCGACATGGCGCAGTTGACTTCATCGTTGACCGACCTGCTAAGGAAGGGGGTTGAGTACACGTGGGGGGGGAAAGAGCAAGCTGCCTTCTCGGCCCTCGAAAACATTTTATGCTCACCACTCGTGCTTCACATCGCAGATCCTCACCGTCCGTTCACGCTCGTCACCGACGCAAGCGACATCACTGTAGGAGCTGTACCGTTGCAGGACTTCAGGAACGGCCTCCGGCCAATCGCTTACGAGTCCCTCAAACTTCACCCGCCCGAACGCAACTACCCGATACACGACCGCGAGATGCTGGCGATCGGGCATACGTTCAAGGTGTGGCGGTGCTACATGACAGGAGCCGACATGACGGTACAGACAGACCATCGTGCACTACAGTACCTACGCGTCCAACCAAATCTCAATCTGCAAAAGATCCGCTAGTTGGACTATCTAGAGTCCAACTTTCACTACACCGTCACGTACAAAAGGGAGCGTCGAACATTGCTGGCGCGCTCACCCGCCCCACTGCACAACTTCACCTCATCCTACTCGCCCAAACCAATCCTCTTTTAACATACCTATTCACCCATGGATATTGCACCGACCCACTTTTCACAACCGGAAATTCACAGCAAATGGCAGAAGCAAAGGGAGTCTATTACGTAAAGAGAGACACCAACCGCATCTGGGTACCCGCGTACTCACTACTGAGGGAACTGCTACTCCAGGAAGCACACCATGTGGTTACCTTAGGTCACTTCGGGGTAGAAAGAACACGACAGCAACTACAGCGGTATTACTACTGGCCGGAACTGTTGACCGACGTACAGCACCATGTGGGGTCGTCTCCTACATGTCAGGTGATCAAGAGCTCACGAAAAAAGAAAGGCGGGTCAATTGCATCCGATTCCACCGGCCGAGCGTGCCTCGCAGCAGGTTACCATGGATTTTGTCACGGGGTCGCCTTCGAACCCTGGGGGTAACGACGCGGTTATGGTCGTCGTCGACAGACTGACGAAAATGGCTCACTTTGCTGCGTGCAGGAAATCGATCTCAACCGAAGAAAACGCTCGCTTGTTCATCGCAACCGTCGTTCGACTGCACGGGATACCAGCCACGAGAATCAGCGACCGCGACACGAAGTTTACAAGCACTTCTAGAAGAACTTTTGGGAGTAGTTCGGGACCATGCTACAGTTCAGTTCGTCGTACCACCCCGAGACCGACGGTCAAAAGGAGCGAACGAACCAGACCATGGAGTAGTTGATTCGTGCCATGTGCGACGACCCGACAACATGGGAGGAGTAGCTGCCGCTGATCGAGATCGCCTACAACAATGCCATGTCAGCGACGACGCAGCAGTCTGCGTTTTACCTGAACTACGGGCAAAATCCAACAGTGCCCATGACGCGGAGTCCGGACAACCCCACGTCATGCGCTCAACGGTTCGCCGAGATCCTGCAAGCTGCCCAAACGCGAGCAGCAGAAGCGATTAAAAATGCAAATTTCATCGCTGAGAGAAACGCTGAACGCCATCGCCGCCCAATCACATACCAGTCAGGAGATTACGTATTGCTCGACACACATAACTTAAGACTGCACGTCGTACCGAAACTTTGACCGCGCTACTGTGGACCGTTCCAAATCAGCCACATGATTACCCCAGTCACCACCCATGATTTCCAAACCCCAGACTGGTACATAAGCCCATCGTTCCACGTCAGCCTGCTTCGCCCATACATCGCGACCACAAGCCAACTACCGCGACATCGCCTACCGTCAATAACTCGCCCTGCATCGGATCCGATCGTCGAGCCCGAGAAGATTTTGATCCATCGGATTCGTCACCCCACTGGCATAAAGAGGATCAAGTTCCTCGTTCGCTGGAAGGACCGCACGCCAACTGAAGATAGATGGGTGCCCCTGGCCAACATCTAAAACCACCCTGCCCTGCAAGTGTACCCGAGGAGCCGGGGTTTCCGCGAGATACACGCATTCGCGTAGCGTAGGGGGCTTCTTGGAGGGGGGGGGGGGGGGGGGAGGGGGGTAGTGTAATGTGTTTTTCAGCATTCCTTATCGCGTACAGCAGCAGCCGTTGTTTGCCCTTTACTGCTAACGGGGCTTCACCAACTTCGTGCACATTGTTTTACAAAACCATGCACTGCTGGCTTGGCCGAGTCGGTCTACACTTCGGGACTAGCCCGAACCTCGATGCCAGCCTAGCACTAGCTAGCTCACACGCACCACGTTACTGTTTGCATGTGTTGCGAATAAATATTTGCTAATGCCTTCGCTCATACTTAGTACTCGTTTGACACCTAGTGCAATCCTCTCTATATACCATAGTTCCATTGCACCCGTAACATCCATATATGAATTCCCATGATATAATCAGATGTCACTCGAGCGGACTCGATACTAGACGTAAATGTCGGTGAGGTAGAGCCGCGACAAAATTTTGCTGGTTGGGACGAAGCGAAAGCGCACGATTTTGAGTGGGGGTGGGATTTCGTAAAATATCGACTGCGGGAATCAAGTACGTTTGGGGTGCGCGGTTCCGTCAATGAATCTGACAAACTAGCGAAATGCTCCTTGCAGGAGGTCAAACGTGGTCACTCTTTGAGCGAATTTCGCAGCCGTCGTCGCGCGTAGCTTTGACGAGCGCTACGGTTTGCGCACCGCACCCATCACTACCACGCATTTCACACCAGGTGCATTCAAAGTGACAAGAACGGTAACCAGGACTTGGGCAGCCCGTGCCGCCCTTAAGTATTTTCACCATAACAGATACTACCCATGGGGCTTTTAGTGGAGTTGAACTAGCAAGTTGTAAGCGGAATTGTTAGGGTGAAATTGCGCAAGTCGTAATCGGAATTCGTCAATGTGAGTAGGAATCTGACCGAAATGGGACAGAAGCCGAACGGAACAGAAGCATTGCAATGGCACCTGTGTCTTGCCTTGCCACATCCACAACCGAATCGCACATGACGAGGCGCGACGGTCCAATGTGAAACGCACACCAGAATCTTCGACCGTGCGGGATGGGAATTTTGATGGGGAAGCATTGCGCAACTCCAGACCAGACGAGAAAGCTTCCACGAAATTTTGTTCCTCGAACAGAACTCCTGCATCCCTTTCCACTCAACCCAAGCTCTATGCTTGTCACCATCACCACGGCGAGAGACAGTTTGGCGCAAAGCCACTCGATGATCGCAATTGACGGCTGGAGCACCTTTCAGTCAACCCAACAGCGCATTTTCAGCCCGCGCGCCACAAACCCGCCCCTTTTGCGCCGTCGTCGTTCCCCCCTCACACCCTCCCGTAAACACCCACGTGGACATCAGGGCTGTAGAAGCAAGGGCATTTTTCCTCAATGCCCTGAACATTCCGGCCTACGTTTCGAGCAGCTCGACCATTTAAAGTGTTATATCCGCATGGCACCCGTGACCGCTACAGGCCTCGTTTGGGCCTTCCCCTGAATCAAAGCTTTGGTTTCTATTTCGAAGGACACACCCCCCCCCAAATTCCCCCCGCCTCCCCCCCATACCCCCACTCCCCGATGTTTTTTCCTATGTTGCTTTTGCCTACAATGTAGAGGCTGTAGATGTGTGGATGAGTAGTTCGTATGTATCTTTTTCCTGCTAAGTAAAAGAAAACATCCTCCTGTGTTACATCGAGGCTCAAGCACACTTTTCTAAGAAGCCCTGATTTCAAGTTTTTAATTCGGACTGCGCCCGTGAAAATCAGGGCCAGAATTCGAGCAGCTCAGGACTCAAAGTTTTGGTCCCAGGGACTTCGACAGGCCTGGTGGACATCCGATCGATTGCGCGACAAGGGGCGGGACCAGCGCTTGTCCGTGCGGCCACTGGGAAAAGAAACCAGGGCGAGGCGGGGCGACCTGCGGAAGCCATCAATCCCTTCGTGCGACAGGAATCCAAGTGAACGAAACTCTAGTTCCAGGAGAATACCAGACCAGACCCGAGTCTAGCTGATCTAGCCGCAGCATGCAATGTGCTACTAGCGCCTGAACTTTGATGGCGGGCAAACGTGGGGACGCCCTATGAGTCAGGTCAGGTAGGTTCGAGCCTTGGTTCCTTCGATCCAACAAGCCGTCCCGGATCCAAGCTCCCTCCCCCACTCCCAGTCTCTACAAGCCAAACCCACTTGTCGTCCGTCCCGATTCCCGACCCGACAAGAGCAGTGCAAGCACTCGACTCTCTGGAGGTACAGTAGTATTATAGTAGAAACGCCTCCCCCTTACCCGATGAGGGACGTGCTGGAGTGAAAGGACTTTCATTCCCCTCTTTGGTCTGTTGCGCCTCAACAACCAGAGCCCCCTGTCCCACAGCATTCGTTTGTTTTCACGGAACGTGCTTAGAGTAACACCCATTCGGACTTTGAGGTCTCGCCCCGACTTTCCAGGTGAAAGCTCTCCCCACAGCTTTCATTCTCGACAGATAGGCCGGACTTGTCTGTCGAGGCATGGTCGTGCTGCTCCCCTGGCTCTCTGTAGTTCTCCTCGTGCCTCTCATCTCCTCGTGCCTCTCATCGCCTGGGCCCTCACTCCTGGCTCGCTGTTCACCTCGCGCCTCCCTTACTACCGCTCTCTCCTGGCCTTCTCGCTGCGGCTGCTCTCTTGCAGTGGTTCCATCTTGGGGGCATTATACACACGATTCTTACACAACGACCGTCATTACAATCGTCATCCACCGCAGTAAAAGCGTCTTCCTCTGCCTCAGCCGCACCCAGTCGCAGCGAAACCTCTCGCACCCAGTGCGTAGGTCCCTCGCCGCACGTGCGCAACCACTTACATGCTCTTCGTAGGAGTACGTCGCGCATTGCGTCGAAAGATGCAGCGAGTTTCTCCTAGTTGTTGTTAGCCCTAGACGGCTTCAGAGTAGGAACTGTCCCTGGACTCTCTGGTTCCCAAGGTGAGGGCGACGGCCCCATATCCGTTTTGAGAAGCCGCAGTACACGACACAGACAAACTTTCTCTATACTTTCAGATTGTAGCCAAGCCGCACCGCGAACGAAACATCGGCGGACAAAAGCGCAACACTTTCCGCCACAACTTCCCACGCGCCATGGGTCCCCCTCGGCGCACATGTTCTCCGCCATCGCATCCGTCCCCCACCTCTCGCCTCTGCCCCCCCCTCCGCCTGCTCTCCCCCAGCACTCTCCTGCTATGCGTGCTCGCGACGTTCGTCATCTCCGCATCACGCGCCGCAGCGTACGGCGTACCGGGAGGCGCAATGGGCACGTTTTACGGCGGACCCGACGCGTCGGGTACTTGGGGTGCGTTTTACGGTTGCAAGAGGTTGAGAGGGGTTGGATCGAGGGAATGCCGTTGAGGGCCAGTATGTAGTAAAGCACAGCTTGACTTTACCAGAGTCAACACTTCGCCAGGTTGCCTGTCCCTTTTCGCCTTGCAAGTGGTAACTGCGGACGATGAGGTCGTATGTCTAACGCTTTATTGAACGGCATTCGCTGCAGGTGGTAACTGCGGTTACGGGAATCTTGTGCAAGCCGGTTACGGCATCCTCGTCGCGGCGGGAAGCCCTCCTCTTTACAAAGGCGGGAAGGGATGCGGCGCTTGCTACCGGTACGTATTCGCTCCTTTTTGTCACAACATCCAGTCCATCACGACTTCATGCATCGCCAGCTTTCATGTGTGACTCGTTACTTTTATTCTGTGACTCGTTAATTCTATCATTTGTGGCGTTATTACGGTCCCCAACTTCGAGCTGAAGAGCCTTCCGTTCTTCCTTGTCTCCCCCCTATTCTTCCCGTCCCAGGCTTCCTCCCTCCTGTGCTCTCTCCTCTCCGTCGCTTCCCCGCGTTATTCCATTTCTCACCTTCCCCCGAATCGTTTCTTTCCTCGAACGGGCCGTTCTATCTTATCACAGGATATCGTGTACCAACAGCACGTATTGCAACAAGGGCGTATCTATCGTGGTCGCTATAACGGATCTTTGCCCCGGCGGGGGTTGGTGCTGCCCCACCTGTCGCCACTTCGACCTAAGCGAACCTGCTTTTATCGCGCTTGCGAACCGCGCCGCTGGCTTCGTTCCCCTCGCCTACGAACAGTAAGTCTCCGATATGAGGGAACTCGCTATTGAAACTTCCACGTTCCATTCGTTACTCTCATTTAGTCTCAAGCACACCGTTGAAGTTCGTTTTGTCGATTCCCCTTCATGTTATTTGGCCCCACCCCCTTAATGTCGGGTAGTTCCCCTCAATCAACACTCGTTGCTCAATTCCTTGTTTTCCAATCACAGAGTGCCATGTGTCTTCTCCAACAACATTCGCCTCACCGCTACCGGGTCGCCTTTTTGGCTGAACCTTCTGATTCGCCAAGTCGCGGGTCCCGGCGACCTTTCGCTAGTCGAAGTGATGGACTCGAATTCGCCTACGTGGAGACCGATGCGACACGACTGGGGTGCGAATTGGGTGTACGAATCATTCCTTCAGGCACCGCTCAAGTTTCGCCTTACTTCGCTTACGGACAACCAGCAGGTGGTTACTAGCCCCAACTGCCTCCCGGCTGGTTGGGTTCCGGCGAAGGATTACGACTGCAACATTCAGTTTTCGTTTGCTGGCGACGGGATGGATGGTAACCACGGAGGGCCCCACGGCGACGGCAGTGGATTATCAGATGCCGCTCCCAGGAATCGAACCAAGGTCACTCGGCCCAACAAGAATAATAAGTCTCCATCTCCGAATTCAGGTGCCCCCAAGAGTCCGGGCAGCCCCAAAACTCCTGGCACTTCCAAGTCCCCCAGCAAGCCTCCTGTGACCAATTCACCTGGCAAATCGCCCGCCAAACCTCCTTCCAAATCGCCACCGACTAAGAACGGCAACAACGGAAGCAAGGACAACAAGAGCGGGAACAACAACGGGAACAACAACGGCAACAAGAATGGCGGAAGCAAGAACACCAATAACGGCAACAACGGAAGCAACACGAGCAACGGCGGTGGCAGCAGCAGCGGTGGGGACAAGGAAGGAGGGCATCCGTCTTACGTTGGGCACCATCCCGAGGGAGTGGGCCACAGACCTGCAGGTGTGGGTCACCACAAGCCTCGGAAAGGAGGCTCGGCATCAGCTTCGGCGGCGGTTGCAGACGTTGGGCACCATCCCGAGGGAGTGGGCCACAGACCTGCAGGTGTGGGTCACCACAAGCCTCGGAAAGGAGGCTCGGCATCATCAGCTTCGGCGGTGGTGGCACCAGCGGCACCGAGTGCATCTGTGGGTGTTGGAGTGAAATCAGTGGCCGTGGCGACAACTGCAGCAGCACCTGCAGTACCACAACACTAGGTTGGGGAGTGGCAGAGGCAGTGGCAGTGGCAGTGGCTATGGCACTGGCAGTGGCAGTGACAGAGGCATTGGCCCTAATAGTGGCAAAAACTGCAGCAGCACCTGCGCTACCACAGCACTAGCCGTGGCAGTGGCAGCAACAGCGGCTGTGGAGGTGGCCCTGGCAGTGGCGACAATTGCAGCACCACCTGCACTACCACAACGATAGGGTGGGCAGTGGCAGTGGCAGTGGCATTGGCACTAGCAGCACAGCAACAGATCCCGGGGTATGTACCACTGACAAATATATGAGGTAGGTAAGGTATACCACGAGTGTAGCCACCAGGTGGAGGTAGACGAATGGATGAGGTGAGGACATGAAGGGATTTACGTGGGTTGGTGGGGTGCTTACTTGGCTCACTACGGTGATACATGGTTCATTAAGGCACAATACTGTCTCTAACAGGTGGGGGGTGGAATGCATTTTGCGTAGCATGCTTGTGTTGTAGTCCGGAGTAGGTTATTAGGTTTATGGACAGTAGCCTTTTTCATTAGTCCAAGTAGGGGCATCTTCCGGGCTTGATTTATTTATGCCACTAAACTAGATTCGGGCTGCCTCTTTGCGTCTGGAGCAGCTTTTGCTGCTGGATGGTCGTTTGGTAATTTCTTCGTGCGCATGCTTCGTGCGATGAAGGCAGCTGTAGCTAACTTGTAAGGGCTGTAGTTCTACTACCATACCGTATACTTGGTTTCAGTTTCGGCTTCCTTGCCTTCCATGTTCATTGTAAGGAAAATCACTTTTCCTTACTTCGCGTCCCTGCCCAGCGCGTACACCACTGTTCTCGCCAACAGCACCCCACAACATTCCGTTACCACTCGCCTCGACACCATTCCCGCCACTGTTCACGATGCGACCCAACCTCACGGTTCGGTTGGAAACCTGCGCTCCAGACCTCCGCCTCGACAGTTCCCAAACCTCGGCACCAGGCCCGTCGCGCATCCCAATTTCCCACGTTACCGTTACCACCGTAGCTTCGCTATATATTCTTCGCTCAACCTTTCGCTCGATTGTATTCTTGCCTCGATAGTGCAATCCTCGCTCGCTCACTCAATTGCACTCGTAACACTTGGTTATCAGAGCCTACGATCTTCTCTCGGACCGCACCCACACCTTCGCTTCCCCACTATCAATTTTTTTGGGGGGGGTATACGTCTCTCAGCGATCAAGCACCGCCGCTCGTAGTGCTCTCTCGTAAGCACGCACGGCCACGACAGAGGCTCTCGCTGAGCTTGCCCGACACCCCCGCCATGACAGAACTCAATGTCGCGACACTGACACAGGAGCAACTAGATCGGCTCATGCGCCAACTCGAAGAATCGGCGCTTGAAATCGCCACACTCACGGCGGAACGCGACTCCGCTCGCCAACAATCGACAGTGAACGCACCAGCACCAACACATGCACCTGCGCATTCGGAGGAGCCGATTGTCATCTCCTCCGGCACACCGACACAGAATGATAGCGTGGGATAGCGCTCAGGCGCAGCCAGTGAGGGCGCCGCTCACTCGATGCCTGGCATGAAGAGAAACAGGACCGCACCAAGCCCACGGGAGCCCCACGAGTCCCGTCGGCACGTGGAATTTGCGACGACAAATGGCGAGTATGCCGTCACGGCACCAATGCCACTCAAGCCACAGCGTCCGCCCTGTTTCGACCCGAGCCAACGTGGGGGTCTGACGGTTCAGTCGTGGGTCTTCACGATGAACGTGTTTTTCGACGCCAATTACGTCGAGTCGGGCGCAGCGAAGATTCGCTACGCTGTTTCGCTGCTGAGGGGCCCTGCCATGGACTGGTGGCGAGTCATCGTGACGTCGCCACGCGCCTACGAGCCACCGTCGCAAGAAGACGGGCCCACGGGCCCAGCCGTCACCTGGAGTTCATTCTGCGAGACAGCCCAGTACAGCACGTGGGATGCGTGGTGTGTAGGGCTTCGGGCGCGTTTCGAGCCGATCGCGGCTTCGATTTCGGCGCGTCAGAAGCTGCGCAGTTGGCGGCAGCTCGGGTCGGTTCAAGATTACACTAGCGGCTTTCTCGCACTATGCGAACAAGTCGGCTATATGCACGAAGCGGAGCGGGTGGACCGTTATGTCGGAGGGCTAAAGCCGGACATATCGCATGAAATTATGCTACGCGGGCTCTCGAATTTCAACGAGATCCTCACGCTCGCCGAGAAAATCGACATCCTACGACGACCGAGACCGGGGTCCTACTACGGACAACGTCCTCGGGGACCGATCGAGCACGCCACCGTACACGCCATTGCGACGAATGCAGCTGCCGCACCGTCTAAGGGGTGCTGCTTTGCTTGCAATAGGCCGGGCCATCGCAAGAGTGAATGCCCAGAGGAGCCGAGGGGCTGCGGAACAGAGCAGGGGCGAGAGTCTCAGAGGCCGGGAAATGCCAGCAGTCAGTAGAAGTTGGGCCAACTACTGACGAGACTGCCTGCTCGCCCAACTTCACCGACCCTCACCGAGTCACAGTACCGATTCACGCTATCGATCGGGCTCGGACGAATAAGGAGGGTACAGCGACGGATTGCCCAGTACTGATTCACGGAAAAATACAGGGAGCAGCAGTGAAGATTTTTATAGACGGAGGTGCAAGTCACAGCTTAGTTAATACTTCGACTGCAAGGAAGCTGCAATTGACACTTAGTCGGTGCTTACCAGAGATCGATGCACGCTTAGTTGACGGAACGCTGCTGGCCATACGGGAAAAGGTGGAAAGAGTAAAAGTCCGCTGTGGGGGGAATTTCGGGTTTACACAGGAAATGCTCGCGACGACATTGGATGGGCACGACATTTTACTAGGCCGTGATTGGCTGCGACGATACAACCCGCGAATC
Organism: Closterium sp. Naga37s-1; assembly: GCA_947471745.1. Lineage (NCBI taxonomy): Eukaryota > Viridiplantae > Streptophyta > Zygnematophyceae > Desmidiales > Closteriaceae > Closterium > Closterium sp. Naga37s-1. Next base: position 207,041 of record CANJKZ010000978.1, read on the forward strand.
GACTGGACGACGCGCAGCTGCACTGTGCGAAGTAGCGGTAACTGGGTGGAACTACCTCACTGGCAGTCGCCTGAGACTTCAACGGTCCACGTCAACGCCATCACGATGAAACGGGTTGTCGCCGCTGGAGCTGACATGTACGCGGTGGATATCGCGATAGTGGAAGAAGCGGATAAACCGAGTGATTTTCAGAAACTGCTGGCGGCAGTACCATCGGACTACAGGAGCTGTTGAAACGATTCCCGGGGATCTTCCCTGATGACTTACCAGAGGGACTGCCACCTCAGCGGGCACACGATCACCGAATAGAATTAGAGCCCGGGGCACAGCCAACCGTACAGCGACAGTTCAGACTGACACAGCACGAGCTCGACGAGCTGATAGATCAACTACGAACAGCGCGGGTCTTTTCGAAAATTGACTTACGGGGAGGTTACCACCAGATTAGGGTCGAACCGTCGGACTGTGCCAAGACAGCTTTTAGGACTAGGTACGGGTCGTTTGAATGCACGGCGATGCCTTTCGGGCTGACCAACGCGCCGGGAACTTTCCAGATGACAATGAACGAGGCATTTAGGCCACTCTTAGATAAATGTGTGATCATCTACCTCGACGACATCCTAGTCTACAGTCGGGATAAGCAGCAGCACTTAGCCGATTTAGAAGAAGTATTTACAGTTTCAGACAAACACAGACTACTGACCAAGGGTTCCAAGTGCGTTTTTTTTCAAGATAGGCTAGAGTTTTTGGGGCACGTTATTTCGGAGGCTGGAGTAGAAATCGACAAAAAAAAAATGGACACGGTAAAAGCGTGGCACCCCCCGACGAACATCACGGAACTGCAGAGTTTTTTAGGGTTCGTTAATTACGTGCGCCGGTTCGTCCCCGACATGGCACGCTTAACTTGTCAGAATGTTATGTTTTGTCTAGCCTGCAGTGGGGTACTCAATAGTGAGTACAGCCCAATTTAGGGTTTGCTATATGTACTCAACTGCTTGCTAGTGAAACCCCCTCTTTCTCATTTCAAACTTCTCGTTTCTAACATGGAATCAGAGCAGGTCGACCCTCACGGGTCGATCCTGTGCATGGGCCCACCATTATCTTCCGTTGCTATCCTACCTATCGCGCGCGCTATCTTCCTGCCTGCCGCGCGCCCATGGCGCGCGGCCTTTTTTCTTCCCGCCGCGCGCTAGGGGCGCGCGGTGGTTTTCTGCCCGTCGCGCCGCCCTCTGGGCTGCGCGACGCCCTGCTCTGCCCGTCGTGCGCCCCGCGGCGCGCGACGGTTCTCTGCCCGTCGCGCGCCCCGGGGCGCACGGCGGTTTCGTCGCCCGGGGGGGCTCGTGCGCGCCCCCCCCCCCCCCCCCCCCCTTTCGTCGCCCGTCGCGGCGCCAACAGGGGCCCGCGCGCCCCCCCCCCCCCCTTCGTCGCCCGTCGCAGCGCCAACGGGGGCCCGCGCGCCCCCCCCCCCCCTTCGTCGCCCGTCGCGGCGCCGATTCCCGTCGCCTGTCGCGGCGCCCTGGGGGGGGCCGCGACTGGAGGGGGGCCGCGCGTCGGCCCCTCCCGTCGTCGTCCCGGCCCTGCCCCGTCCCGGACCTGCCCCGGCCCCGTCGCGGCCCCGTCCCGGACCTGCCCCGGCCCCGACCCTGTCCCGGCCCTGTCCCGGACCTGCCCCGACCCTGCCCCCCCCCCGCCTTTTCCCGTCGCCAGTCGCGGCGCCGGGGGGGGGCGCGCGTCGCCCCTCCCGTCTTCGTCGCGGCCCTGCCCAGCTGCCGCCCCTGCTGCTGCCCTGCCCTGTGTTGGGGTTTGGGGGTGGCGAGTGTGGGGGTGCCGGATGTAAGTGGTCTCCCCTACTCCTCCTCCTCCTCCGTCTCCCACTGCTGCAGCTGCCGCTGAGGGGGGTGGGTGTGTGGGAGCCGATGGAGTGGTGCTAGGGGGTGGAGTATGAGTAGTGCTAGAGGTGCAGCAGGGGGTGTGTGAAAGGGGGGTGAGACAGTTAGAGGATGTTGGGCGGAGGCAGCTGTCGTGTCGCCAGCAGCGCCAGTAGTCCGGAGGCTACAATCTCCGGTAGCCCAGCGAGCCTGCTGCGCCAGTCGCCCGTGGGTCCGTTGCTCCTGCAGCTCAGAGTTAGTCGCGGAGCCAGTTACTCCAGTAGTCCGGAGGCTACAATCTCCGGTAGCCACAGTGCGCGCCGCTCCTGTTGCCCGTGTGTCTGCAGCTTCATCTGTCGTCTCCTATCTCTTCTCCTCTCACAGTCCCTCCTCCTCCTCACTTACCATCTGTGACTGCCTCTAGCTTTGCTTATATTTGTGAACTATAAACTGCTACTTCTTGTACTTGTGCTCAGAATGTGTGGTGACTTTGTGATCCACCCTGAGCTTGTTTTGCTTTGCTTGTTGTGCTGATTACACCCCACTTTGGCTATGGGGGTGTGTCAGAATGTTATGTTTTGTCTAGCCTGCAGTGGGGCACTCAATAGTGAGTACAGCCCAATTTAGGGTTTGCTATATGTACTCAACTGCTTGCTAGTGAAACCCCCTCTTTCTCATTTCAAACTTCTCGTTTCTAACATAACTGCCCCACTAACAGATTTACTGAGGAAGGGGGTCCCTTTTACGTGGGAGGAGAAAGAGCATGCTGCCTTCTCTACCCTGAAAATTGTTCTCTGTTCACCGCCCGTACTACGCATCGCCGACCCACACCGCCCATTCGAAGTGGTTACCGACGCAAGCGACATCGCCATTGGAGCCGTACTGCTACAGGACTTCGGCAACGGGTTACAGCCCATCGCATACGAATCACGAAAGTTGCATCCGCCCGAGAAGAATTACCCGATACACGGTCGCGAAATGCTTGCGATCGTACATGCGTTCAAAGTGTGGCGCTGTTATTTGACCGGCGCTGACGTGACACTACGGACAGATCACAAGTCGCTACAGTACCTCTGCGCGCAACCCCGCCTCAACCCACGACAAATCCGCTGGCTCGATTACCTCGAGTCGAATTTCCACTACACGGTCACCTACAAAAAGGGGGCATCGAACATCGCCGATGCATTAACCCGGCCCACAGCCCAAGTTCACGCCATACTACTCGCCCAGACCAGCCCACTGTTAACATACCTATTTACCCACGGTTGTCAGACTGACCCATTCTTTACAGGCGGAAATTCGCAGCAGTTTGCAGCAGCAAGGGGAGTCTATTAAATAAAAGCCGGTACTGATCGCATCTGGGTACCGGGCTACAAACGTCTACGGGAATTACTGTTGCAGGAGGCACACGACGGAGTTACCTCAGGGCATTTCGGAGTAGAGAAAACACGGCAGCAGCTGCAGCGGTACTACTACTGGCCCGAAATGTTGACCGACGTACAACGACACGTGGCATCGTGTCCCACCTGCCAAGTCATGAAATCATCACGGAAGCAGCCGGTATGACAATTGCAGCCGATACCACCCCCAGAGCGTGCTTGGCAGCAGGTGACGATGGACTTCGTCACGGGGTTACCGGGAGGTGCAAATGGGAACGACGCGATCCTGGTCGTCGTCGATCGATTAACGAAAATGGCACACTTCGCAGCCTGCAAGAAATCAATCACAGCCGAAGAAACGGCCCGCCTCTTCATCGCAACCATTGTTCGATTACACGGGATACCAGCAGCGATCATTAGCGAACGCGATACGAAGTTTACCAGCAATTTCTGGCGGAACCTGTGGCAGCAGTTCGGCACGAGGCTGCAGTTCAGTTCTTCGTACCACCCCAAAACCGACGGACAGACAGAACGGACAAATCAGACCATGGAACAGTTAATCCGAGCCACGTGCGACGACCCCACCACCTGGGAACAGAAATTGCCACTAATCGAATTCGCGTACAAAAACTCGCCATCCGCCACGACCCAACAGTCACCGTTTTACCTAAACTACGGACAAGACCCTACAGTACCCATGACCCCGAATCCCGACAACCCGGTGCCGCGAGCGCAACAATTCGCAGAAATTCTACAGGAAGCACGGACCAGGGCAGCAGACGCAATTAAAAAGGCGAACGTTATCGCTAAGCGCAACGCCGACCGCCACCGCAGACCCGTCACTTACCAACCTGACGACTTAGTTCTACTCGACACCCTAAACCTCCGCCTGCCCATAACTCCGAAACTTCGCCCCCGATATTGTGGGCCATTTCGCATCAGCCACATGATCACACCGGTCACCGCCCACCTCCTCCTTCCCGCTGACTGGTACGCCAGTCCCTCCTTCCACATCATCCTGCTTCGTCCCTACATCCCATCCACCAGCCAACTGGCCCGACATCGCCCAGCCAGCATGACCCGACCACCGACCGAGCCTGTCATCACGCCCGAAAAGATTCTGAGCCACCGAGTTCGTGACCCACGAGGAGCCCGAAGGGTCGAATTTTTAATACGCTGGAGAGACCGCACGCCCACCGAGGACAACTGGGTTCCCCTGGACAAAATCGAAAACAACCCCGTCCTCAACGAGTACTTGCGCAGCAGAAATTTCCGGGATATACACGCACTCTCGTAAGGGAGGCTTCCTTGAGGGGGGGGGGGGGGGGTAGTGTAAGGAAAATCACTTTTCCTTACTTCGCGTCCCTGCCCAGCGCGTACACCACTGTTCCCGCCAACAGCACCCCACAACATTCCGTTACCACTCAGGACACTCGCCTCGACACCATTCCCGCCACTGTTCACGATGCGACCCAACCTCACGGTTCGGTTGGTAACCTGCGCTCCGGACCTCCGCCTCGACAGTTCCCAAACCTCGGCACCAGGCCCGTCGCGCATCCCAATTTCCCACGTTACCGTTACCACCGTAGCTTCGCTATATATTCTTCGCTCAACCTTTCGCTCGATTGTATTCTTGCCTCGATAGTGCAATCCTCGCTCGCTCACTCAATTGCACTCGTACCATGCGGTAAGGAGTGCATAGTAATGCTTCATCTTTTACTATTGGTAACAGTATTGCCTTCCTATTACCTAACCATACGAAATTGCACTCGTAACATGCGGTAAGGAGGGTTTTGAGTTAGTCCCGTCTTTTGTGCTCGCGACGCCTTGTGCAATAAAGAGTTTCCTTATGAAATTGTTTTGTGGTGGCATTGGTATGTGATTGAATGTTTGGCGGGAAACAATTCTCCCTGCACGAGGAACTGCTCGGAAGCCTTGAATTGGCTTGCCCCAAGAAATGTTAATCTGCCCGTCTGAATCTCTAGCCGCGAGTTTTTGACATCGAGCGGCCATAGTAGAAGCTCCAACCGTCAAATAGATTTCAGTCTGATGCCCGCGTTATTCAGTAGACGACAACGGTCGAGTAGCGCAAAATTTTACGATATTCCTTCACAGACGTAACTGACGACAGCTTGCTGCTGGCTGCAGCAAAGCAGAAGCGGCAGACACACGCAAATTGGGCTGCAGGGATGAAATAGCTGCATTGGCCTAGTGTGGCTGTATTGTGAAGCCTTTGTATTTGGAAGGGTTTCAAATAGAGCCAAACAAGACACAATCCACAGCTCCCTAGTAAAAGCCATCCACAGCGTTAGTCCATCTCGATAATTATCCATGGGAAATTATACGCGCAGTCACAATTATGGCCGTATTATCACGTTTGGTCACGGGGTTATCACGGACAGTCACAGTACAGTACTTCGCTATCACGCATGATCACAGCGCTATCACGCTTGATCACTCCTCGCCCCGCAGGGTTATCACGTTTGGTCACTCGTTGAAACGCCCGCCAAAAAGTCGAAACTCTCAAATCTACTGTACAGATTCGGGTACTTTTATCTCGCGCGCGTTTTGTCTGTAGTGAAAAACGTGATGTGACTGTCGAGATATACTCGGTCCTTGTTAGGGACCGATGCAGTTTAATGCAGAGTCCGCAAACTATTGTCTGCAGTTATTATTAAAAATAAATAAACTGTACTAATTTGTTGCAAAAGTACCAAAGAAAACCATCAATTCTAAGAAACATCATATCTTATCAATCGATTGTGCGCCTGAGACTGAACTTGTTTTTAGCTTGTTAGCAATGTAGTGAATGAAGTGAACGCCAATAATAAAACTATTCGGAAGAACGGACATACCGTATGTCGAACTACCACAACACAATGTGTTAGACAGTATCAAACTATACAGGTTACAGTTATCAATTATTCACATCGGCATAAGCTTATATTACAAGATGCAATTACACTAAACATGTCCATCATAAATGGGTTTGATTAATTCTAAACAGTTAAATTACACATATCAACCAACGCAATTACGTGTCGTATATGCATTTCCCCGCCTGTAACGTTCAATGGTTTTCCATCTAATATAAGTCAATTGTATGGGTTTCCCACCAGCTAAAGCTATTGTCACTGTGCTAAACATAATTACAATGCTCTCACTGTTTAAATCATTCGACCAAAACCCATGTCTTTGGTTTATGGATGAAATGCACACCATAAACTAATTATATAATCGAAACTGCTACTGCATCGGTCCCTAACAAGGACCGAGTATATTTCGACAGTCACATCACGTTTTTCACTACAGACAAAACGCGCGCGAGATAAAAGTACCCGAATCTGTACAGTAGATTTGAGAGTTTCGACTTTTTGGCGGGCGTTTCAACGAGTGACCAAACGTGATAACCCTGCGGGGCGAGGAGTGATCAAGCGTGATAGCGCTGTGATCATGCGTGATAGCGAAGTACTGTACTGTGACTGTCCGTGATAACCTCGTGACCAAACGTGATAATACGGCCATAATTGTGACTGCGCGTATAATTTCCCATTATCCATCACGGAACTTCCATTCAATTCGATTTCTGGGTTAGTTACAGGGATAGTTCTTTCAAGTCAACCTTCCATAGTTCTGTTCAGCAAGCAGAGCGGAGGTAGTCTTTACTTGCGCCGATCCACTAGCCTTAAGTATACTCACGGTTTTCAGTTTCAGCCATGGCGACGAAAGTTTACGTGATGTAAGTATTGTTTGGCCATGGCGCCATCTACGATTCCTACACTTCCAGGGTGTAGCACCCGCTTCCCTTGCACCACTTCCACCAGCTTTATCGACTCACAGTTCGCCGCGGTTAAGACATAAGAACTCTGCCTCTTCTTTCCTGCAGTTTCTATTCCATGTACGGCCACGTGGCCGCATTAGCCGAGGAGATCAAGAAGGGAGCAGAGTCCGTGGAAGGGGTCGAAGTATCCATCTTTCAGGTCAGCTCACAACTATAAGACTATTCCATGTTAACCCATGTTTCAAGATGGACAATTGGGTGACTCACCAGAACGGTAGCACAACAAAAACGGGTGCCTTAGCTTTCGGGTGGAATGTTCGAGGGGTGCCAGAATAGAAGCGTATAGCATGGTTTCCTCGCGTGGTTTGTTGTATGGTCGGCCTTTTTGTTGAACGGTTCTGCATCTTCCATAGCAGAAGATGCAGCTTCCTAGCAGCTTCCTACTCGTTCTTCCTACGGTCTTGTGACGGAGGAATGGTGGTCGATGTGGCCATACTTCTATAATTCAGGCGCATGAAACCTTTCAGATACAAATACTTTTTTTTGCTGACACTAGTTCGCAATCCCATCTTGCAATGTGTTTCTGCGAACTCTCAAACACACACCACACGATTTCTTTACCTGTCGTCCCGTTGTGCTCTGCCTACAGGTTCCCGAGACTCTCTCCGAGGATGTTCTCGCAAAGATGAACGCTCCGCCGAACTCTCAGAAACCAATTTTTTTCTACATGAACTTCCCTTGTGCTTTACTTTCAGGTTCCCGAGACTCTCTCCGAGGACGTTCTCGCAAAGATGCACGCACCGCCGAAGCCGGACATTCCTTCAATTGACGTGCACAACCTTCCGGAAGCCGACTGCTTCCTCTTTGGCTTCCCCACCCGCTACGGCATGATGTCTGCTCAAATGAAGGCCTTTTTCGACGCGACCGGCAGCTTGTGGAGAACGCAAGCGCTGGCCGGCAAGCCTGCCGGTTTCTTCTTCAGCACGGGCTCGCAAGGAGGCGGCCAAGAGACCACTGCGTGAGTCCGAAATTGTGAATATGCATGCACCTGAATGATCTGCCGTCTTGCGTTTTTTTGTTGTTTTTTTTTGCGAATTGACGCATTGAGAAGCACTGCACAAGTGCGGTACCGTCTGCCACGACCTACCCCATCCCAGCCCCCTTCCCCCTCACCCCCCCTACCTCTCACTTCTCCCGCCTGCACGGAGGATGAGTGTCTGTGAAAATGGAATATATTAGCTGCAGTGCATTCCATGTAGCATCTCTCTGTGGTCTATGACATTGTTCCCACAGCAAATATGCAAGAATATTCATCCAATTTCTCCTACTCTTCCCTTACGCTCCCTCGCAGGCTGACTGCTGTGACGCAGCTGACGCATCACGGTATGCTCTTCGTTCCCATTGGCTACACCTATGGCGCCAACATGTTTGTTCTGGATGAGGTGAAGGGAGGGTCACCCTATGGAGCAGGCACTCTGGCAGGAGATGGTACTCGCCAGCCCACACAGATTGAGCTGGAGCAGGCATTCTATCAAGGCCAATACACTGCTAAGATCGCTAAGAAGCTGAAGAAGGGTTCTGAATAAAGTAGTGCAAGCTTGCGATCTCTCTTGTTACCTTAGCTTGTGTGTGCATGGGTGTTGCTTTTCCCTTTCTGCCAGCGGTATACCCTTTCTCCCCCAGTACATTCAGCATCACCATGGCTGTATGCCCTGAATCTGATCTCACAAAAGTCTAACATCTTTTTTGGCTTCCAAAAAAAACTATGAAATCTTTTTCTAAGCCACAAGTAACAACTGTACCAGGTCAACTTCCTCAAATCCACATGCTGACCGTTGTTTCCACAATGCCCTGCTACATCGTGTTTCCCGCCAATATCGTGTTCAGAGGGACAGGGAGCTCAGAAATTTGAAATCCGACTGGATGACGACCTCAGCGAAGTGGTTCAGATAGTATACAAAGCAATCACTTGGTGGAGCGACGATTTCCAGCAGCAAATGTGATTGGCGAAGACGTTTTTTCGCTCAAATCACCCGCTAGCAAAGCCACGGGAATGCCGTGCGTCTGGGGTCCCCAAATCAAAGGGTAATTACATTCTGGGTAACCAACATTGAGCCCGCTGACGTCAAAAGTCACCTACGTGGCTCGATGGTACCCGTCAGATCATGCGCGCCCCTTGGTGGTACCCATCTTCCCTCCGTGGTACCCATCTTCCCTGCGTGGTACCCATCAACTGTGCGCGAATTCCCTGACTGGTACCGCAACATTTCAACCGAGCTGTACACCGTACAACAAGGGTGTCAATGCGTTTTTCACTATATTGTCTTAACGTTTACAATCTCAATAGAGTCCGAAGCCCGAAGTGCCACATAATCGGGTCAAATTTTCAAGCGCATTACCTATAATAAAGTGTAGAAGAAAAGCTGAATTTAGGAAAACATTTATTGTGTAGATTTCTTTAGGCTCATAAACATCCACATTATAACGTGCTATAATTTAAATCACCACAGATATATTGCATCAACCGAAACACAAAAATTAACATCCGTGTAACAAACGATCAACCGACACGTAATATATATATTGACTTAAGGTTATTTGATTTTCATTAATGGGTATTGTTTTGTTTCCAGAAACCAACGAATGTACGTATTATTTGTTTATGCTGTTCTATTTAGCTGTGGGGGTACATGCTCAATTTATTTGCATACAACCTTATGAACTTTGTTCAGATTACCAACTGCGCGCTGAGAAACATGGTCGTAAGATTCACGCTACCTATCGCTCAGTGATGTGAGCTTACAAAGGTTCGGGGGTAACGTGAGGATTTTAGAAGGGGAGTTGATTTTTTCTAGGTTGCACTCTATCCAGTGTAAGGCACGTTCAAAGGTATTAATGTTCAAATGTATTAATGTTCAATTGCAGACAGAAAACGTTGGTATAATATAGTGAAAATCGCATTGAAACCCTTGTTGTACGGTGTACAGCTCGGTTGAAATGTTGCGGTACCAGTCAGGGAATTCACGCACAGTTGATGGGTACCACGCAGGGAAGATGGGTACCACGGAGGGAAGATGGGTACCACCAAGGGGTGCGCATGATCTGACGGGTACCATCGAGCCACGTAGGTGACTTTTGACGTCAGCGGGCTCGATGTTGGTTACCCAGAATGTAATTACCCCAAATCAAATCACCCCGCTAGCAAGGACCCTAGAGCCTCGAATCAAACGCAGGGTGCTTGCTGTCCGCCCTTCCGCCTTCTCATTCCGCACTCTCCCCGCGCGCATGCCAATTTCTTCCCCCATCTTCTGTCAACAAGAGTCGCCTGACCGTGGGGTGGGGACGGTGTGGGCAGTCGCTGTGACATCAGAGTCTGCGACTCTGCGCGTTCCTTGACCTTCGCCTCCTCGTTTTCCGCTTTTCTCTGGTTCTGTACTTTCCGCTCGCTCAGTTATCCCGCATTACCGCTTCAAAAAACAACACACCGACCGAAACCGCGGTGTACGAATGCACTCGGCAGCTCTGAGATTCAAGCCAGCAGCAACTCTGCACACTCCCCTGACCAGAGGAGTCTGTCAGAAGCAGCGCCAAACGGAAGTTGCTGTCTGAAAGCGTCCGCTTTTGTTCCCCAAGTTATTAGCTTCGACCCTAGGCCTCTGCGCGTCAGCTCGAGCCGGCCGCCTCGTTTGGCTCTCGCCGTCAAGTCTGTTAGGTCAAGCGCACTCCTTCGTGCGTCGTGTTTGTTTCCCTTCAGATCAGGATTTGCGACGAGATTTGATACCTGAAGCGACGAAATTTGCCGCCCATTCGCTCTTTCCCTCTAATTTTAGGCTCTGCTCGAGCCTTTCGAGTAGTCAACTTATTATTATCATCCGCCTTCTCCTATTCCATTCGTAGTTGTGGTGGCCACTCGTCGTTGTGATCGGATCGGATCATCCTTGGATTCAGTGGTCTTTTCACGTCATCCTTAAATACTGATTCGTCTCTTGCTTGGAGTTTTAGCTGAGTTCGCTGCACTAGCAGAGCGATTTGAAGATCTTCTTATCTCGGGACACGATTCCAGTTTGGCGAGAGTTAGCCTGGAAGACAAGTCCAACTGAACAGAGATACTTTTGAGTCGACTCGAAAGTCACCTCGAGAGTTAGCCCGGAAGACAAGTCCAACTGAACGGAGATACCAGCGAAAAAGGCCTTTAGTCGGGTAGTCGATTTCTTCGGACACAGCTGATTCGAGCTTGGAACGATGTGGGGAGCGGCAGGCCGAACGAATGCGCAGAAGATTCAGGTGCGATCAAACAGACTGTTTGTTGTTTTTGAGGCACCTTAAAAACGGGCTCGGAACGATGTCGGGAGCGGTCGTACGAATGCGCAGAAGATTCAGGTGCGATCAGACAGACTGTTCGTTGTCGCGTTTCTCGGGAGGTGACTTGCGAGTCGGCTCAAACGTCTGCGCGAATGCGCCGACGATTCCGTTGAATGCGGATCGTCCTTGAGAGCGCATCGCTGCACGCGTGAACTCGCCTCCAGAATGGGTACTGAAGCTTAACCGTCGGGGATTCGTTGTTAGATTTCAATAACGCTTGAATCCGTTTGTGCCCGCAGCCTTGGATCTTTGCCATCATCCAGAGGAAAGGTGTTCCGTCAGGAACCAATGGCTGCCTAGGACTCTGCTTGATACATAGATAGAACGTCCATGGATAGCTAAATCTTGGAATTAGTTATTAGAAGCACTGCTCTGTCCCCTCTTTTCCCCCACCCTCCCCTCCTCACATTTCCTTATCCTTCGCGTTCTCGCCCTCGGCCTCCTTCCGTGCACATTCCACCGCACCCTCCCCTTCCCCCTCCCCCCGCTAGACCATATTCAACAAGTTTGTGGGCGGCTCGGCGCGCAGCGATGGCGCTGTGGTGGACGAGGCTGCTTTTTCTGTTCTGCCTGCTTGTATTCAATTTCTCTTCCCCATTCCCCTTACCCTTCCCGCCCCTCCCCCACCCTCACCAGACGATGTTCAACAAGTTCGTGGGCGGCTCGGCCGGCGTGCAGCGATGGCGTTGTGGTGGACGAGGCTGCTTGTCTCTTCTGTCTGCAAGTATTTAACAAAATCCCTTCCCCTAACCCTTCCTCTCCCACCCACCCACCCACCCCCACCTCTCCCCTCCCCCCTGCCCCCTGCCCCCTGCCCCCACCGGACCATATTCAACAATTTCGGCGCGCAGTGATGGTATGGTGGTGGACGTGGCTGCTTCTCTTGTGCTGCTTGCTTGTGTTCGAATCTCCTTCACCTTTCGCAACGTCCCCTCCCCTTACCCCCCCTTTCCCCCCCTTTTCCCCCGCCCCCGCCAGACCATATTCAACAAGTTTGTGGGCGGCTCGGCGCGCAGCGATGGCGTGGTGGTGGACGAGGCGGAGCTGCAGCGGCACCAGCAGCTGGAGCGGCTCTACAACACGACAAAGTCTGCCAAGGTATAGATGGATGGGTGCGGTGCGGTTGAGTGAAAAGTGCAGGCAAGTGGGACAGTGCAGAGGAGTAGTAAAGTTCAGTTTAGGTGGACGAGGTGGAGCTGCAGCGGCACCAGCAGCTGGAGCTGCTGTACAACACGACCAAGTCAGCCAAGGTATAGATGGATGGGTGCAGTGCGGTTGAGTGAGAAGTGCAGGCAAGTGGGACGGTGCAGAGTGGGATAGAGCAGTTCAGGTGGACAAGGCGGAGCTGCAGCGGCACCAGCAGCTGGAGCGGCTGTACAACACCACCAAGTCCGCTAAGGTATGAACTGAGCTGTTTGTGTTCGCAGCTGTAACAGTTACTCGAGGTGACTCACAAGCTGCAGCGCCACCAGCAGCTGGAGCGGCTGTACAACACGACCAAGTCCGCCAAGGTAAGACTGCTCTGTCTGGGAAATTGGGCAGTGGGCAACTGAGTCGGGCGAAAACTGAGTCATACACTTGAGTGGGCAAGGCGGAGTTGCAGCGGCACCAGCAGTTAAAGCGGCTGTGCAACACCACCAAGTCCGCTAAGGTAGTGAGAGTGACAGTAACGGTGCCAAGTGGTAGTGAGGAGGGGGAGGACGTGTGGGTTGACTCACGAGTTGCAGCGGCACCAGCAGTTGAAACGGCTGTGCAACACCACCAAGTCCGCTAAGGTGGGTAGAAATCATAATAACGGTACAGCACCAGCAGGGGCATCAACAGCGGCAGCAGCAGCTGGAGCGGGGGTGGGCGTGTGGGAAATTGGGCTGTGGACAACCGAGTCGGACAAACCTGAGTGGACGGGGCGGAGTTGCAGTGGCACCAGCAGCTGGACTGGAATGACTGTACGCCACCAGTGGTGGGGAGAGGAGAGCAGCAGTGGCGTGGTGGTGGACGAGGCGGAGCTGTAGCGGCACCCCACCCTTACGCCTCCCCGTGCTCCTCCCCCCTCTCTATTTCCCCGTGTTGTGTTGCTTCCCCTTCCCCCTGTATCGCCCGCCCACCACAGCACGTCCAGTGCGAGGTGGTGTAGGGCATCGAGGGCATTATCAATGCGAATCTGAAGGCCCACTCCTTCCCTTCCCCCTCCGCCCCCCTTTACTTCTGGCTTTGTCCCGTGTATCGCCCGCCCACCACTGCACTTTCAACGCGAGGTGGTGAAGGGCATTGAAGTTATCATTAATGCGAATCTGAAGGCCCACTCCTTCCCGCCTCCTTTTTCTGGCCTTGTCCCCTGTATCGCCCGCCCACCACAGCACTTCCAGTGCGAGGTGGTGAAGGGCATCGAGCGCATCATCAATGCGAATCTGAAGGCCCACTCCTTCCCTTCCCCCTCCGCCCCCCTTTATTTCTGGCTTTGTCCCATGTATCGCCCGCCCACCACAGCATTTCCAGCGCGAGGTGGTGAAGGGCATTGAAGTTATCATCAATGCAAATCTGAAGGCCTCACTGCGACCCCCACCCGTCCGCCCAACTGTTCCCTCCCACGTGTTCCCCACTCATCTCCCGCCCACCGCAGCACTTTCAGCGAGAGATGGTGAAGGGCATCGAGGGCATTATCAATGCGAATCTGAAGCACATTGAATCCAGTAAGATGCATTGGGCGAGTAAGGCACATTGGGTTGAGTAAGGCTCTGGTGTACATTGGGTGAGTTAGCTGTGACAATGGCGTGAGAGCATGGCATGGTGCATGGGACATGGGTCATGGGGTGTGGTGCATGGGAATGTTACATGCTGTGCTTTTTTCTTATTCAGATGCTTCATCCATACCCGTTTTTTAATCTGTTTCTCGTTTCAGCTGCCAGATTGTCAGAAGCTATAATGGAACAATCACCAACTATTTTACACCCATTATTGTCCCGCCCGTTTCTGCTACGACCCTCTCTTCAGTTGCGAAGCTATCAGAAGAGTGCCGCAAGTACGGCGCGCCGGAGAGTCCGGGCGGCAGCACCGTGCTGGGCCGGGCGGCGCTGCATTTCGGGGCGGCACACTCGGCAATCGAGAAAGAGAGGGACAACATGGACAGGACCCTTGGAACACAGGTGCGATTGTAGTAAGCATGGCAATAGCGAGAAAGCGTTGTGCTTGGGCTGGCAGTGGGTGACAGTTGGAACACAGATGTCACTGTAGCGAGCATGACTAGAGTGAGAAACCGCTGTGATTGCACTTCTGCATCCAGTTTTAAGAATTCTCAAAGCTGGACTTCCATTGCGCCTGCATCCACTGTCCCTCCAATGATTGGGCTTTTGAGAGACGTCTCAAAAGTCGTCTGCCTGCATCCACTACCCCTCCAATGATGGTATCAGGTGGGCAACCCTCTCAAGCCCCTGGTCACGGGCGCGCATCTGGTGGATTGTTGGTCTGAGCCGGGTTGTTCTTTGTTGTGCTTGTAGCGACTGTGCCTGCATTGACTGACATCAGGTGGGCGACCCTCTCAAGCCCCTGGTCACGGGCGCGCCTCTGATGGATTGTTGGTCTGAGCCGGGTTGTTCTTTGTTGTGCTTGTAGCGACTGTGCCTGCATTGACTGACATCAGGTGGGCGACCCTCTCAAGCCCCTGGTCATGGGCGCGCCCCTGGTGGATTGTTGGTCTGAGCCGGGTTGTTCTTTGTTGTGCTTGTAGCGACTGTGCCTGCATTGACTGACATCAGGTGGGCGACCCTCTCAAGCCCCTGGTCACGGGCGCGCCTCTGGTGGATTGTTGGTCTGAGCTGGGTTGTTCTTTGTTGTGCTTGTAGCGACTGTGCCTGCATTGATTGACATCAGGTGGGAGACCCTCTCAAGGCCATGGTCACGGACGCGCCTCTGGAGGAGCCGTTGGGCTGAGATGTGACATAAATGATCTGTGCCTGTGTTCACTGTGCCTGTATCTATTGTGACTGTATCTATAAATGGGTCGCAGGTGGGAGACCCTCTCAAGGCCATTGTCACGGGCACGCCTCTGGAGGATGCTTGGCTGGGCTGGGCTGGGCTGATATTCATTGTGCCTGTACCCGCTGTGCCTATACCGAATGTGCTTGTATCGATGGATGAACCGCAGGTGGGCGATCCCCTTAAAGCCATGGTGACGGGCGCGCCTCTGGAGGATGCTCGCAGTCTCACCCACCGATACGACAAGCTGCGGCAGGAGGCGGAGGGGCTGGTGAGTGCATGAGAGGTGTTCAGAGGGGCTGGTGAGTGCAGGCTTTGGAAGGAAGTGTGCAACATGAAAACCGCCTCTGGAGGATGCTCGCAGCCTCACGCACCGATATGACAAGCTGCGGCAGGAGGCGGACGGGCTGGTGAGTGGGCGAGGGGCTGGTGAGTAGATGAGCAGGTGGGCAGACGGGGCAAATGGGATGCTCGCAGCCTCACCACCGCTATGACAAGCTGCGGCAGGAGGCGGACGGGCTGGTGAGTGGGCGAGGGGCTGGTGAGTGGGCGAGGGGCTGGTGAGTAGATGGGCAGGTGGGCAGACGGGGCAAATGGGATGCTCGCAGCCTCACCACCGCTATGACAAGCTGCGGCAGGAGGCGGAGGGGCTGGTGTGAGTGGGGGTGGACGGCGTTTAGAAGTGGATCCGAAGGCACGGGTCATCTCATTGCTCGTATCCCTCCCTCTCCTCCTGGTTGGGTCGACTTATAAGTCGCTTCCTTTTTCTCCCCCCT
The DNA here is from genome assembly GCA_947471745.1 of Closterium sp. Naga37s-1. Taxonomy (NCBI): domain Eukaryota; kingdom Viridiplantae; phylum Streptophyta; class Zygnematophyceae; order Desmidiales; family Closteriaceae; genus Closterium; species Closterium sp. Naga37s-1. Next base: position 223,179 of record CANJKZ010000978.1, read on the forward strand.
CACTCTCTTTCCCCACCACCAGGTGGTGGAGATTCAGAAGCGCAACCAGAAGGCACGGGACGGCCTCATATCATTATGATCTGCTCTCTCCTCTCACTCCGTCATCCCCTCCCTCTCCTCCCTCTTCCGCTCCCCGTCAACCAGGTGGTGGAAATTCAGAAGCGCAACCAGAAGGCACGGGACGGCCTCATTCCACTTGATCTGCTCTCTCCTCTAACTCCGTCATCCCCTTACTTTCCTCCCTCTTCCCCTCCCCGTCAACCAGGTGGTGGAAATTCAGAAGCGCAACCAGAAGGCCAGGGATGGCCTGAGCAACCCTGAGAACGCCGCCAAGCTGCAGGTGAGGGGTGCATGGTGGTGGTAACCCTGTTATTGTAACGAGGTGACTTTTGAGTCGACTCAAAAGTCACCTAGCTGCAGGTGAGGGGTGGATGGTGGTGGTAACCCTGTTATTGTAACGGGGCTGTGGCAACCATATGCAGGTGGGGGTTTACAAGGCACGGGACGGCCTGAGCAACCCTGAGAATGCCGCCAAGCTGCAGGTGAACGGGGAATGCATGGTGAGGGTTGCATGGTGAGGGGGGGTTGCATGGTGAGGGTTGCATGGTGAGGGGGGGTTGCATGGTGAGGGGGGGTTGCATGGTGAGGGTTGCATGGTGAGGGGGGTTGCATGGTGAGGGGGGTTGCATGGTGAGGAGTGCATGGTGAGGAGTGCATGGTGAGGAGTGCATGGTGAGGGTTGCGTCGTGGTAACTCTATTGCGGCTACAAAGGGTGGCCTGAGCAACCCTTGTTGAATCAAAAGCAAGCGGAGCAGAAGACGGGCGAGCTAGCAGCCACCATGACAGTGCTGGGGAGGGAGAGGCAGTGACTGGTGCTCATCTGATTGCTTTCTGTGTTCCCTTGCTCCCCAACTGGGGTTAACAAATAGAAAGCAGAGCAGAAGATGGGTGAGCTTGCAGCGACCATGACAGTGCTGGGGAGGGAGGCGGCAACAGCAATGATGCAGTGGAGGCAGCCTGATGGCTTTCTGTTCTCCCCTGATTGCTGTGTGTGCTCCTGTGGTGCTCCCCCTTGTTGAATCACCAGCAAGCAGAACAGAAGATGGGCGAACTTGCAGCGACCATGACAGTGCTGGGGAGGGAGGCGGCAACGGCGATGATGGCAGTGGAGGCACAGCAGCAGAGGCAGACGCTACAGCGGCTGATTGGCATGGTGAGAAATGTTTCCTCCTAGGGTGGTGGTTTCGGATGGATGCACTGGTGTGGTTATGGGGTGTTGCAGCAACGGCAATGATGGCCGTGGAGGCACAGCAGCAGAGGCAGACACTGCAGCGGCTGATTGGCATGGTGAGAAATGTTTCCTCCTAGGGTGGTGGTTTCGGATGGATGCACTGGTGTGGATATGGGGTGTTGCAGCAACGGCAATGATGGCCGTGGAGGCACAGCAGCAGAGGCAGACACTGCAGCGGCTGATTGGCATGGTGAGAAATGTTTCCTCCTAGGGTGGTGGTTTCGGATGGATGCACTGGTGTGGTTATGGGGTGTTGCAGCAACGGCAATGATGGCCGTGGAGGCTCAGCAGCAGAGGCAGACACTGCAGCGGCTGATTGGCATGGTGAGAAATGTTTCCTCCTAGGGTGGTGGTTTCGGATGGATGCACTGGTGTGGTTATGGGGTGTTGCAGCAACGGCAATGATGGCCGTGGAGGCTCAGCAGCAGTGGCAGACACTGCAGCGGCTGATTGGCATGGTGAGAAATGTTTCCTCCTAGGGTGGTGGTTTCGGATGGATGCACTGGTGTGGTTATGGGGTGTTGCAGCAACGGCAATGATGGCCGTGGAGGCTCAGCAGCAGTGGCAGACACTGCAGCGGCTGATTGGCATGGTGAGAAATGTTTTCTCCTAGGGTGGTGGTTTCGGATGGATGCACTGGTGTGGTTATGGGGTGTTGCAGCAACGGCAATGATGGCCGTGGAGGCTCAGCAGCAGTGGCAGACACTGCAGCGGCTGATTGGCATGGTGAGAAATGTTTCCTCCTAGGGTGGTGGTTTCGGATGGATGCACTGGTGTGGTTATGGGGTGTTGCAGCAACGGCAATGATGGCCGTGGAGGCACAGCAGCAGAGGCAGACACTGCAGCGGCTGATTGGCATGGTGAGAAATGTTTCCTCCTAGGGTGGTGGTTTCGGATGGATGCACTGGTGTGGTTATGGGGTGTTGCAGCAACGGCAATGATGGCCGTGGAGGCTCAGCAGCAGTGGCAGACACTGCAGCGGCTGATTGGCATGGTGAGAAATGTTTCCTCCTAGGGTGGTGGTTTCGGATGGATGCACTGGTGTGGTTATGGGGTGTTGCAGCAACGGCAATGATGGCCGTGGAGGCTCAGCAGCAGTGGCAGACACTGCAGCGGCTGATTGGCATGGTGAGAATGTTTCCTCCTACGGTGGTGGTTTCGGATGGATGCACTGGTGTGGTTATGGGGTGTTGCAGCAACGGCAATGATGGCCGTGGAGGCTCAGCAGCAGTGGCAGACACTGCAGCGGCTGATTGGCATGGTGAGAAATGTTTCCTCCTAGGGTGGTGGTTTCGGATGGATGCACTGGTGTGGTTATGGGGTGTTGCAGCAACGGCAATGATGGCCGTGGAGGCTCAGCAGCAGTGGCAGACACTGCAGCGGCTGATTGGCATGGTGAGAAATGTTTCCTCCTAGGGTGGTGGTTTCGGATGGATGCACTGGTGTGGTTATGGGGTGTTGCAGCAACGGCAATGATGGCCGTGGAGGCTCAGCAGCAGTGGCAGACACTGCAGCGGCTGATTGGCATGGTGAGAAATGTTTCCTCCTAGGGTGGTGGTTTCGGATGGATGCACTGGTGTGGTTATGGGGTGTTGCAGCAACGGCAATGATGGCCGTGGAGGCTCAGCAGCAGTGGCAGACACTGCAGCGGCTGATTGGCATGGTGAGAAATGTTTCCTCCTAGGGTGGTGGTTTCGGATGGATGCACTGGTGTGGTTATGGGGTGTTGCAGCAACGGCAATGATGGCCGTGGAGGCTCAGCAGCAGTGGCAGACACTGCAGCGGCTGATTGGCATGGTGAGAAATGTTTCCTCCTAGGGTGGTGGTTTCGGATGGATGCACTGGTGTGGTTATGGGGTGTTGCAGCAACGGCAATGATGGCCGTGGAGGCTCAGCAGCAGAGGCAGACACTGCAGCGGCTGATTGGCATGGTGAGAAATGTTTCCTCCTAGGGTGGTGGTTTCGGATGGATGCACTGGTGTGGTTATGGGGTGTTGCAGCAACGGCAATGATGGCCGTGGAGGCACAGCAGCAGAGGCAGACACTGCAGCGGCTGATTGGCATGGTGAGAAATGTTTCCTCCTAGGGTGGTGGTTTCGGATGGATGCACTGGTGTGGTTATGGGGTGTTGCAGCAACGGCAATGATGGCCGTGGAGGCTCAGCAGCAGTGGCAGACACTGCAGCGGCTGATTGGCATGGTGAGAAATGTTTCCTCCTAGGGTGGTGGTTTCGGATGGATGCACTGGTGTGGTTATGGGGTGTTGCAGCAACGGCAATGATGGCCGTGGAGGCTCAGCAGCAGTGGCAGACACTGCAGCGGCTGATTGGCATGGTGAGAAATGTTTCCTCCTAGGGTGGTGGTTTCGGATGGATGCACTGGTGTGGTTATGGGGTGTTGCAGCAACGGCAATGATGGCCGTGGAGGCTCAGCAGCAGTGGCAGACACTGCAGCGGCTGATTGGCATGGTGAGAAATGTTTCCTCCTAGGGTGGTGGTTTCGGATGGATGCACTGGTGTGGTTATGGGGTGTTGCAGCAACGGCAATGATGGCCGTGGAGGCTCAGCAGCAGAGGCAGACACTGCAGCGGCTGATTGGCATGATGAGAAATGTTTCCTCCTAGGGTGGTGGTTTCGGATGGATGCACTGGTGTGGTTATGGGGTGTTGCAGCAACGGCAATGATGGCCGTGGATGCACAGCAGCAGAGGCAGACACTGCAGCGGCTGATTGGCATGGTGAGAAATGTTTCCTCCTAGGGTGGTGGTTTCGGATGGATGCACTGGTGTGGTTATGGGGTGTTGCAGCAACGGCAATGATGGCCGTGGAGGCACAGCAGCAGAGGCAGACACTGCAGCGGCTGATTGGCATGGTGAGAAATGTTTCCTCCTAGGGTGGTGGTTTCGGATGGATGCACTGGTGTGGTTATGGGGTGTTGCAGCAACGGCAATGATGGCCGTGGAGGCTCAGCAGCAGTGGCAGACACTGCAGCGGCTGATTGGCATGGTGAGAAATGTTTTCTCCTAGGGTGGTGGTTTCGGATGGATGCACTGGTGTGGTTATGGGGTGTTGCAGCAACGGCAATGATGGCCGTGGAGGCTCAGCAGCAGTGGCAGACACTGCAGCGGCTGATTGGCATGGTGAGAAATGTTTCCTCCTAGGGTGGTGGTTTCGGATGGATGCACTGGTGTGGTTATGGGGTGTTGCAGCAACGGCAATGATGGCCGTGGAGGCACAGCAGCAGAGGCAGACACTGCAGCGGCTGATTGGCATGGTGAGAAATGTTTCCTCCTAGGGTGGTGGTTTCGGATGGATGCACTGGTGTGGTTATGGGGTGTTGCAGCAACGGCAATGATGGCCGTGGAGGCTCAGCAGCAGAGGCAGACACTGCAGCGGCTGATTGGCATGGTGAGAAATGTTTCCTCCTAGGGTGGTGGTTTCGGATGGATGCACTGGTGTGGTTATGGGGTGTTGCAGCAACGGCAATGATGGCCGTGGAGGCTCAGCAGCAGTGGCAGACACTGCAGCGGCTGATTGGCATGGTGAGAAATGTTTCCTCCTAGGGTGGTGGTTTCGGATGGATGCACTGGTGTGGTTATGGGGTGTTGCAGCAACGGCAATGATGGCCGTGGAGGCTCAGCAGCAGTGGCAGACACTGCAGCGGCTGATTGGCATGGTGAGAAATGTTTCCTCCTAGGGTGGTGGTTTCGGATGGATGCACTGGTGTGGTTATGGGGTGTTGCAGCAACGGCAATGATGGCCGTGGAGGCTCAGCAGCAGTGGCAGACACTGCAGCGGCTGATTGGCATGGTGAGAAATGTTTCCTCCTAGGGTGGTGGTTTCGGATGGATGCACTGGTGTGGTTATGGGGTGTTGCAGCAACGGCAATGATGGCCGTGGAGGCTCAGCAGCAGTGGCAGACACTGCAGCGGCTGATTGGCATGGTGAGAAATGTTTCCTCCTAGGGTGGTGGTTTCGGATGGATGCACTGGTGTGGTTATGGGGTGTTGCAGCAACGGCAATGATGGCCGTGGAGGCTCAGCAGCAGAGGCAGACACTGCAGCGGCTGATTGGCATGGTGAGAAATGTTTCCTCCTAGGGTGGTGGTTTCGGATGGATGCACTGGTGTGGTTATGGGGTGTTGCAGCAACGGCAATGATGGCCGTGGATGCACAGCAGCAGAGGCAGACACTGCAGCGGCTGATTGGCATGGTGAGAAATGTTTCCTCCTAGGGTGGTGGTTTCGGATGGATGCACTGGTGTGGTTATGGGGTGTTGCAGCAACGGCAATGATGGCCGTGGAGGCACAGCAGCAGAGGCAGACACTGCAGCGGCTGATTGGCATGGTGAGAAATGTTTCCTCCTAGGGTGGTGGTTTCGGATGGATGCACTGGTGTGGTTATGGGGTGTTGCAGCAACGGCAATGATGGCCGTGGAGGCTCAGCAGCAGTGGCAGACACTGCAGCGGCTGATTGGCATGGTGAGAAATGTTTTCTCCTAGGGTGGTGGTTTCGGATGGATGCACTGGTGTGGTTATGGGGTGTTGCAGCAACGGCAATGATGGCCGTGGAGGCTCAGCAGCAGTGGCAGACACTGCAGCGGCTGATTGGCATGGTGAGAAATGTTTCCTCCTAGGGTGGTGGTTTCGGATGGATGCACTGGTGTGGTTATGGGGTGTTGCAGCAACGGCAATGATGGCCGTGGAGGCACAGCAGCAGAGGCAGACACTGCAGCGGCTGATTGGCATGGTGAGAAATGTTTCCTCCTAGGGTGGTGGTTTCGGATGGATGCACTGGTGTGGTTATGGGGTGTTGCAGCAACGGCAATGATGGCCGTGGAGGCTCAGCAGCAGTGGCAGACACTGCAGCGGCTGATTGGCATGGTGAGAAATGTTTCCTCCTAGGGTGGTGGTTTCGGATGGATGCACTGGTGTGGTTATGGGGTGTTGCAGCAACGGCAATGATGGCCGTGGAGGCTCAGCAGCAGTGGCAGACACTGCAGCGGCTGATTGGCATGGTGAGAATGTTTCCTCCTAGGGTGGTGGTTTCGGATGGATGCACTGGTGTGGTTATGGGGTGTTGCAGCAACGGCAATGATGGCCGTGGAGGCTCAGCAGCAGTGGCAGACACTGCAGCGGCTGATTGGCATGGTGAGAAATGTTTCCTCCTAGGGTGGTGGTTTCGGATGGATGCACTGGTGTGGTTATGGGGTGTTGCAGCAACGGCAATGATGGCCGTGGAGGCTCAGCAGCAGTGGCAGACACTGCAGCGGCTGATTGGCATGGTGAGAAATGTTTCCTCCTAGGGTGGTGGTTTCGGATGGATGCACTGGTGTGGTTATGGGGTGTTGCAGCAACGGCAATGATGGCCGTGGAGGCTCAGCAGCAGTGGCAGACACTGCAGCGGCTGATTGGCATGGTGAGAAATGTTTCCTCCTAGGGTGGTGGTTTCGGATGGATGCACTGGTGTGGTTATGGGGTGTTGCAGCAACGGCAATGATGGCCGTGGAGGCTCAGCAGCAGTGGCAGACACTGCAGCGGCTGATTGGCATGGTGAGAAATGTTTCCTCCTAGGGTGGTGGTTTCGGATGGATGCACTGGTGTGGTTATGGGGTGTTGCAGCAACGGCAATGATGGCCGTGGAGGCTCAGCAGCAGTGGCAGACACTGCAGCGGCTGATTGGCATGGTGAGAAATGTTTCCTCCTAGGGTGGTGGTTTCGGATGGATGCACTGGTGTGGTTATGGGGTGTTGCAGCAACGGCAATGATGGCCGTGGAGGCTCAGCAGCAGTGGCAGACACTGCAGCGGCTGATTGGCATGGTGAGAAATGTTTCCTCCTAGGGTGGTGGTTTCGGATGGATGCACTGGTGTGGTTATGGGGTGTTGCAGCAACGGCAATGATGGCCGTGGAGGCTCAGCAGCAGAGGCAGACACTGCAGCGGCTGATTGGCATGGTGAGAAATGTTTCCTCCTAGGGTGGTGGTTTCGGATGGATGCACTGGTGTGGTTATGGGGTGTTGCAGCAACGGCAATGATGGCCGTGGAGGCTCAGCAGCAGTGGCAGACACTGCAGCGGCTGATTGGCATGGTGAGAAATGTTTCCTCCTAGGGTGGTGGTTTCGGATGGATGCACTGGTGTGGTTATGGGGTGTTGCAGCAACGGCAATGATGGCCGTGGAGGCTCAGCAGCAGTGGCAGACACTGCAGCGGCTGATTGGCATGGTGAGAAATGTTTCCTCCTAGGGTGGTGGTTTCGGATGGATGCACTGGTGTGGTTATGGGGTGTTGCAGCAACGGCAATGATGGCCGTGGAGGCTCAGCAGCAGTGGCAGACACTGCAGCGGCTGATTGGCATGGTGAGAAATGTTTCCTCCTAGGGTGGTGGTTTCGGATGGATGCACTGGTGTGGTTATGGGGTGTTGCAGCAACGGCAATGATGGCCGTGGAGGCTCAGCAGCAGAGGCAGACACTGCAGCGGCTGATTGGCATGGTGAGAAACGTTTCCTCCTAGGGTGGTGGTTTCGGATGGATGCACTGGTGTGGTTATGGGGTGTTGCAGCAACGGCAATGATGGCCGTGGAGGCTCAGCAGCAGTGGCAGACACTGCAGTAACTGATTGGCATGGTGAGTGGTGCACTGTGAAGGAGTATGTGGAACATACTCCTGCTCTGTGCGTAAGTATGCTCTGTGCGTAAGTATGCTCTGGAAAATGCACCTACTCCCTAGCGATGATGGCAGTGGATGCACAACAGCAGCGGCAGACACTGCAGCGACTGATTGGGATGGTGGGGAGAGGCAGACACTCTATGCTGCACTGTTGTCCTCCCCCGTCTCCTCCCTTGTTTCCCCAACCAGGTGGAGGCAGAGAGGGCTTTTCACCAGCGGTCAGTGGAAGTCCTGAACCAGCTGCACTCACAGATGGTGGGGGAGAGGCAGAAGAACGATCACAGTGGGAACAGCAGCGCTGCTGCTGCAGCTCCCACCCCTGCTGGTCCAGGCAGCACCAACCCGTTTGCAGGCTCGGCCGAGCCTCCGCCGCCGAGCTACGAGGAGGTTCGGGGAGGGGGAGGGCCGACCGGCGGCGGATCGAACCGGGCGGGTTATTTTCTTGCAGAGGTGGGTGCGGGGGAGGGGAGGTGGGTGCTGGGAAGATGGGCTGGGAGGAGGTGCTACTGGGGAAGGTTTTTTGGTCGGGGAGGCCAGAGCCGAGTCGGACAGAGCGGGATACTTCCTTGCCCAGGTGGGTTGGGGGGAGGTGGGATTGGGGGTGGGTTGGGGGGAGGTGCTACTGTGGGAAGGTTGATGGGCAGGTGCAACTGGGGAAGGTTTGGGAGGGCCGGCTGGAGGTGGGTCGGACTGAGCGGGGGTTGGGGGTAGGTGGGTTGGGGGGAGGTGGGTTGGGGGGAGGTGGGTAGAGGGGAGGTGGGTTGGGGGGAGGTGGGTAGAGGGGAGGTGCTACTGGGGAAGGTTGGGTTGGAGGCGGATCGAACCGAGCGGGGTATTTCCTTGCTGAGGTAGGTGCAGGGTGAGGTGGGTGTGGAGGAGGTGGGTTGGGAGGTGTTACTGTGGGAGGTGCTACTGGGGAAGGATTGGGAGGGGGAGGGCCAGCAGGAGGCGGGTCGAACCGAGCGGGGTACTGTCTTGCTGAGGTGGGTGTGGGGGAGGTACAATTGAGGGAGGTGGATGTGGGGGGAGGTACAATTGGGGGAGGTGGATGTGGGAGTGCTAATGGGAAAGGTTTGGGAGGGGGAGGATCGACTGGTGGCGGGTCGAACCGAGCTGGGTACTTCCTGGCAGAGGTGGGTGATGGGGAGGGGAGGTGGATGTGGAGGAGGGTGGTGGGTGTGGGGGAGGTGGGTGGGGGGGAGGGGAGGTGGGATTGGGGAAGATGGATTGGGAGGAGGTGCTACTGGGGAAGGTTTTGGGTGGGGGAGGCCAGAGCCGAGTCGAGCCGAGTGGGGTACTTCCTTGCTCAGGTGGGTGGGGGGGAGGTGGGTGTGGAGGAGGGTGGTGGGTGTGGGGGAGGTGGGTGGTGGGGAGGTCTAACTTTTGAAATTCCCCAATAATAGGGTGCCTCAATTGGGCGTGGGGGGAAGTGTGACTGGGAAAGGTGGGTGTGGGTGTTGGGGAAGAGGCTGGGAAAGGTGAGTGCGGGGGATGTGGGTATGGGGGAGGAGGGTGGGGAAAGTGGGTGTGGGGTAGGAGGCTGGGGGATGTGTATGTGGGGGAGCTGGGTGGGGGGGAAATGGGGAGGTGCAACTGGGAAAGGTGGTGTCAGGGGAAGGTTCCAAAAATCAGCAGCCCATGCATTGACAGTCACGTTTTGAGACGTCTCGTTTTGAGACTATCAGCAGCCCATGCATTGACAGTCACTGATTTCGCACAAGTGCCACTCTCTCCCTGCTCTCCATCACCTTCCCACCAGGTGTGGTGCGTGCAGTCAAATTGGACACTCAGGGGGACGTTTGGGGTTGTAAATTGATGACCACGTGATTTCAAATAACCCTGTTTCTTCTCCTGTCTTGCTCTTCCCTGCCTTGCCCTGCCCGCCTCTACCTTGCTCTGCCTTGCCCTGCCCGCCATCTCGCAGATGGTGCATTCGAGGCGGAGGGTCCTGGGGAGAGATGCACCACGTGTTAACTGCCTTCCCTCTCTGCCCTTCCCTCTATGCCCTTCCCTCTCTGCCCTTCCCTCTCTGCCCTTCCCTCTCTGCCCTTCCCTCTCTGCCCTTCCCTCTCTGCCCTTCCCTCTCTGCCCTTCCCTCTCTGCCCTTCCCTCTATGCCCTTCCCTCTCTGCCCTTCCCTCTCTGCCCTTCCCTCTCTGCCCTTCCCTCTCTGCCCTTCCCTCTCTGCCCTTCCCTCTCTGCCCTTCCCTCTCTGCCCTTCCCTCTCTGCCCTTCCCTCTATGCCCTTCCCTCTCTGCCCTTCCCTCTCTGCCCTTCCCTCTCTGCCCTTCCCACTATGCCCTTCCCTCTCTGCCCTTCCCTCTCTGCCCTTCCCTCTATGCCCTTCCCTCTCTGCCCTTCCCTCTCTGCCCTTCCCTCTCTGCCCTTCCCTCTCTGCCCTTCCCACTATGCCCTTCCCTCTCTGCCCTTCCCACTATGCCCTTCCCTCTATGCCCTTCCCTCTCTGCCCTTCCCTCTCTGCCCTTCCCTCTCTGCCCTTCCCTCTCTGCCCTTCCCTCTCTGCCCTTCCCTCTCTGCCCTTCCCTCTCTGCCCTTCCCTCTCTGCCCTTCCCTCTCTGCCCTTCCCTCTCTGCCCTTCCCTCTCTGCCCTTCCCTCTCTGCCCTTCCCTCTCTGCCCTTCCCTCTCTGCCCTTCCCACTATGCCCTTCCCTCTCTGCCCTTCCCACTATGCCCTTCCCTCTCTGCCCTTCCCTCTCTGCCCTTCCCTCTCTGCCCTTCCCTCTCTGCCCTTCCCTCTCTGCCCTTCCCTCTCTGCCCTTCCCTCTCTGCCCTTCCCTCTCTGCCCTTCCCTCTATGCCCTTCCCTCTCTGCCCTTCCCTCTCTGCCCTTCCCTCTCTGCCCTTCCCACTATGCCCTTCCCTCTCTGCCCTTCCCTCTCTGCCCTTCCCTCTATGCCCTTCCCTCTCTGCCCTTCCCTCTCTGCCCTTCCCTCTCTGCCCTTCCCTCTCTGCCCTTCCCACTATGCCCTTCCCTCTCTGCCCTTCCCACTATGCCCTTCCCTCTATGCCCTTCCCTCTCTGCCCTTCCCTCTCTGCCCTTCCCTCTCTGCCCTTCCCTCTCTGCCCTTCCCTCTCTGCCCTTCCCTCTCTGCCCTTCCCTCTCTGCCCTTCCCTCTCTGCCCTTCCCTCTCTGCCCTTCCCTCTCTGCCCTTCCCTCTATGCCCTTCCCTCTCTGCCCTTCCCTCTCTGCCCTTCCCTCTCTGCCCTTCCCTCTCTGCCCTTCCCTCTCTGCCCTTCCCTCTCTGCCCTTCCCTCTCTGCCCTTCCCTCTCTGCCCTTCCCTCTCTGCCCTTCCCTCTCTGCCCTTCCCTCTCTGCCCTTCCCTCTCTGCCCTTCCCTCTCTGCCCTTCCCTCTCTGCCCTTCCCTCTCTGCCCTTCCCTCTCTGCCCTTCCCTCTCTGCCCTTCCCTCTCTGCCCTTCCCTCTCTGCCCTTCCCACTATGCCCTTCCCTCTCTGCCCTTCCCACTATGCCCTTCCCTCTCTGCCCTTCCCTCTCTGCCCTTCCCTCTCTGCCCTTCCCTCTCTGCCCTTCCCTCTCTGCCCTTCCCTCTCTGCCCTTCCCTCTCTGCCCTTCCCTCTCTGCCCTTCCCTCTCTGCCCTTCCCTCTCTGCCCTTCCCTCTCTGCCCTTCCCTCTCTGCCCTTCCCTCTCTGCCCTTCCCTCTCTGCCCTTCCCTCTCTGCCCTTCCCTCTCTGCCCTTCCCTCTCTGCCCTTCCCTCTCTGCCCTTCCCTCTCTGCCCTTCCCTCTCTGCCCTTCCCTCTCTGCCCTTCCCTCTCTGCCCTTCCCTCTCTGCCCTTCCCTCTCTGCCCTTCCCTCTCTGCCCTTCCCTCTCTGCCCTTCCCTCTCTGCCCTTCCCTCTCTGCCCTTCCCTCTCTGCCCTTCCCTCTCTGCCCTCTCTGCCCTTCCCTCTCTGCCCTTCCCTCTCTGCCCTTCCCTCTCTGCCCTTCCCTCTCTGCCCTTCCCTCTCTGCCCTTCCCTCTCTGCCCTTCCCTCTCTGCCCTTCCCTCTCTGCCCTTCCCTCTCTGCCCTTCCCTCTCTGCCCTTCCCTCTCTGCTCTTCCCTCTCTGCCCTTCCCTCTCTGCCCTTCCCTCTCTGCCCTTCCCTCTCTGCCCTTCCCTCTATGCCCTTCCCTCTCTGCCCTTCCCTCTCTGCCCTTCCCTCTCTGCCCTTCCCTCTCTGCCCTTCCCTCTCTGCCCTTTCCCTCTCTGCCCTTCCCTCTCTGCCCTTCCCTCTCTGCCCTTCCCTCTATGCCCTTCCCTCTCTGCCCTTCCCTCTCTGCCCTTCCCTCTCTGCCCTTCCCACTATGCCCTTCCCTCTCTGCCCTTCCCTCTCTGCCCTTCCCTCTATGCCCTTCCCTCTCTGCCCTTCCCTCTCTGCCCTTCCCTCTCTGCCCTTCCCTCTCTGCCCTTCCCACTATGCCCTTCCCTCTCTGCCCTTCCCACTATGCCCTTCCCTCTATGCCCTTCCCTCTCTGCCTTCCCTCTCTGCCCTTCCCTCTCTGCCCTTCCCTCTCTGCCTCCCTCTGCCCTTCCTCTCTGCCCTTCCCTCTCTGCCCTTCCCTCTCTGCCCTTCCCTCTCTGCCCTTCCCTCTCTGCCCTTCCCTCTCTGCCCTTCCCTCTCTGCCCTTCCCTCTCTGCCCTTCCCTCTCTGCCCTTCCCTCTCTGCCCTTCCCTCTCTGCCCTTCCCTCTCTGCCCTTCCCACTATGCCCTTCCCTCTCTGCCCTTCCCACTATGCCCTTCCCTCTCTGCCCTTCCCTCTCTGCCCTTCCCTCTCTGCCCTTCCCTCTCTGCCCTTCCCTCTCTGCCTTCCCTCTCTGCCCTTCCCTCTCTGCCCTTCCCTCTCTGCCCTTCCCTCTCTGCCCTTCCCTCTCTGCCCTTCCCTCTCTGCCCTTCCCTCTCTGCCCTTCCCTCTCTGCCCTTCCCTCTCTGCCCTTCCCTCTCTGCCCTTCCCTCTCTGCCCTTCCCTCTCTGCCCTTCCCTCTCTGCCCTTCCCTCTCTGCCCTTCCCTCTCTGCCCTTCCCTCTCTGCCCTTCCCTCTCTGCCCTTCCCTCTCTGCCCTTCCCTCTCTGCCCTTCCCTCTCTGCCCTTCCCTCTCTGCCCTTCCCTCTCTGCCCTTCCCTCTCTGCCCTTCCCTCTCTGCCCTTCCCTCTCTGCCCTTCCCTCTCTGCCCTTCCCTCTCTGCCCTTCCCTCTCTGCCCTTCCCTCTCTGCCCTTCCCTCTCTGCCCTTCCCTCTCTGCCCTTCCCTCTCTGCCCTTCCCTCTCTGCCCTTCCCTCTCTGCCCTTCCCTCTCTGCCCTTCCCTCTCTGCCCTTCCCTCTCTGCCCTTCCCTCTCTGCCCTTCCCTCTCTGCCCTTCCCTCTCTGCCCTTCCCTCTCTGCCCTTCCCTCTCTGCCCTTCCCTCTCTGCCCTTCCCTCTCTGCCCTTCCCTCTCTGCCCTTCCCTCTCTGCCCTTCCCTCTCTGCCCTTCCTCTCTGCCCTTCCCTCTCTGCCCTTCCCTCTCTGCCCTTCCCTCTCTGCCCTTCCCTCTCTGCCCTTCCCTCTCTGCCCTTCCCTCTCTGCCCTTCCCTCTCTGCCCTTCCCTCTCTGCCCTTCCCTCTATGCCCTTCCCTCTCTGCCCTTCCCTCTCTGCCCTTCCCTCTCTGCCCTTCCCTCTCTGCCCTTCCCTCTCTGCCCTTCCCTCTCTGCCCTTTCCCTCTCTGCCCTTCCCTCTCTGCCCTTCCCTCTCTGCCCTTCCCTCTATGCCCTTCCCTCTCTGCCCTTCCCTCTCTGCCCTTCCCTCTCTGGCCTTCCCTCTCTGCCCTTCCCTCTCTGCCCTTCGCTCTCCAACCTTCCCTCTCTGCCCTTTGCTCTCTGCCCTTCGCTCTCTGCCCTTCGCTCTCTGCCCTTCCCTCTCTGCCCTTCCCACTATGCCCTTCCCTCTCTGCCCTTCCCTCTCTGCCCTTCCCTCTCTGCCCTTCCCTCTCCGACCTTCCCTCTCCGACCTTCCCTCTCCGACCTTCGCTCTCTGCCCTTCGCTCTCTGCCCTTCTCTCTCTGCCCTTCCCTCTCTGCCCTTCCCTCTCTGCCCTTCCCTCTCTGCCCTTCCCTCTCTGCCCTTCCCTCTCTGCCCTTCCCTCTCTGCCCTTCCCTCTCTGCCCTTCCCTCTCTGCCCTTCCCTCTCTGCCCTTCCCTCTCTGCCCTTCCCTCTCTGCCCTTCCCTCTCTGCCCTTCCCTCTCTGCCCTTCCCTCTCTGCCCTTCCCTCTCTGCCCTTCCCTCTCTGCCCTTCCCTCTCTGCCCTTCCCTCTCTGCCCTTCCCTCTCTGCCCTTCCCTCTCTGCCCTTCCCTCTCTGCCCTTCCCTCTCTGCCCTTCCCACTATGCCCTTCCCTCTCTGCCCTTCCCACTATGCCCTTCCCTCTCTGCCCTTCCCTCTCCTTCCCTCTCTGCCCTTCCCTCTCTGCCCTTCCCTCTCTGCCCTTCCCTCTCTGCCCTTCCCTCTCTGCCCTTCCCTCTCTGCCCTTCCCTCTCTGCCCTTCCCTCTCTGCCCTTCCCTCTCTGCCCTTCCCTCTCTGCCCTTCCCTCTCTGCCCTTCCCTCTCTGCCCTTCCCTCTCTGCCCTTCCCTCTCTGCCCTTCCCTCTCTGCCCTTCCCTCTCTGCCCTTCCCTCTCTGCCCTTCCCTCTCTGCCCTTCCCTCTCTGCCCTTCCCTCTCTGCTCTTCCCTCTCTGCCCTTCCCTCTCTGCCCTTCCCTCTCTGCCCTTCCCTCTCTGCCCTTCCCTCTATGCCCTTCCCTCTCTGCCCTTCCCTCTCTGCCCTTCCCTCTCTGCCCTTCCCTCTCTGCCCTTCCCTCTCTGCCCTTCCCTCTCTGCCCTTCCCTCTCTGCCCTTCCCTCTCTGCCCTTCCCTCTATGCCCTTCCCTCTCTGCCCTTCCCTCTCTGCCCTTCCCTCTCTGCCCTTCCCTCTCTGCCCTTCCCTCTCTGCCCTTCCCTCTCTGCCCTTCCCTCTCTGCCCTTCCCTCCTCCATGCCCTTCCCTCTCTGCCCTTCCCTCTCTGCCCTTCCCTCTCTGCCCTTCCCACTATGCCCTTCCCTCTGTGCCCTTCCCTCTCTGCCCTTCCCTCTCTGCCCTTCCCTCTCTGCCCTTCCCTCTCTGCCCTTCCCTCTCTGCCCTTCCCTCTCTGCCCTTCCCTCTCTGCCCTTCCCTCTCTGCCCTTCCCTCTCTGCCCTTCCCTCTCTGCCCTTCCCTCTCTGCCCTTCCCTCTCTGCCCTTCCCTCTCTGCCCTTCCCTCTCTGCCCTTCCCTCTCTGCCCTTCCCTCTCTGCCCTTCCCTCTCTGCCCTTCCCTCTCTGCCCTTCCCTCTCTGCCCTTCCCTCTCTGCCCTTCCCTCTCTGCCCTTCCCTCTCTGCCCTTCCCTCTCTGCCCTTCCCTCTCTGCCCTTCCCTCTCTGCCCTTCCCTCTCTGCCCTTCCCTCTCTGCCCTTCCCTCTCTGCCCTTCCCTCTCTGCCCTTCCCTCTATGCCCTTCCCTCTCTGCCCTTCCCTCTCTGCCCTTCCCTCTCTGCCCTTCCCTCTCTGCCCTTCCCTCTCTGCCCTTCCCTCTCTGCCCTTTCCCTCTCTGCCCTTCCCTCTCTGCCCTTCCCTCTCTGCCCTTCCCTCTATGCCCTTCCCTCTCTGCCCTTCCCTCTCTGCCCTTCCCTCTCTGGCCTTCCCTCTCTGCCCTTCCCTCTCTGCCCTTCGCTCTCCAACCTTCCCTCTCTGCCCTTTGCTGTCTGCCCTTCGCTCTCTGCCCTTCGCTCTCTGCCCTTCCCTCTCTGCCCTTCCCACTATGCCCTTCCCTCTCTGCCCTTCCCTCTCTGCCCTTCCCTCTCTGCCCTTCCCTCTCCGACCTTCCCTCTCCGACCTTCCCTCTCCGACCTTCGCTCTCTGCCCTTCGCTCTCTGCCCTTCTCTCTCTGCCCTTCCCTCTCTGCCCTTCCCTCTCTGCCCTTCCCTCTCTGCCCTTCCCTCTCTGCCCTTCCCTCTCTGCCCTTCCCTCTCTGCCCTTCCCTCTCTGCCCTTCCCTCTCTGCCCTTCCCTCTCTGCCCTTCCCTCTCTGCCCTTCCCTCTCTGCCCTTCCCTCTCTGCCCTTCCCTCTCTGCCCTTCCCTCTCTGCCCTTCCCTCTCTGCCCTTCCCTCTCTGCCCTTCCCTCTCTGCCCTTCCCTCTCTGCCCTTCCCTCTCTGCCCTTCCCTCTCTGCCCTTCCCTCTCTGCCCTTCCCTCTCTGCCCTTCCCTCTCTGCCCTTCCCTCTCTGCCCTTCCCTCTCTGCCCTTCCCTCTCTGCCCTTCCCACTATGCCCTTCCCTCTCTGCCCTTCCCTCTCTGCCCTTCCCTCTCTGCCCTTCCCTCTCTGCCCTTCCCTCTCTGCCCTTCCCACTATGCCCTTCCCTCTCTGCCCTTCCCTCTCTGCCCTTCCCTCTCTGCCCTTCCCTCTCTGCCCTTCCCTCTCTGCCCTTCGCTCTCCAACCTTCCCTCTCTGCCCTTTGCTCTCTGCCCTTCGCTCTCTGCCCTTCGCTCTCTGCCCTTCCTTCTCTGCCCTTCCCACTATGCCCTTCCCTCTCTGCCCTTCCCTCTCTGCCCTTCCCTCTCTGCCCTTCCCTCTCCGACCTTCCCTCTCCGACCTTCCCTCTCCGACCTTCGCTCTCTGCCCTTCGCTCTCTGCCCTTCTCTCTCTGCCCTTCCCTCTCTGCCCTTCCCTCCCTGCCCTTCCCTCTCTGCCCTTCCCTCTCTGCCCTTCCCACTATGCCCTTCCCTCTCTGCCCTTCCCACTATGCCCTTCCCACTATGCCCTTCCCTCTCTGCCCTTCGCTCTCTGCCCTTCGCTCTCTGCCCTTCACTCTCTGCCCTTCGCTCTCTGCCCTTCGCTCTCTGCCCTTCGCTCTCTGCCCTTCGCTCTCTGCCCTTCGCTCTCTGCCCTTCCCTCTCTGCCCTGCGTTTCCCCACTCACCATCATCAGGTGGGTCCAGGGGAGATGTCTTTCATCGTGTTGACAGCCCTGCCCTGTCTTGGCCCTGCCCCTGAAATCCCTGCCCTTCTATCATCAGGTGGTGCATGCATTTGACGCCGAGGGTCCTGGGGAGGTGTCCCTCAGTGTGCTGACTGCCCTTCCCTCTCTGCGCTGCCGTCCCTTACCCCATGCACCACCCACACACCATCATCAGGTGATGCATGCGTTTTAAGCCAAGGGTCCGTGGGAGATGTCCCCCAATGTGTTGACTGCCCTTTCCTTGTTTTCCTGCTGCCATTTCCCCACATACCATCTCTCAGGTGGTGCATGCATTTGACGCAGAGGGTCCTGGGGAGATGTCCCTCAGTGTGCTGATTGCCCTTCCCTCTCTGCGCTGCCTTCCCATGTTCATCACCATCAACCTGCCTTTCCCCTGCCTTTTCCCGACCTTTTGCCTGCATTCGATCATCAGGTGGTGTATGCATTTGACGCAGTGGGTCCAGGGGAGATGTCCCCCAATGTATTGACTGCCCGTCCTTCTCTGGGCTGCCTTTCCTTACCACCCACCCACACACCATCATCAGGTGGTGCATGCATTTGACGCAGAGGGTCCGGGGGAGATGTCTCTGAGTGTGGGTGACTACGTGGTTGTCAGACAGGTGGGCAGTTGAATGTTCTTAGGGCAAACTGGTGGGCAATATGATGTTTTTAGGGCAGTCAAGTGGGTGATTAAATGTTTCCATTCTGCTTGCCGCCTCTATCTACTCCCCATATCCGATTCCCACATGTGCTTGTGACTTTGTCATCTCTCTCCTTCCTCTTACATTTGACTCCAATATGTACCCACCCTCCTTCCTGACAGGTGTCGCCCAACGGTTGGTCGGAGGGTGAGGCGAAAGGCAAGGCTGGGTGGTTTCCTTCGGCCTTTGTGGAACGCAGGCAGAGAGCCCCAGCAAGTAAAATCCTGGAAGCTTCCGGAGGCCTTTAGATCCGCGGGTGAAGCCGTTGAATAATGTAACGATAATTGTCAAACCCCGTTTCGTACGCAATGATACATACACGTACAGCTTAATATGGTACTACAGTAGGTTTTGTGAAGGAAATAGTGTCGTGACCTTGTTTATTAAGTTGGCCAGCTTGTCCAGCATTACAGTTTCTCTGCACGCCATCAATACCGTATTACCGTACCTGTCTATGAGGTGTATTCTGCACACTTAGCAGGTCTAAGGAACTCTTAAGACCCGGAAACTCTAGCCTTCCTGCCACCCACCTTTCAGCCACAGCCTCGCAAGCCTTGCACCATACCACCGTGCCGTACGAGTTGAGAGAACAATGACCGAACAGGTTCCCGGGGAAACTTCCCAGTTCGGTGGCCACAGGTCCGAGATGAAGAGCCGCACTCCAACCAGCGAATCGAGGTCACCAAGCTTTGACTGGAGGTTTTTGACGAGCAGCCCGGCCATGTCGGTGCAGAGCGCGACACAGGCGTCATGATGACCGGGTCCACGGTAGTTCACGTTGGTGCGCTCGTGGAGGTCGACAGTGGCCCCTTCCACCACCATCTTCGGCGACCCTTGTGGCCCATGCTTGGCGATGAACCGGTACAGATGTTCGTTGGAGCCGCCGCCGAAATGGTCGCCACCGTCGATGTAGCGGCTCTCCAGGAGAGAGGTTGTGCGCAGGATCTGAGTGTGAACGAGGGGGTAGTCGAGCTGCCACACACGAATCACAGCGGTAGTTAATACCAGTACATTAAATAACAAGTTTAAAACGAGTGAACCGTCACTCACCTCCTGATGCTGGAAAACCTTAGAGAGGACGTTCAGCAGCTCCAGCACGTCCGCAAGAAACCTCAGGAGGAACTGGAAGCGATACGATGTTACAAGCTCGTACATCGTCTGGTCCTTCCACTCGGACTGCATCACGACTATGGCGGGCATGACTTGGACGAACCGCGACACTGCAGCACCCCTCGACAGCCATCAAACCTCGTGTATGCCTTGCACCTCGAGGTTCGTGGATGTGAAGACCTCCTGGAGCTCCATGAAGCGTTGATGCCACGGCCCCGAACGCCCAAGGTATTCCGCGACCGCGCGGATGACGTCGCCGACCATGTTGAATGTCGGGATCTCTTCTGCTGCAGCTTTTGCAGCCAATGCTTTGTCAAAGTACAATCTCACTTGTAGGCTATAATGGGGCACTCCTTGTGGGGTACAGCACTTCTAGGGTTAGTATTTGTACCCCAACTCTTGCTAATCCAATCATTCCTGCACAGTGGATTCTGACATGGTATCAGAGTAGGAAACCTGTTTGGTTTTTAGGGCACATCGATAGTTCCGCTAGTTCCTGCCCGAAGCGCCCTTGCGCTGTCCGGCCCTGCTCGCACAGTGTCGCGCTGCCCTGCAGCTACTCGCACTGCCTGCCCTCCGCCCGTCGCGCCCTGCTGCGGCCTGCGAGTCGCGCCCTGCTGCCCTGCCCAGCGCGCGCCGCCCTGCCCTGCAACCCGCGCCCAGCCGCCTTGCAGCCCGTGCATCGCGCTGCCCTGCCCTTAGGCCCGCGCGCCGTCCTGCCTTGCAGCTCGCGAGCCGCGCTGCCCTGCCCTTAGGCCTGCGCACCGCCCTGCCCTGCAGCCCAGCGCGTCGCGCCCTGCTGCCCTGCCCAGCACGCGCCCCACTGTCCTGCGCGTTGCGCCCTGCTGCAGCCCGCGTGTCGTGCCCTACTGCAGCCCGCGCGTCACGCCCTACTGCCCCGCGCATCGCGCCGTACCGCAGCCCGCGTGTCGCGCCCTGCTGCCCCGCACGTCGCACCCTACTGCCTCGCGCGTTGCGCCCTACTGCAGCCCGCGCGTCACGCCCTGCTGCCCTGCGCGCCGCGCCCTGCTGCAGCCCGCACTTTGTGCCCTGCTGCTCTGCCCAGAGCGCGCCCTGCTGCCCTGTCCACCGCGTGCCCTGCCCTGCAGCCCGCGGGGCGCCCTGCCTTGCCCAGCCGGGCCGCCCAGCCCGAGCCGCCCTGCCCAACCCGAGCAGCGGCTAGAAGAGGACAGCAGCGGTCACTGCCTCTCCCGGACGACCCCACTCCTCAGCAGCAAGGCATTCCTGGTGGCAGAGGTTTTGGTTTTATGGGTACTGCACAGCGGCGGCAGCAGCGTCCGCAGAGCACCTTCTCCCTGCAGCGGCATCGCGACTGTGCTTCTCAGCGATGCGTCCCTGGTTGTGTAGAGGCTGTTTCTCTAGGTGCTAGTGAGTTTGCTGCAGCTCTAGGTGCTCGTGAGTCTACCGACGCTCTAGGTGCTAGTGCGTCTACTGCCACAGGTCCTGCCTCAGCTGAGGCATTCCACACTTTCACACTTGACTCAGGCGCGTCACGTTGCTTCTTTCATGATTGCACCACAGTCACACCTGTCCCAGTCTCACTGTCTGACCCCACTGGGGGGCCAGTAGTTGCGCGAGCCTCCACTGTCCTCCCGTGTCCGGCAGTCCTCTCCGGGTCTCTCTCAGGTCTCCACTTCCCCGCGTTCTCGACGAACTTTTTGAGCAACGCAGTTCTCTAGGATGAATGGGTTGGCACCTTCATTACTGGAGGACAGCGTCTGGCGATCTGTAAGTGCTCACGGACTGGCCGTCACCTTGCTACGTTCACTCGTCAGCCTGGGTCCGGTCTGGACACACTGACCATTGCGTCTGCACAGGTGGCTGAGTCAGGTCAGGTGGCTGCATTGGGTCGGGTGTCTACGTATGGTCAGCTTGCATCGTCTTGCTCGTGTCGGGTACTCTCTCATAAGACTCTCCTTTGGCACCACTGCCTAGCTCACCCCTCGCTGCCGCGTCTCCGCAGCATGCACTCCCGTCTCCTTATCTCTGGCCCTCCCAGGTCCATGCCCTCCCTCCCGCTCTCGCTTGCACCGTTGTGCCTTCCCTGCATCGAGGGGCGGCAGCGCGCCGTTCCTCACTCCTCCGAGTTTCCTCCGACCACTGCTCCTCTGCAGAATCTCCACATGGACGTGTGGGGCCCGACCCCCGTCGGTGGAACGGACCAGGAGTGCTACTTCCCGCTGGTTGTTGACGACTACACACGGATTACAAAAGCATACAACACGTACCGGTGTGCAATGCAGTGGAACGAGACGAGGTTGGGAATGAGCATACGGATTCGAGCAACCACTCCACTATGGGGGCCCACCATGACCATCACGCCGTCTGTGCTCATGCCCGAGATACGGCGGAGGTCCACGCTGATTGCCCTGAGGTGGGAAAGCAACAGCCTGGAAAGCGAAGCAGCGTCAGCTTTCTCAACAGTGGGCAAAGCGATGAACTCTGTGACGACAACACCATCGCGCATGAAGGTGGCAAACACAATCATGTGTTTGCCACGTCGACGATCGGTGCTCTTGTCCAGCGTGATCCCAATGAAGGGGCTCGTTAAAATATGTTCCAGCTGCGTCGTTTGAAGCCACGTCGATATTGCTTTAGTAAGTTCTCCAAAGCCGTACCTGGCCAACAAAAAACCATAGTAGTTAGCGACATACGAATAGTGGATGTGCATGAAGCAAATACAACCGTAAATACTTCCGTATTGTAGTAGGTCCCGTACCCTTGCTCCGGGAAACCGGGTACCTTTTTCTTTGCCAGGTAGCGCACTAGTCGAATCCACGAATCCATAGGCTCGTTGCACTTGCTCATGAAGTACAGCGAGTCTACGAGACTAGACACCTGCAGCAGCTCTTTGTCCTGCGCTTTCGGGTGTAGGTCGATGCGCTGTTGTCCCTCAAATGTCTGCAAGAGGTCCTCCTGCCTCTGCAGAGCTAACCGATGCTTCAACGTCCCTTCATGCTTCTTGAAAGACAGCGTCTGCACGTTGGTAGCGCCCTCACCACGCCGTCCACACTTGCCTGTCAATC